>JAEQBH010005950.1:0-173514 GCA_016808115.1 Tetrastigma voinierianum | reverse complement strand
TTTTCAAACAAATAGCTTCAATTTTGGTCCCACTGAATGGGAATTGTAAGGCTCCAGTAGAGGTGACAAAATTGAGTGGTTTAGTCTATACATTAAATGGAAAACAAGTTTTATGGCGCCGTTACCGGGGATTGAAAGGATTTGAATAAATAAATATTCTGACAAAAGAGAGAAATACTAATTTGGACATTTTTCTTTATTTTATAAGAGAAATGCACAAAAATGGGCTTGATAAATATGGATCGCATAAGTTACTAATCTTTAGAGAGCTTAAAGGATATATGATTTTAATACCATTGTTTCCTTAATTAATCTCACGCGTTTCCATTTCGTAGTTATTTCATGCATAGGAAGTTTTAATCGACCGTTTCAGATACTAAATCGGAAAGAACACGAGGAACTTAAGGAATGCCGGCGCGTAAATGTAAATTGCGGAAGATGAAAGAATGGGTCAGACAGTTGAACAAGAAACAACAGCAGAAAGGGGTCCGGTGCAAGATACAATGGAGGATTTCTAGAGACCAGTTATCCAAGAAGAATATTCAGCAGTTAGACTACCTGCTATAGAGGCTAATAATTTTGAGCTGAAACTAGCACTGATCACCATGGTGCAACAAAATCAATTTACAGGCCATCCTACTAAAGATCCTAATGAGCACATGGGCAGATTCCTCAAGATGGCCAACACAGTTAAACTAAACTGCATGAGACCATAAAGGATCAAAACCATACTCCCTCTTTCCTTTCCTTAAGAGATATCAGAGCCACATGGTACGAACCATTGCCATACGGCTTAGTTAATACATGGGAAGAGTTGGTGGAGGCTTACCTAGGCAGATTTTTTCCCCCATCACTCACAACAGAAAGAATAAGGGAGATCATTGTGTTCAAACAAGGGGAGGATGAAAGCTTGTATACTGACTAGGAAAGGTACAAAAGGTTGTTGAAGAGTTGTCCTATGCATGGCATAGACCTGAAGACCCAAATGGATATTGTCTACCACTCCCTAAATGATACCTCTAAGGGTATCATAGATGCAGCTTGTTGTGGGGCATTTAAGCGAAGAAGTGCAAAGGAAGCAAAGCAGTTGATAGAAGACCTAGCCAAGTGCAACATGAAAGTTCCATCCGACCTTCAGTGGAGCAAAAATGTAACAGCGAGGATGTGGTCATCGAGCTCAATAAATGACTGCTATGGAAGCAAAACTTGATGCAATGCACAAGTTGGGGAATCAAGAAAAGAATGCACTATGCTCATGAATTGAAAGCAGCTGGAAGAGATGGAATTTAAAAGCAAGCAGGAACCGATTGATGGGGATCCTTATCAAGTTGAGGAGGCTAATTATTTGAATGATCAGAGAAGCTACCATTTCAAGCCTAACCCTAACTTGCCTACACACTACGCGCCAGCACTGAGGGGCTATGAGAACTTCTCATATGGTGGAGGAGCATCACAGGGCCCAAGACATGGCCAAGGTTTTCAACAAGGATATAATCCACTAAGGTTCCAACAGCAACAACAACAAGGAGAGAATAGAAATGAATATCCAGGGCTGTGGTGAGGGACTTCGGCCTCAAGAGCAAATGCCGCAGCTCATGGAGGACAACAAAAAGTCGCAAACCTCTATGAATAAAAATCTGTCGAAAGGATACTTTAATCTAATTACGACAAAATTTTCTGCCAAACAATTAATGCTTCACTCAAAATCCTGGAACAATAAGCCAAGCAAATGGCCTCAACTCGTAGAACAAAACCAAGGATGCTTTACCTAGTGACACCCAGAAGAAACCAAGGGACTACATGGCAGTCCAGTTGAGGAGTGGCAAGGAATTTAGCAATAGTAGAGCATAAAGGAAAGAAAAGACTGGGCAAGAAGAGGAGGAAGAAACTGGAAAAGAGAATAGAAAGAACAGTTCAGAGTTGACTGCAAAAACTGAGGATGAGCAGCCTGGGAAAAACTGTGAACAAAAGCAGAAAGAGAAGGTTCAAGCCTACACACTTGTAGTTCCTTTCCCACAAAGACTTCAGAAGGCAAAGAAGGAGGAACAATTTTCTAAATTCTTGGAGATTTTCAAGAAGATAGAAATTAACATTCCCTTTGTAGATGTTATCACTAAAATGCCAAACTATGCAAAATTCCTAAAGGATTTACTGAGCAAAAAGAAGAAAATTGATGAGGAATGAGTGGTAAGTCTAACTGCAACATGCAAGGCGCTTATTCGTAAGAGCCTCTACCACTAAGATGAAAGACCCTCGCGCTTTACCATTCCCCTGCATACTGGGGGAAATATGAATTCAAGAAAGATTTGTGTGACTCAAGTGCTAGCATCAACTTGATGCCCTTATCAGTGGTACAAAGGTTGAGTTTAGGGGAACTTACTCCAACAGCAATTACACTGCAAATAGATGATAGGTCAATGGCACAACCAGAAGGAGTCCTTGAGGATGTACTGGTCAAGGTAGGGAAATTCATCTTCCCTGTGCATTTTGTTGTCATGAAAATGGAAGAGGACACATAAGTTCCTCTGCTATTAGGAAGACCCTTCTTAGAAACTGGAGTTGCCCTGATTGATGCGGCCAAAAGGGTGAGCTTAACCCCCGAGAGGAATGGCAAAGGTACTTCAACTCAACAAAGTAATACGGGCTTCCGATGTTGATGAGAAGAAAAATTGTATGGCTATAGATAAAATTAGTCCCATCAGTTTTGAACTGAACTCTGATTGTAACATTCAACATTCTATCAATGAAAATGAGATGAATTTCCAGTATCTTAAGAGTGTTGATTATGAATTGTTGCATTCTAGTTTGTAATATACATAAACAATCTTGAGTTTGAATGAAAACAGTAAAGAGAATTCATGCAGTAAGGAAAAGAAAGCAACTGAGCAAGAAACAAATACATAAGGGTTAATATTGAAAGAATTGCCAAGTCATCTGAAATATGCTTTCTTAGAACCAGACTAGGCAAAACCAATGATTATATCAGCTGCATTGACTGAAAATGAAGAACAAAAGCTGTTAAAGATTCTAAGGAAATACAAGGAAGCAATTGCGTGGTCAATTGAAGATCTCAAAGGTATCAGTCCTTCTATTTTCATGCACAAAATTCTACTAGAAGATAATGCAGAGACTTCAATTAAACACCAAAGGGGGTTGAATCCAGTAATGAAGGATGTTGTAAGGAAGGAAGTGCTTAAATGGTTAAATGCAGGTTTTATTTATGCAATATCAGACAACCCTTGAGCGAGCCTAGTTCATGTGGTTCCAAAGAAGGGTGGATTCACTGTGATCAGGAATGAAATGAATGAACTAATTCCTACAAGAACTGTGACAGATGAGGGTGTGCATAGATTACTTAAAATTGAATACCGCAACCGGAAGGATCATTTTCCCTACCCTTCATTGATCGATGTTGGATAGATCGTAAGACACCTCACTTCTGCTTTCTTGATGGATATTCTGGATATAACCAAATTTCTATTGCACCTAAGGACTAGGAGAAAACTACTTTCACATGCCCTTATGGTACTTTTTCTTTTAGAAGAATGTCATTTAAGAGGTAATGCATCCGAAGTACATTTCAAAGATAATGATGTCTATGTTCTTAGATTTAGCGTAGAGGAGGCTATGGAGATATATTCATGGATGACTTCACAGCTTTATGGATCCAGCCTTTGAACATTGCCCTCGCAAAATTTGGGGGATGCGATTGCGAAAGGACAAGAATTTCAGCCTTGAATTGGGAAAATGTCATTTTATGGTAACATAAGGTATTGTCTCAAGCATGCACTTCAAGTAAGAGGGTCAGAATGGACCACGCAAAGGTTTTCATTATAAAGACTCTTTTGCCACCTACAACAGTCAAGGGAATAAGAAGTTTCTTGGGACATACTGGTTTTTATAGAATATTTATCAAAGACTTCTCAAAAATTGCAAGACCATTGTGTAGACTATTGGAAAAGAATACCAAGTTTAATTTTGATGAATTACCAATCTTCATTTGAAGAAATCAAATCCAGATTAGTTGAAGCTCCCATCATGGCCAGACCAGACTGGAATAAGGAATTTGAGATTATGTGTGATTCTAGTGACTATGGGTAATGGAGTCGATGGGACAGTAAAAATTGGAAAATGTTTAGGCCATATACTATGCCGAAAAACCTTCAATGAAGCTCAAAGAGAACCACTAACTATCAAAAGAGATGTTGGCCATGGTATTTGCATGTGAAAAATTCAGGCCATACATATTGGGATCCCATGTCATCATCCATACTGATCATGCTGCAACTAAATATTTGATGACAAAGAATGAAGCTAAGCCAAGACTGATCAGATGGGTATTGTTACTATAGGAATTTGATCTGTATCATGATGTGAAGGGTTGTGATAATGTGTGGGATAAATGCATCACTTGTCAAGAATCGAAGATCATCGTAGAAGAAGAGTGGAACATAATTAGAAAAACTTTCCGGTGATGAGCAAGATTCGATAGTTGCCATTCCACTACCCCGGTAAATATGTTGACATTGTAAATTTTCTAACTAGTGGAGTTATGCCACCATAATTCGATTACCAATGGAGAAATAAGTTAAGGACTGACAGCAGATTCTATATATGGGATGACCCATTGTTATTCAAAAGAGGAGCTGATATGATAATCAGGAGGTGTGTGCCATAAAGTGAACAAGGCAAAATTTTATATGAATGTCATGCATCACCATATGGAGGACATTTTGTAGGAGACAAAACAGCCCATAAAATTCTCCAATCAAGTTTTTATTGGCCTACCATATTCAAAGATTGTTTTGAGTGGGTTAAATTTTGTGATCAATGCCAAAGAATGGGTAAATATCGCCGATACAAGACATGAAATGCTCTAAAAGTATCTTGGTGGTGCGCCTTTGATGTGTGGGAATAGATTTATGGGACCTTCCATCTTCAGTTTGGGAATCAGACATGGGTTTAGCTATGGACTATGCAACTGAACAAGTGGCAAGATTCGTCTAAAAAAAATTATGCTAATACATAGTTGTGGGATTCTTACAAAGAAATATTTTGAGCAGATTTAGGGCACCCAAAACTATCATAAGTGATGGAGGGAGCCATTTTTCAAACAAGGTGTTTGAGAAACTCATGAGCAGGTATGGAATCAAACACATAATGGGTCTAACTTATCATCCTCAAACAAATGGGCAAGCTGAAATTTCCAATAGGGAGATTAAGAAGATTCTTGAAAAGACTGTAAGTTCCAGTAGTAGAGATTGGTCTCTAAAGTTTGATGATGCATTGTGGGCTTATAGAACTGCATATAAAACTCTACTGGAATGTCCCCAATACGACTGTTCTTTGGTAAACCTTGTCACCTCCCTCTTGAATTGGAATACAAAGCAATGTGGGCCATCAAGGAGTTGAATTTTGATTTTAAGGCTGCTAAGAAAGAAAGATTACTCCAATTGAATGAATTGGAAGAGTTGAGAAATGAAATTTATGATAATGCCATAATTTACAAAGATAAAACGAAGAAATGGTATGATCAAAAAATTTTGAGGAGAGAATTTCAAGCAGGAGATCAGGTCCTGTCATTCAACTCCAGACTGAAACTGTTTCTAGGAAAGCTTATATCAAAATGGAGTGGTCCTTATACAGTAATGGAAAGTACAACTTTGGGACAGTGACATTGAAAAACAATGAAGGAGAGGAATTCAAAGTGAATTGTCGTGAGATTAAAGCATTACCTTGGAGGGAAGATAATCAAGATATTTCACTTCCCGAAAGTTAAAGAAGAATTTTACTTTAGGACAAGAGAATTCATAGCAAATAAGCGTCAAACTAAGGACTCAAAACTGAGCAGCTTCGTGGAGGCAACCCATACAATGTTTTATTTTATGTTTAATAGTCAATTAATGTGTTTAAAATTGTAAGTTTTAAGTTATACTTGTGTGTTGTTCTTTTGTTTAAAAATTTTGAGTAAGCTTTTTGCAGTCACGAGGTATACTGCATATGGAGTCTTCACTTATTGCTTCCAGTAAGCACACAAGAACACAAGGGGAAGTATAATGCCTCTGACTAATATTTGTTTCTTTTTAGAATGCATGATTGAAGTTTGGGGAATTGATTTTCTTTACTCCACTTTTTTCATCTTATGCTTTGATGAGTTGATTTGTTGAACATTTGAATGATGAATTGTTCTTGTTTGAATTGGGTTTCTTGAATGTTATACATGTTTTTACAAGTGTGCATAGGGAAATTGAGTCAATCAAATGAGACTAGAAGTTGTAGGAAAATAGGGATAAAACATTGTTTATAGAGATTTTCTAGGTCACGACAGAATTTTGAGGTCGCGACAGGTTCTTAATTGATAACATGAGATCTAAGAAAATTTTGTGTCGCAACACAAACCTTATTGTCAAAAACAAACTAAGGTCGAATATTAATTCCTAAGTTGCAACAAATACGCGGTGAACCTAAAATGACTGGTGTAAGGTGCACAAAGTGGTCGCGACAAAGAGAAATTATGTCGCAAACAGGAATGACTGAAGAAAGAGAAAGGTTTGTCGTGACATCAATTTTATTTGTCAAGACCACATTTGTAGTCACGACAAACCTAAGTAGGTCACGACCAGGATTGTTTAAATCACAGTAATTATATGTTTTAAACATTCTGTCTGAGGAGTCGCAACATTAAAAGAGGTACTTATTGTTAACAATTAGTGTTGTGACTTAGACATTAATGTTGTGACACTCTATAAAACAATGATATCATTGAGCCCATCAATAAGAAAAGGTTGAACCTGAACAACCAATTTTCTTCCAAGACTTCAATCCATTTGCATCCTCACCCAATCTTTCATTCTCTTTCTCTCTTCGAATATCAAAACCCTAGATTCCAGAGTCCTCAAAACCCAACTTCAAAAACCTCGTCAATGGAATAAAACCATAACCTTGTTCCCTAATCCGAGGAGATGATGGATGAATATGCTCATGGAGGAAGAGGTTCACCTCGAACCTTAACTCCGGGATACTATAACTCGAAGAACTGTGGCCTAAATTCTCGAGGGGCGGAGAACCTGAGGAAGGAAGGAAAGCAAAGAGACAAAGATCAGTGAGGCATAATGAAGAAGCATAACCAAAAGGTGATAAGGACTTTGTCTCTTCCGAGACTCATGCTTTATGGAATAAACTATTCACTAATAAAGGTTTCATCAGCGAAAGGGGGTTTGGAAAGCTTATTTCCCTTTTTTCGGAAATAATAGAAAAGAAAGGTTGATTTCTTTCTATACATTGCGCTTGGCTTCACAAGCTCCGCAAGAGAATTTTACTCAAATATGATGGAGATGAAGGAGGACTCTATGTATGTACGAGGGGTTTGGGTTTCTTTTGGGCACAAGAGAATTAATTAAGTATTTCAGCTGAAGGAACTCAAATATGGCTTGAAATTCAAGAAGTTGGTTGAAAAACCAGACCATGAGAAGATTATAAACCTCATATCACCGGACAGAAAGTGGAAGCAACGAAGAAGAATCCCACACCAAAAGCCATCAACAAGCTGGATCTCTTACGTACAGCAACCCCACACTGTGCCACTAACAAAGGATCTCTCACAGAAGAAGAACCCACACCACACCAAGCCATAATTTTATATACAATCTTGAAGGGATATAAAATTAATATGGGAAGTCTGATCGAAGGCTCCAATAGGGGCTATCATCTGAGCAATAAAAGAGGCCTAATTCCCCTCACCCAAAGAACCATCACTAGATTACATCTTCGGGTCGAGTGAAAGGATCATGGGAAGAAGAAGAAGTATGCCCTACAGTCTCTCCCTTTAACCCTGACTAGGGTAACAAAAGGGCCAAGAAATAAAAAGCATAAGGGAATAATAGAGGTGGAAGCAAAGCCTACAGAGGAGAATGATAACATGGAAATTGAAAATTTCCTAGAAAAAGCTCCTCCAACAGAGGAAGAGGAAGAAATGCAGTGTAGAATGAGCCCACTAAGTCATTCATACCCTAATGTGAGAGAAAATTTTCCTGAGCCTGTAGAGAGTTCTAGAAGAAATGAAGGAACTGTTGAAATAATGGAGATGTTAATATCAATGAAGAAAGAAATGGAAGATAGAGATAAGAAGTGGGAGAGGCAGTAGCAAATCAAAGAAGAATTCTTAGAAGCTGATTTTAAAAGAGAAGAACAACAATGGGAGCAAAATTTGAAGCAGAAAGAAGAAGAATGGAAAGAAGAGATGGAAAGAAGGAAGAAAGAGCTACTAGAAAAAATGAAGGCCAGCTTTGAAGCCTTCTACAATAATCAATTCAACAGAGATGTAGAATTACTAACAATTCTGAAGAAAAGATAAGCTGAAATGGAAGGCAACATGTTGAAAAAGATAGAAGCCTTCAAATGATGCCAAGTAAAGAGTGAAGCCTGGCGAGCTGATAGGTCGAAGGAAAGAAAAAGAGATAAGGAGTTATGGACAATGATGTCTATAAAGAGAAAATTTTGGCATAAGAGCCTGATATGATCAGCCATTACTTCAACAGTTGTTGTAATTTCGAGTCGAGAGCACAAAGGAATAAAGTGGGTCGAATCAGATCATCGATCACCTGAGTTCAAAATGATATATGCACCTCTGAAAGGAAAGAACCCACCACAAGAAAAAGACTGTATATCACATTCTAAAATTTCCTCCCCCGCTGACAAGCTTTGACATTGATCCTCCTAATATCATACCTACCAAATCTCATAAGATAAGAAAGTGAATTCTCACAAATTCTTCTCTTTTCCCTTCTCTATTTGTATTCCTTCTTCACCATTAATAGAAGCGAGATAGTTCATCAAAGTAAGCTCCGTGATTTATTCTTCGATATGATAATTTCCGGTTTTGTTGTTTCACAATGTTGCAATTAGAACATGTATGTTGTCGAATCGCTTTAATCGATTATGGTTGACTTAGTAGAGGAAAATGTGAATTGCTTTGGTCAATTGACCTCGAATGAGTGAATCCAAAGGTTTCGTGTCATTCTTGTTTATCCGAAAGGAATGATTATTATATTAAAGCTTTTAATGGTGAATGCACAACAACCACGATAAAACTAAACAATAACAAGTATAGAAATCAGAATTATTTGAACTTTTAAAACAAGAAGTTGCAAATGTAGTTTGAATTGTTGAAATGCGTAGTCGGGAAAAAGTACACAATTGAAAGAACAAATAAGCTGCTTGAATCTGTGTTTAAACAGTTAAGTTAGTACAAATTTTGGAAAACAAGACACATGGTCAAGTAAGTCCTTAACAAGTTGAGAAAGATTAGGGATATCTTCTGGGGTGATTCACAGCCAATAGTACAAAGTCCTAGAACTTGTTAGATTATTAGTCGAGGCGAAATCCTAAGCAAAAACAACTAACAAGAAACGATAGAGGCCATCTTTGGAAGTTTGAACCTTTTCAAGCCTACCCTCATTATATGCAGATTCATACACTCTAGTTCCATGTTATTTGCACCGCCTAATTTCTTCAATACACAATTAGAAACTACAAGATCCCCTCCTCAAGCCAACCCCGAGCAAAGAACCCAAACATCGCGGCTGCAGAAGAACTGTAATATAGAAGGAACAAGTTTGGGGAATATATTTCTTTTGGGATTGCATAAGGATGAGGGAAAATCAATTGAAAGACTAAAAAAAGTCAGTGCGGGACAAGTTTCACTCGTGGCCTATCTCCGAACAATTAAGTTCTTAGGGCGTTTCAACACCCAGTACCCAATGCCAACTAGTATGGGAGTTGCAATCTTAAAAGCCTTCTAAGAGATAGAAAGCCTAAAAAAAGACAAAACATTGCACTATTCCTAAATCTTTAACATAAAAAGAGAGACAAAAAGAGTTCCAGTTAAAGGAACTAGACTGATAAGTCTGAAAGTGGCAATCAAAGAGACCACAATATGCAAGAAGTTGCACCAAAACCAAGTTTAGGGGAATTATTAAAGTTTACACCAGTAGGAAGGAAAGGGATGAAAGAGAAAGGAAATTACGCAGATGAAAAGAGAGGAATCTGGGTAATTTACAGCTTAAATCTTCCAATTATCTACCCAATTACCCAAGCCTAACATTACAAGCCTAAAAGACCTCATTGATCTTGAAGGGGCTGGAATTTTGCTCACATTAGTGGAGATAAATATGAAAAACAAGTATATGGGACTTTGACTAATTTTTCCAAGGAGAATCCCAGAAGATTAACTAATCTAACAAGGAAAAAAAGATAGAAGACCAACACACACCCATAAAACAGGATCAATTGACTGAACTGTTTAAAGTACAGAATTCATCAGTTTATTTGTAATGGAGGTTGAAACTATTCCTTTTTCTTAGTTGAAAATCAAGTTTGAAGAAGGTGCCGCAACTTACTGGCTTCAAGTCTATTGGTGGAATCAGAAAAGATTGTGGTATAGAACAGAAAATGTCCTTAAAATGAAGTTCAATGTTTGAGGACAAACAAATCTTTTCTTTTCTTTGCTTCGGACACAAAATTTTAAGCCAGTGGAATTCCAGAGTAAAACTCATTGATTTTAACCATTTTTCTGACATGTGTTACAATATAATTGCTGATTTTTTTGCATAAATATGGAAACCTTACCAAATTTATATTTTACAGGTTTTTACAGCAGACTTGTCAATTCCAGCAAGAAAAAGATATATATGGTCAAGGCAGCTAGGTCACGAAAGACTTCTGAGGTCGCGACAAGGGATTCCTCAGATCAGCAGTTTTTAAGTCACGACCTGAGTAAGCATGTTGCTGCAAATCTATTAGACAAAGACCTCAAGTCGCGATAGAGAATCCAGGTCACAGCAAGAAGTGATACTGGGGCCAAGAGAAGAATGTTGCTATAAGAGACAGGATGCAGAGACAGAGAAAAGGGGTTTCAGCGCAGTGATCTGTCGCGACATCGCTCTATATGTCGCGACACTAAAGAAACAACTCGTCGCAATGTATAATTGATGTCACGACGAGGAATGGTTGCTTAATGAACTGGAAAGGTCTCCACAAGGGAATTTGTTGTTGCGAAAAAATACAAGCTAAAGACACCAATTGAGGTCGCGACATTGATTTCATGTTGCGATATGAAAATAGGTTGAACAATATAAAGCATGTTATAAACTAAGCTCGAAAATTAAATAAAATAAAAGGTGAGAAGGGCAACCATTCAACATTACATACTTTCTGTGTCGCTAATTAAATAGAAGTTTCACTCGAGAAAAATAGTTGTAATCGAAATGAGGGTGCATAAGGTGAGAATTAAAAACGTATAATCAAGTCGCGACCTACCTTTTTGGTTGCGACAGAAAGTGTAGCAAGGGAAGAAATGACCTGGTCGTGACCTAAATTACATGTCGCAACGAGGAACTAAACAGACCAGCAGTTTTGAGTCGCAACCTAAATGAAGGTAGAAGACAAACAAATGATGTCGCAACATTGGGGGAAGTGGAAGTCGCGTGATCATAAATCAAAGTGGCAGACAACAGAAATTGTGTCGTGACATAAAAACTAGGTTGCGACACATAACTCAATAAAGGGAAGACAACCAGGTCGCGACATGGAATTGAGGTCGCCACACAAATACTTGGAGACTAGAAAAAGTTATCGTAACAAGAATCATAACTACTGGCAACAAAACTTGGTCACGACACAAGAATTCATATCCTGACAAAGATTCCAGAGAAAGAAAAAACTCTAGGCAAAACTCATGTCGCAACTAAAAACTTAGTCGCAACAAGAATCAAGGGGATAGGCAACAACTTAAGTCTCGACAAAGAAACTAGGTCGCGACAACTAAATGAAGAGGTTTCAAAGAAAGATGTTGTGGACAGTAAGATTAATAGGGCTCTTAATTTTTACTACCAAAAACAAACAAAGAAGGCTGCGAAGTACAAATTAAGTCACAATGCATTTCGTTAGCTCATGACTCCAAACTGCCGCACAAGCTCCTTTAGTCGCAACTTGAACAATGAGTCGCCGTTTAATTTGGCGAATCCACTTGGTAAGCTCTTCGACCAGCCCAATTGCTGAAATGTATAAATAGGTGTCTTTGCGCTTAAGAGGAAGTAAATTTCAGAACTCAGATCTCGTATCAAGAAGACTCACTTGTATATTTTTAGAATATATTAGTTGGAATCGTTTTTTTATTTTTTATTTTTATTTTTATTTTGTTTCTAGATTTGAACCAACAATCTATTTTGAAATGTGAAGCTAGATCAAATCGTTCAATCTCTTTTCCAATTACTGCCTGGAATTAATGAAGTCTAGACAATTTCTGGAATTCAGTTCTTTAAGTTTATTACGCCATACCTGACTCTTGATCAATACTCATTGTTGATTGTGATTCAAAGATTTGAGAAGCATGCCTTCCACCGAAATGGATCCGTTATTAGTTCTAGTCTTTTCTCGCATAAATTGGAAAGAATTTCGGATTTCGATTTATTTGTTTGATGTGTTCTTAAACTGAATTGTTCCCAATAGTAGTATCAAATACCCTTTCAAGGACTGTATCTTGCTCTGATTTCTAAGAGGCCCTCTGAGTGACACAGAGATGGAGATTCCTAAGAGCTTGGAACGTTCAATTTATGGGTATGTTAGACTACTATTGAAGAACTAAAGAGCTCGAAGTGTTCAGTTCGATAAATTTCCGATTCACTCATAGTTGAAGTTCAAGGGGATTATTTATCAAATTAAATAATCAAATATTTCACCTTAATCTGATGGAAAGATCTTGATCCTGTGTTAGCTGAGATCTAATCAAGGAAAAGGAAAAATCCATCAGATCTAAAAGAGGAATCATCAACCAAATTGTAGAGGTTTTACAATGGCCCAAACTTGGGGTGCAAGAGATCTGCAGTCTTAAGAAATGGGTATGAAGTATTGAGAAAGAAAAATACCTAGATCTTATTAAGAGTGTTCTGAATACAAGTAACTAATTAGATCCATGTCTTTGAAAGAAGCAGGGACCTCTAATTAGTGAATTATGGAGAAATCCAAGCTGCATTATTAGGCATCTTTGACAAATCCATATCAAAATCAGGATTGAGAAAATCAATGGATTATAATGCAGAAATTGGCTGTTTCACAACAATTCCTTATCAGTGTTCATTTCTAGCAGAGAACTGATTCAGTCCAGTTTATTTTAATTGTTTTAGTTCAAATTTTATTTTAACTTGAGGAATATAATATATGATTATGTTATCTTTTAAATTCCAGTTTTCAAACCATTACAAGGAGGTGCAAATAGTGTGGATCTTGAATAGTTAGGGTAGTTGATTTTAAAAATTTTGCCACCCGAGGAATGATATTTGGACTTGCATCCTATTTTTACTACTTGTATGACCTATGCACTTGCAGTGTCTTAGACTAAACTCATTTTATAATTTCCAGAACATAAAACCATTTTCTAATTTTCAAACAAATAGCTTCAATTTTGGTCCCACTGCAAGGGAATTGTAAGGCTCTAGTAGAGGTGATAAAATTGAGTTGTTTAGTCTATACATTAATTGGCAAACAAGCTCTACGCTCAATCAGCCGTTTTTTACCATAGGGCACTGAATGTTCTTTAGCTGAAGCGGAGTCGAGCTCCCGACACTGGGAGAAAGAGGCCAAAGGAGGCGTTGAGAAGGTGGCCAAAGCAAAGGCAGAGAGAGATGTTGCTCGCCACGAAACCTCGATGGCCCACATGGATGCCGATGAGGTGGGGAGTGCCAGGGCGAAAGTGGAGTCCGAGTTAGCTAGGGTCCAAAATGCCCCGGCTATCAGAGAGGTCAAGGAAGGCTAAGACGTAATAGCCACCGCCATCGAGCGAGCCCTCCGTCGTGCTTGGGACTAGTAAAGAAATTCCTTTCGCTCCAAGCACTGGCCCTTAAAGAGAAAAAAGCCCTAGATGAGGCTTATAAGGAGTGCTTTGACATGATTTTCAACTATGGTTACGGGTCACAGTGCTTTCACACATAATATTTAGAAGTCAACCTATTCCAAACGGGATGACACGTCTAAGTCAAGTATCCCCAAAGTTCTTTATCAACCCCTCATGCCCTGTGGTAAAGTTATCTCATCGGGGCCACGCTATCGATGTTCGCCGGGGTAGCGATGATCAAGGCTAAAGAGGAGGTTCCCACTACGCCCCGAGGCGATATTAGGAGAGGCGGCGAGCACCTCTCCGCTGAGATTGGGCTGGGTAATGAGCTTGATTTTCCCGCTAGAGTGATCGAGGAGAGTGAGGAACCCGGGCGTCTCCTGTGCGGAGCTAAGGGTTGTATTTTTGCCATCAAGCCACGAGCCTCGCTTACACCCATGTTCTATATCCCGATTTTGTTATTTTGTAACCAAGATCCATAATAAAGCATGTGTTGTTTGTCAATCTGATGTTGTTGCTTTCTTTTTTTTGAATCACGCAATTCAGTTTATTTAGTCTGGTAGGCAAAGATGTACCTTGAGTAGGATATAGATCATGTCCGGATGAACACTTCGGTAGACAAGGTTCATTCGCCTCATCATTAGCACCTCCTTCTCGGGGTTTACATAATGAACCGCCCAGTATCAACTAAACTCGGGCCGGTAGGACATCAACCTTACCTGGGCTTTATAGGGGCTTTATAATGAACCAGTTGGGCATCAACCATACTGGGCCGATAGGACATCAACCTTACCCAGGTTTTGTAGTGAACCAGCTGGGCATCAACCATACCGCGTGCAGACATCAACCTTACCGGGCTTTGTAGTGAACCAGCTGAGCATCAACCATACTGAGCCGGTAGGACATCAACCTTACCCGGGCTTTGTAATGAACCAGTTGGGCATCAACCATACTAGGCTGGTAGGACATCAACCTTACCCAACCTTTGTAGTGAACCAGCTGGGCATCAGCCATACTAGGCCGATAGAACATCAACCTTACTTGGGCTTTGTAGTGAACCAGCTGGGCATCAACCATACCGACCAAAGAGGGACACCAACTACCGCATTGTAATGAACCAAATTGGCATCAACTATACCGGCGCTGTGAGATTACCCAACCTTACCCGAAGCTAGAATGAACCGCCAATTTAGCATCAACCATACCGGGCCAGTAGCATCAACTCCTTACCTCGAGTCAGAAGGAACCACCAAAATAAACTACACTCGGGCCGATAGGCCATCAACCTTACCCGGCTTTAATGAACCGGGGCGGCATCAACCATACCGGGCCAAGAGGGTTTCATCAACCTTACCTCGGGCTTCAGAGTGAACCACCGGGCATCAACTATACCGCCTAGGACATCAACCTTACCCGGGCCATCGGGCCGGTAGGGACATCAACCTTACTCCAGTTTTTAGTGTAATCCAGCCGTATCCCAACTATACTGGCTAGGACATCAACCTTCCCCAGACTTTGTAATGAACCAGCTGGGCATCAACCATATTGAGCCGGATAGGACATCAACCTTACTTCGCTTTGTAGTGAACCAACCGGCATCAACTAAATCGGGCCGATAGACATCAACCTTACCCGGCGTAGTGAACCAGCCGGGCATCAACTATACTGGGCCGGTAGGATATCAACCTTACCTGGCTTTGTAATGAACTAACTGGCATCAACCATAATGAGCTAGTAGACATTAACCTTACTCTAGGATTGAATAAACTTGCTAGCCAGGGCATCAACCATAATAAATGCAGAGGGACATCAACCTTTGGCTACGCCTTGTAGTGAAAAATTGAGACGGAAACATGGTTAGAGATTGAATCATTCTTTATTGATTATACCTTTTTAGGTGCATAACATTCCACATTCTAGGTACAAGTGTCCCGTATAGTTTATCTAATGCATACAATCCGGATTCGTCGACTCGCATTACGATATACGATCCCTCCCAGTTTGGTTAGAACTTTCCGGTTGACGGATCGGCTATGTTCTCGAAAACTTTTCTCAGGACCAGGTCCCTTGGCTGGAACATTCGAGGTTTCACGCGTCTATTGTATAGGTTTGCTAACCTGCGGTGGTACGATGCTATTCGCACAACTACTGCTATGCGTAGTTCGTCTATCATATCTAGGTCTTTAATCACAGATTCGATATTCGATTGCTCGGGTATATCAGTTCAAAGCATGGGCATACCGATTTTTGTTGGGACTATAGCTTCCATCCCATAAGTGAGTACGAATGGGGATATGCCGATAGGTCTGCGGGTTTTCGTTCTGTAAGCCCAAAGTACCCTGAGGAGTTCATCTACCCACTTGCCTTTAGCTGAGTCTAATCATTTCTTTAAGGTGGTCAATAGGGTTTTATTAGAAGCTTTTGCTTGGCCATTACTCTGTGGATATCGTGGGGTGGAATATAGATTCTTTATTTTCAACTCTTGGCAGAAGTTCCTGCATGCCCGACTATCGAATTAAGGCCCGTTTTCTTATACAATTGATCGGGGTATACCAAACCGGCAAACAATATTATTCCAGATGAACTAAGTGACATCCTTATCTTTAATTGATGCGAAAGCCTCGACCTCTATCCACTTGCTGAAATAATCAGTGGCTACTAACAATAATTTTTTCTGAGCCAGGGCGGTAGGGAGCGGCCCGACTATGTCAATTCCCCATTGAGTGAAGAGCCAAGGGCTCGTGATGGAAATTAAGTCTCGAGCTGGTAAAATTAAGACAGGGGCTTTCCGCTGGCATCGATCACACTTTCGCATGTAATAGGTTGCGTCAGATCTCATGGTTGGCCAATAATACCCCTGAGTGTGGGCTCTATGTGCCAGTATTTTGTCGCTTGGATGATTACCACATATCCCTTCACGTGAATTTATTAAAAAATATCGTCTATGTTCGAGAAGTTACACTCTAGGTACAGCCCGTCTAGGGATTGTTTAAACAACGGCCCATTAACCAAAGAGAATCCGTCGACCGGATTTGATCTTGGTGAGCTTTCTTCCTTTCGTTTGGGAGTTCTCCCGTGTTGATATATTGTACCATGGGGTCCATCCAAGAAGGGGAGACCTCGTCCACCTGACTTACCCGAGGAGTGATAATTGAAGAATCCGGTTGATAATAGATGGGCAGGAACACTGCTTCTGTCATAGGAAGAGAAGCGACTACGATGGCCAAGGCGTCCGCTTTCTCATTGCAGTCCCTGGGGATGTGTTCGAGCTTCCACGCTAAAAAGCTGCCCAAGCGTTGCTTAACCAGGGATAAAAATACTTTGTCATTTGAGGGTCTCATGACTACACTCTAATGCTTACTTTATTGAGAATCACTTTAAATCGGTTTATTAAATTTGACACCAGAAAGTAGTTCAATTTCGCCAGGATGGCCCCAGCATACCGCTATCATAGCTTAAAGCCCAAACTGATTGCTCTGCCAATCTTCTCTCCAACGGAGATTTAAGTCAAGTAAAACCGATGCCAGCCCTGTCACGATGCCCAAATTTACATTAAGGGTCCACCAGTTAAAGCTATTCGGGTTCTTTCCGGATTGGGGGATCTCTGCTAGAAAATATGCCAGAACCTGTCCTTTTTTAGCCAATCTTGGCTTATACTTAATACCAAATTCACTCAATTCAATTACCTATCGAGTCATCCTCTCGGAAAAATCAGGCTTGTGAATGGTGTTTCGAATAGGGAGATCGGTTAGCACAACAATGGGGTGTGCTTGGAAGTATGGGCAGAGCTTCTTAGTTGCTACCCGAGGGCCACAATGCCACCTCGCCGATAAGGGCAGACGAAGCCTCAAGGCCGCGGCGGTCTATAAATCGAGAGATGAACTGCTTCTCAGGGCGCACTGGCCAACAGCTGTTGTACTCTTTTCAGAAATCCGAGCCGTGGACCCAAAATAGCTTTGCTTTAGCGAGGTTAGCTTCATCCTCTAAGTCACCATGAAACCCGTGAATCAGTCCCGCACTGCAATCTCGAAAAGCACACTTTGAGGGATTGAGCTTCATACGGTACGCCCTTAGGAGTTTAAAAGCCTCTTGCAGGTGTCCAGCATGGCCTGGGCATTCCTTGGACTTTACTAACATATCATCAATGTAAACCACTATGGTTTTTCCTAGTAGCGACCTGAACATCTTGGTCACTAACCTCTAATACATTACCCCAACATTCTTTAAGCCAAACGACATCACATTGTAGCAGAACAGCCCGTGCGAGGTGATGAATGTCGTTTTTTCCACGTCTAGAGGATGCATGGGTATTTGATGATATCCCGAGAAGGCATCCAGGAATGATAACATCCCATGCCCAATTGACGCGTCGATAATCTGTACCTCATCCGAGGTAGGAAGTCAGCCTTCCAAGATGCCCCTGAGATCCTGTGTAGTCCACGCACACTCTCCATTTACCTCATTTTTTCAGGACTACCACCACATTGGCCAACCATTCCGTACTTTTACCCCCCGATGAACTCGATGTTAAAATATTATCCACTCTTCGAATAACTCGACATGATCCTCGGGTGGAAACGCCTCACTTTTTGTCTAACCGGCCTGGCAAAAGAGATGATATTCAGTTTGTGAGTGGCATGTGCGGGGTTAATGCTAGCCATGTCTAAGTGAGTCCAAGAAAATACATCCATATTACGGAGAAGAACCTACTGTATTTGTTCCTTCTCCCCATTGGATAGGAGGGAACGAACATATGTGGATTTATCCAGCCCGCCTAGGAATATTGATTCCAGGGGGTCTACGGCAGATTGCTCCTTGTCCTCCGCCCTTACTTGGGCGACAAGCTATAATTGCTATTTTGAGGTCTGGGTCTCGAGGATCGGGTTGTAGGAGCCTTCCTTTTCTCACGTTTCTATATCGGCGCCTGGTAGCACTCGCTGCCGCTAGTCGCTACCAGAGCCAATTTTCAAGATCGGTCAAGTAGTCGATCATTTGATGGTGGTCGAGGGCACGACTTCATCTCATGCAGCCGGGCTTTGCTAACAATGGTATCAGATAGCCTGTGTCCCGACACGAAAAATAAGACCTGCTGAACTACAGGCCCTGCCTTGAAGGGGAGAGCAATGTCGCCCATCGTTAGTGTGGTTGCCCCGTTAAACCCAAACATGATTCTGCCAACAAAACTCAACCTGTCAAAAGAGATCTTTATCTACCTAAAGGCGGCAGCCGGACAGGCTCGCCAGGCCGCCAGGTCAACTAGCGCCATGTGCACATCTAAATCGCGGAATACATGCAGTGCGCCAGCGCATCTTCGTGCGACTAATGACCCTGGACTGGTTAACAGGGGGAAAGGATATAGGGCCGTCAATTGATTGGATTTGCTTCATCGCATTCAGGACGGATGGTGTTCACCGTTTCGAGCCAGGCTACTCGCAACAACCTCCCTTTACTTTGACTCGACATTATTCCAGTCAACCGACCTACTTAGTATAGTTTATGTTGCAGTTCAAGGGAGCCTTTTGTTGGCCGCTATTCTTTCAATCTGCGTGGGTCGCCTCACCCGCTGACCATCTCCCAACATATCTTCAAGGTGGCCGCCCATAATCTTTCCACTCAAAAATTTCAGCTCGATATCGGGCCGGTTCATGCCTATGGTCCCTGGCGGTAATCACATCTCAAAGATCGTTGATTTGTAATGGATCTAATTGACTTACGCGCGACGAAAGTCGTGATCCTTGATGAGAGAAAGGAGCTCATCGTGAAGAGATGCTAAGAGGGGTAACCGCGGATATCTCTCGGGCACCTCGGAGATGTCGCTTTTACTGATCACCTTTGTTCCGGATTGTCCAGTACCGGATTTGTTGCTTTATACAGATCGTCACGTTCAGAAGCACCCTGATATTGTCCTCAGCGCTGAATATTTATCGCCCATCTATACAATTCTTCCATCAAGCCGCAGCATCCGTAGACAACGAGTGGAAGAATGGGGTGGTTTACTTAAAGCTCCTTCGAATCTAGGGACCGTGATCTATACTGTATGAATCAATCTCTCTTAGGACGGTTCCTCTAAATCTTCTAGTGAAATCGCGACAGACTGCCCTCCCACTTGAAAAATTAGAGGCAGAGAATTGATATTTTTCTTCAGAGAATTGAGCACAGTATTTGGGGAACAATGCAAACTTACAACTGGGCTTTAATGAGTTGATAGATCTCCGTGGGAGTTTGTGGAACTGCCGCATGAGCCCTGCTCGGGTCGGGAACACTTCAGACAGTAAGCGTCGCTTCCCGCATTAAGTACGCTCGATTTAAATGCAAAGATGTGATCATAAGAATAAGATGGAGCCATCATAAGGTAAAGGCATGATAAAGACACGTATGCCCATAGCTCAAGATGTGCTAGCCTGAATGGGAGGATAGCATGTCTTCAAAGCCCCAGATAGTGGTAGATGCAAAATGTGCGGGCGAGCGCACTGGCTGTATGATAATTATCATGGTGGTGCTACGCCCTCAGGCCAAAGCAGCACATTCTCGCTGCGGACCTACCACCATCGCGGGCTCTACCGATTTCTCAGACTCGCGATGAATGCCACTGACGGAACGGTTAAAACGGCGTAGGGCCTATTCGATTCAAACTTCCACGCGCTGTTCGGGGCGAAAGATCAAGTAGCTTGAGAGCTACAGAGGATAACCCATCGCCCGTCGCCAGATCGTCACCTGGCAGGATGGGCTCCTTGCCTCTATTCTGTTTGACCGGAGGTGCAAGATGGCTGCTCCCTTATGCATTTTCACCCCGATCCTCTTCCAAACGAGCCCGCAGGCGATCATCCTCCCAAATGGGCAGATGGTCGCACGGCCCGCAATTCAACCATCCTGGTCCCGCCTACTCTTCTTGCTTCTCAAGCCTACATCATGATGCCAGCGAAGAAACTGGTCCTCAAGGGACCGATTGTTGGGTTGCCGCCATAGCCATAGGATCCGGCCGAACCGAATGATGAGCTGAACCACGCCATCTCGTGGGGATCGCCGATACCGATGTAGCCAAGCCCTCGCGACGCCGCCGATAGCGATTTTTGGCTTGGTCGCTCCTAATAGCTACGGCGCCTAATTGTTGTCTCTGATTCTGAGTTCCTGATTGTCGGGCATTAACCTAGCAAACAGGACCCGTGAAACACACTGATTGCAAAGCCAATCGCTCCGATGCTTCAAATTAAGGCCAGACAGTCAGGGAGAGTAAATACATATGTTTTTCAGTAGAGTATCTCCACCTACCCTTCTGTTGCGATTCCTTCCTCCTTTATGAAGGAGGAGGATGGTCCACTTTTACGGAATTGTGATTGGTTTCCACAATGGAAGGGGGAGGCGTCATTTGCGACGGGCCGCTTTTCCTTTGATAGCCAAGATTCGAATCTTCCACCAAGAATCGCTTGACCATCCTATACGATTACGTATTTGATCTGTGGGAGGATGTGTTTTCAGTTGCAGGATCAGCAGGAAATTATTGGTTGGCCATCTTCTTACAGACGGCAGCCAACTAGGAGAGGATGTGCCCGGCACAATCTGGCAGCCTTCGCGTGATCGAATAGTCCATGAGCTCCGGACTGGCCGTGGTTCGTGATCCGTGCTCAGATGAGGATACTTAGGGCCCGCCTATGGGCTTTGATCCCACCGAAGCTCGAATAGGGGTGTTGGGCCTAAAGCCATGATACGCAAATCGTCGATGTTGATCCCTCCATTCCTCTTTTCATCTCTCACTCACTCCATTTTCCTATTTTCCTCTATTCACTATCTATTATTTTCCTCTCATTTTCTCACCACCAAAACACTTTTTTTTCCTCACTTTCTTTAACATAAACTACATTTTAAGTCTTAAAAAATATGTAAATTTCTTCATAAAATCATTTCTACATTTTGATTTGCTTAATGCATTTTTTGGTTATGTTAGATCTTACTTATATGTTTAATTATTCTGTTATTAAGAAATTTGGGCTTGGAATAATGTAAGACCTATTGGGTTATTAATATATATTAGATAACTTGGATTTTTATGTATAAGATTAATTTTGATATTTGGGGTATAATTATTAAGCATATTTAGACTTGTTGACTGGAATGTTAAATTATTTTTGTGAATTGGCATGAAATTAGTATTATATGAAATTAGTATTATTGGTAGATATTGAGAAAATTGTAATTTGTGTATGTTGTAGCCATGAATTTGACATATTTAGGTTTATTGTGTTTTTAGGTTATATATATGAAATTGAAATATTATGGCATGATATTTAACTTAAATTAAATTGCTTAATAATTGATAAAAAAATGTGTTTGTTTGCGGAATTTATTAAAGTATGTTTTATGTTAATTATTAATATGAAATTATGGGCTTAGTTTAGTGACATTTGATATTTGTATGGGAATTTATTTAATAATTTGAGACCTATTAAGATGAACAAAAATTAATTGGATAAGTTTGTACATTGCTTTTAGGCTTATTATTATTAGACTTGAATATTTATTTTGCCTTCATTAACCCCTTATTTTTCCTATTTGATGTCTTTTTCTCTTTTGGGCTTATTTTGTTTTGCATGGACCCACTCTTGATACTTTTGTTGATTGAGTATGGATCGATGACAAGTGGAAGACCGGATTTGAACAAAGGCTCGAGAATACTGTAAATTACAAGTAGAACATTTTGAGCACATTTTTCTTCTCTCATTGATGTTTATTTTTATTTTTATTTTTATATTCTTGTAAATTCATCTTATATACATTAATTGGTTGTATACAAAATTGAACATGTAGCTTTATAATTTATGTGTTAATAAAAAGAATGATTCACATTTTGAGCTAATAAAACAAGTTTATAAGAGCAAGTTTTTCTTAAAGAATAATTTTTCTTCTAGTAAAAAGAAAGATAGAAATATGTTTTTTTTTAAGAGAATCTAAAATTTGTTTTAAAAAAAATTCAAAATGTTGTTTATAATCATAATCCTTCATTCATTTATTTTTAAGTAAGATTGTTCATTTTTTTTAAATAAAATAACTTTTAAACCATTTTTCAAATAATAAAAATAAAAACTTTTTCTAAATAGCTGTGAGTTCAATTTCATTTCTAAATTAGTTAAATAAATCTTTTGGACCAAGTTTATTTTCTTAATAAACATTTTTATAAAATAAATGCTAATAATTCTCGTGTAACTAAAATTCGATCTGGGGGACCTTTTTTTTTTTTTAAATAAAATTGAATCTCTCTTTATAAGTGAATAAAATTTTTTTATTTGCGTATCGGTCACATAATTTTCTTGCATCCATAATTAATTAATTAATTGTCAGCTGTTGCTTAAACTTGTTTCTATTAGATATCGTTTTATACACGAGTCTATAGGGGTGCTACTGGCCACTACCGTACCTTCGATAAGCAACTCGAATTCTCTCGGATTTGGACTTGGTTTTTTGTAGACATATATTTTCCTAAATAAGGAGTCACACAAGGATTTTATTTCTTATTTTGTTTTCCCTTTAAAAAAATAACAAAATAAGTGGCGACTCCAATTTTTTTTTAAGAAATCTTTTCAATAAAAGTGAGTCTCACAATGAGTGGGAACTATTAAGAAAAATGCAGGTCCACGATGACACAACATCCAAGTTAATAGAAAAATTGATCGACTCAAGGCCTACACATATGATAATCCAAAACTGCCTAGAATACGTAAAATTCTAGATCAGCACTGACGAACAATATTTGATTTGATGACTCTGCCGAATCGAATTTATCATCTGAACTGCCAACGTGAACACAAAAAATTAGCGAATAAGCTAATTGTCAATGACACAACTACCCACGGTTGGCGACACAACACGCTGCAACAAGTTAGCAACAAAACACGTTGCAACAAGTCGGCGACAAATACACGAAAAACGGCGTAAAAACAAAGGCAACCTCGGATCTATGTGGAAGAAAACCAATTTTTATTTGAAAAGAAAACTCCAAACCCATGGAAGAAAAACGAAGAGGGAGCCAAGAGTCGCCAAAAAATCATTCATCTCTAACGAACAAGAGCCTTAAAGAGTGAATAGAGGGAGGGGCAACTAGGGTTTCTATAGAGAAGTATTCTTCGTGTTTTAAAAATAGCTCTTAAAATAATATTATCCATAATATTTTGTTTTAGGGGATAATTTCACTTTTATATAAATTTTAAAATAAATATAAAAATCATCATCAAAACAATAAAAAATATTTTATAAGAAATCATAAATTCTCCAAACAAGCATATTTTAAAAACTTTAAAAAAAAAAAATCACCAACATGTTGAAATGCTTAATAAATATAAATTAATAATTCATAAACTAACAATCTTACATGGAAAAAATAAGATATTCAACCTTACATTTTAAAATCTCCAACTCAACTTTCTTCAATCTCTAAAAAGTTTTTTCTAAGGAACAACAATGTACTAAAACTATAATACACGAATAAAATATTAATTTTTAGGGTTATACCCTTACATAAAAAATGATTTTTAAACCCTAAATCAACAATTTTCAGCCTTAGGTTATATGTAGCTATGCTAAAAAGGCTATTTATTAGAGAAGAACATGAAATTTTGTTAATTCATACCTAGGGTGTGTTACAACCTCGACTCATATACAAAAAAATATAATGAATTGCATGTTTAAATACCAGTTTTGTATAATTCTACAAATAAATAATGAATAATTTTACTACTTTCTTATAATATATGTTTTGTTTTTATAGTGTCAATTTCTTTGCCAATGTGACGCCCCTATCCCCGGGGGTCCCATTGACAACCCGTCAACCTACGTAGTCCCCAGGATATCACACTCACATGTCTCACAAGCATTGAGACCCATTCTCAGATAATTTTCTTACAAATAACAAACAACTTTATACACTTTTACATGCCAAAAATATATTAAAACTAGATTATTCTTAACATATTTTGGCGTGTGTTAGCTTCTCGAAGGCCACAACCCGGCCTTCTTCGTACTCACAGCCTCAAAGGAGCACCGTCTTCATGTGTACCTAAAAGGAGGGTCCCACGACGGGGTGAGCAAAGTCCACAAAGAGTATAACTCCCTACAAGGGTTGTCTCACCTAAGTGCTCAAGTGTGGTGATCAAACATACACACATTCAAGTAAAATGTGCACATTCCTACTGACTTATAATGCCATGGATGAGAATGTGACTCACCCTATCCCATGTCCCGAGTCCTCACCGACTCCCTCACACATGAAAATTTTCCAAATGTGAAAACATGTCATTGGTGTTTCACCCAATGACCCTTCTTTTTTCTCTTTTTTTTCAAAACAAAAGCTTTTGTTTTCTTTTAAAACTTGTAACCCATTGGACAAACCCCCAATGTTCATTTGATTTGATCAAATCTCGTGTGTTTATGCATTTGTGTCACTTAATTTTCGGGATTACACCGCCGGATGCCACGCACCTTTCCGAAGACATTTTGATGGGCTTTCACCGCCGGTGATCATATCTAACCTCAATAAATTTGGGTCTTTCACCCCTGAGGGATCTACCCTATCTTACTACGCCCAACACACGTATATTCATTTTCATTTCTTTCATTGTAAACCATCGTGAGTCTCATTTAGACGCTGTCCATTTTGAGCTCACCATTCATTCACCAAGAATGGTGAATTAACCGTTTCTATGCACCCACCCGACTCGACGCAATGTTACCGTGCATATGTAATTCTAATATCACTGCCTATTACCATGCTACACATATGATGAATGCTATATGTGCATGCCTTTTCTCGCATTTCAACACATGCATCAATTGACAATTCATATCACTGAGCATACAAATTTCAATTAAATCGTACAATCATGTTAATATTTCTAATAAGCAAATACCAACATCAATTCCATACTACTTCAGCATACCACTCAAAATCAAGCAATGATATTAATACTAAAGAATCCTTAATTTCGATCCACTATAAATGTGGTACAACACCGGGGTCCCTCGAGTCTTGAATCTGCCTCGTTCAAGACATCACTCAACCTCAAATCAGCTATATAAACCCCAATCACTTAGAATCATACCGAGATCCCTAAACAATAGTCAGCAAGTGAAGAAGACCCAAAAAAAATGGTCCTATGTCACTCACAATTCGTTCCAAACTAGGCTCCAATCAACTCCCATTCCGAGAATTCAGACTTCATCACGCATGGAAATTGCCCAACAAGGACAATCCAAGGCAGAGAAAGACCCCACCTCAAGGAGCTTGTCAAAAAACCCATTCTCGCACCATCGCGTAGCCCTCGACTGCAGACCAATCCTCCTCTGTCTCCAACTGGAACCCACTATCCGAACACCGTAGATCTTAGAGAGAAGGTAGACTCTCTCTCTCTCTAAACTCTATTTTATCCTCTCACTCCTGGATACCAGGCCAAAAAGGAGAAGATGATCTTTCTTCCTTTATCTCTTTGTTTCTTTAGCCTGACTCTCTACGATCACTTATCACACGGCCATTACTATCTCTTATCCTTTCACTATCTCACGTGATACGTGTCACGGATGTTACGTAGTAGGTGACCCCTGTCACACCATTACGCCTCTCAGGTCAGCGTGTACCCTCATAGTTTCTACATGCTACCCGGCCACTGTGCCTCGAAGACGCGGAAATCCCGACCATCACGGAATTTAACGAAATTCGATGGGGTAGCCAGATTTCGCGAGACGATTCCAACGATGTTGTCCATTTCGTCACCCGAGATCTAGAAAAATTCCAGCTTTTCCCATTGGTCTCAAGTAGCAAATTACCGTTTTTCCCTTTTTCATAAAAATGCAATTTTTCCCGGGTTTTACAGCCAACATTTCTTCGTGTGCTCTTTCTTTCAGCTATTGGCTAGATATTTGTTATTTGACTATTACCTACCAACTTAAAGTTGTAGGTTAACTAATGCTTAACATGATCTAACACATTTCAAAAGGTCGTGGTATATTGATGTAGCTTGTCTACAAAGAACAATAAAATTGAAAGAAAGCTTAATAAAATAAAGATAAATTAAATTCCCTAAGTTTTCAATATCGTATCAATTCTCCTTAAAAATAATAACATAAGGTGCTATATATAGGCACCAACAGAAAACCCTAATAGTTATGGGCTTAGGTCACAAAGTACGTATTAAATAAATAACTAATAATAATAAAATCATCATTGGATTCTGGGCTGATCTTGTTCAGGCCTAGATATGGGCCTACTCCATGCCCCATCATTCCCTCCGGGTTGAAAAGAACTCGACTCTAAAAAATGAGAGAAAATGTAGCAATCTAACAACGAAGGATCCAAATGACGAAGATCATCCTCCTATATCAAAGTAGCATCAGAATCGGGGATTTACTCATGCTATTTGACAAGGAAACAACGAAAACTACCATCTCTACAAGTCAAACTCATCATCAAGGATAATATCCACCATCTCCTTAGAATATCAGAATTAAGGCACAATGTGGGTGCACCTTATGAAGCCAAACAGAGACACACTAGAAGGCAAAGTAGAAGGCTCAAAAGTGCCTTTGGTGAAGGTAAAGAACTCTACATTAAAAACAGAGCTAATATCCATGTCATTAGGAAAATCAAGAAGATATGCATTAGATCCCAGTTTATGAATGATAGATAAGGGCCCATGGCTCTTGTATAAAGTTTTTTTGAAAACGTTTTTGGAATTCTTTCAGGACGAATGTGAAGCATAACGTATTCACCAACATTAAATTCTTTAAATCTACGATGCACATCAACAACTAGTTTATACTCTTCATTACTTAGAGAAATCTTTCGCCTAATCTCAGCATGTAAGTCATAAGTGTGTTTTGCAAAGTTTTCTGCAAGTTCAGACACACGCATGTGAGGTGGTAAAGGAACAAGATCGATGGGTGTGCAGGGTGAGTAGCCATTAACAATTTGAAAAAGACTTTTACCAGTTGAACGATTAACAGAATTGTTATAGGCAAACACGGCTGTTGACAAAATTAAATCTCAAACACCTTGTTTTACCCCAACCAAACACCTATCACCCAAACTACGATTAACAACCTCATTTTGACCATCAGTTTGAGGATTTCAAAGTAGATGAAAATTTCAAAGTAGTGCCAAACAATTTCCAAAGAGTTTTCCAAAAATAGGTAACAAATTTCACATCCCTATCAAATACAATGGTGGAAGGCAAACCATGCAATTTAACAACTTCTCTAAAAATTAATTTAGCAACATGTGAAGCATCATTGGTTTTGTTACACAGAATAAAATATGCCATCTTAGAAAACTTGTCGACAACAACCACAATTGAATCATGTCCTTGAGCAATCCTAGGCAATCCAAGAACAAAGCCTATACTAACATCCTTCCAAGGTTCATGAGGAACAAGGAGTATATAAACCTGTGTTTTGTTTCTTAACCTTAGCTAACTGACATGTTCTCAGACAGTAAAATTATCCTAGCAACATCCTTTTTTCGTGAGAAGGCCAATAAAATCTATCTTCAACCAAGGCAATAGTTTTATCTCCTAAAATGTGTCCAACTAAAACCACCTACATGCATCTCCCAACCAAATGAACCCTTAAATGATGCCTGAGGTATGCAGCACTTAGTCACTTTAAACATATAACCATTTTCAAATAAAGAATGTCGAACATACTCAAGGATTCGCTATAATTACTAACCTCATCATAAATAACACCAAAGTCGACATGCCGTAATTTCATCTTTTAATCTATCAAACTGTAACATCCCAAAAAAAAAAATAACCCTTGTCTTATTATTTCACCTTATAGTATTACAGCAGTTATAAATTTTTATTTTATTTATTTATTATTTGACGGTTTTATGAAAAAATAATAATAAAACCGAATTAATACAAGAGTCAAGGTTAAATCGGGTAAATGTCAAAAATGAGGACCCAAAGGGTCATAAATGAAGAAGAGAGCAAAGCAAAGTATAAATGATATAAGTTAAGGCAAATGAATCAGGAAATGAAGGGCTTTAATGTTAAAAAAGAAAAGCGAAAAGGAAGGCGCAAGGCCTCTACAAGATGTGGAGAATAAGACTAAATTTGGTCTGAAAGTGAAATGAAGATCCGTCTCATTTAAAGTGTAAGGAGTTAGGGCTACGGTTGGAGAGGGAGTAGCTTCATCTTTGGACTCTACTTGTTCTTGAAGAGGAAGCTAGAAGAAGGAAAAACTATGAGTGCTCAAAAAGATTAAGGTATGGATACTTGTCTATGTTTGGGTATGGATTCACTCATTTGCTTGTTAAGAACCCTCCTAACTCCCTCTTTGATTGTGTTTGGATTGGTAAAACCATAATTTAGTATATATATGTTTGAGTTAGAGTTCAAGCAGCCTTTTTCTCTCATTAGGATTGGTTTTGAGAAATTTTTGTATAAAGGAAATGTTGTGGTTTTAAGGGAGATGTTGTCAAAAATTTTCCAAAACCCATGTTTTTGTTTTGGCAATAACTTAGTCATTACTCATCCAAATTGAATGATTCAAATTTCTAGGTAAACTAGACTTCTAGGAGAACAAATTTTCTTGATAAGTGTATTCAAATTTGGACCCCATTGAACCCAGAAATTCATCAAAGTGAAGCTTTTCTTTCGGGAAAATCCTGGTTCTGGTTTGGTACTGTTTTGGTGTTTTGGTAAAGTTTTGGTATTTGGGCCATAAGTTGAGTTTCACTCATCCAAATTAAGTGATTCAAATTTTTGGGCAAACTAGACTTCAAGGAGAACAAATTTTCTTAAATAAGGTATTCAAATTCGACCCTATCGATCTAAAAATCACAAAGTGAAGTTATGTTTTCAAACAAATTTTGGTTCTATTTTGAAAATAGAGTAGTCCTAGTTGTTTAGGACATATCTTGAGTTTCAGTGCTCCAAATTGAATGATTCTAATTTCTACTGAAAATTAACTCATAGAACTATCATTTTATCGGCATGCCTGGGAAAATATGGCCCATTTGTTCTAGAAAATTTTGCAAGCCGGATGGTATTGGTAGAAATCAACCCTAACTTAAAACACTAGCATGCATGATCGATTTTTTCTTTGTTTGGTCTCCATTGTGATGTATTTGTAATGGATTAAGAGTCGGTGATGATAAAATCAGAGCTAAGATCGGGATACAAGGAATAGAATCATGAATCTCCTATTAAATATTTTTGGTTTGTTCTCATACTTCTTCGTTTCAAGTTTTGTGTTTGTTTGTCAAACAACCGAATGTTTGCTATGAAATTTGCTTTGGTTTGAACTATAAATCTGGAAATGTTTGAAAATGACTGCATATATGTGCTTCTTATTTGAACTATAAATGAATTTGTTTTGAAAGAGTTAATTGATTTATAAATGGAACTATATAGTAAGAAACATGACGGATTCACTTATGTACAAGCGAACTGGCTAATGCTAATTTGGGCGGTGAAAATGTGAAATGTGAAAATTGTATTGCAAATTGAATTATTAATGTGCCCTTGAGAAAAATGTTAATTGTGTTGATAGATGGATTTGGCATATCATCATGGTCATAGCAAGATCGCGAACTAAACATTTTATACGGCATACCGATCCATGTTTAACGGATGACGAATAGTGTACATTGTAAAATAAATGTAAAATAAATTCAACTAGCTCATAGTGGGACAGTATTGAGTTATTGAATATTTTATACCGGTCTATATACCTGAATAGGATCGTTTAAGATTCATTATTCATGACCAAAGTTTCTGGTGACTGTTTAAGGCAAATTGTGTGGATTTTAGTGAATTTGAGTTGCATAAGAATAATAAATATATGGGAGCATGAAAGATGAGAAATTATTGTGTTTTATATTTATAATAAAACAGTACTGTTAACTACTATAAATGGTATATTTATAAATATTGCATCGGATCACTAAGGAGTAGGCGGTAAAGGTTGTTTGGAAAATGCTTAATGTTTTTAAGATGATTATGATGCAAATAGAAAAAGTTAATTGTTGCTATATATATGTGGTATGAATGTTTGAAACGAATAGGAAAGGCAGTTAAATCACTAAATACGAGAATGTTTAGCGTTGCTGGCTTTCCACACAAAAGTGTTATTCGAGTAGATAGTGGCGGTGGATCGAAGACCAGAGAGCCTAGAGTCATCGCCAAATCGTGCGTGAGTATGGGCAAATGTTCTATTTCATGCATACACTTCATCTGCCATATCATGAGATCATTTTGTATTGAATAAAAAGATGTAAAAAGATCTTCGCCACGGCATTTATTTTTATTTTTTATTTTTTAATCATGGAATGTACTTTACATTGTGGATTTTCAAAGATAAGAAGTGAACTCTAACGAATATTTTGTAAATGATTTGAAAAGGGCAAGGAAATGTCGTTTTGCATAAATATTGTACTAAAGTCAAGTTATGCCCTCTTGAAGATATAATGCATACTTCTTTATACTAATGAATGTGAATAAGATATCATATTCACATATATAAATATGATTAAATGGATATTAAATATCTTGTCAAAATGAGATATAGAAATGTGTTTTATGTGATAAATGGAATTAGTAGTCATTCTATTGTCCGTCCACCCGCTTCTGCTCAAGCTAGTCCTGGAATGCTTAGTTACTACTTAAATCAGAATACTTTAGATATCATTTTTTTTTTTTTTTAACTATAAACTTGTTCATTCATATATCAAGTTAAACATTTAATCAAAATATATTTTGTAGCAAATGTGATTACAAAATAAAATTCAAACTCCATAAATTTGAGTGTTTAAACTTTTATACAAACTTTACATTGTTTACAAAAAACAAATACATATACAATATGTAATTTATAGAGGTCTTCAGTGTGGCAATTCCCAGCATTGTGTTGACCTTGGTTGTTGATTTTTTTAGATTGTCCGGCTTCTGTAGTTCCTTCTTCAGATCTACACCTGACACGTAAACACTCCATGCTAAGCTTATAGCTTAGTGGGAATAATACTCCTGAACAACCTCTAATAAGGATCATCACACGTTAGACACATGCATATACATATTTCATACATATCATTTACACATGTTTATACATATCTCATACTTACTTATCATATCATGTTTCATTTCTTGTCATTATTCATATACATTTCGTATCATTTTACACTTTGCTTCTTGTTCTTGTCACAGTATACTTATCATCACATAGCACTGTTATGCTTCTCATATCATATCATTTATCATATTCATGTCATTTGCATATTCTTGTCATTTGTTTTTATATTTCATGTCTGCATATACCTTAGAAGTGGATACGGGAAACTATAAGGGCCTGAAGGCGCTGTAATGACCCAAACGAAGCCAAATTATCAATATGCTGCAGACTTTTATATCTAGTAGGCATGTCCATCTATCCCTTTATCAGGTTCTAAGTAGATAATCAATTTTTATTTCATTTTCAATACATATCTCATATCCCCGAATAATTATTGTTATCCGGTAATCATATAATATATTTACGATCATTTACTTTATCTTTGTATTCATGCATTCGTATACTATCAACTATATTTCTTACAAACAAAGCTCCCTTTTAGACAAAAATTTTTGGGTCCAATGGGGTCTAAATTTGAAGACACTTATTTCAAGGAGATTTGTTCTTATAGAAGTCTAGTTTACTCATGATTTTGAATCACTCAAATTGGATGAGTGAAACTCAACTTATGGCATAAACAACAAGGACCACTATAATGTCAAAACATAAATCCGCCAGTCATGCAACTTAGCCCTTCACGAATTTATAAGCAATCGGGTCCAAATCTTGCATTACACTCATTTTTGCTGAGAGATTTTTTCTTTAGAAGTCTAGTTTACCTAAATTTTGAATCACCTAATTTCGATGAGGATGGCCAAGTTATGGCCAAAACAACCAGTACTACTCTAATGTCAAAACAGAACTAGCTGTGTCATGCAACCTAGCTCCCCTTTGACGACCACTTCCCGTGCACTCGTCCAAATTTGCATACCTACTCAAGGAGATTTGTTCTCCTAGAAGTATTGTTTATCCATGATTTTCAATCACTAATTTGATGAGTTATGGCTGCTATGGCCAAAACAAAAACATGGGTTTAAAAAAAACGAACAACATCTCCCTTAAAACCCAACATTTTCTCTATACAAATTTTTCCTCCATTGAGGACCACAACCAAACCAAACACATTTGTAAGTTAGGGTTTTCTAACCTACTATTATAGACAAAGAAAGAGGTTGGAAAATTCCAACCCTGCCATGAAATTCCACATACACAAATTCATACACATATTTCATACAATTCCTTAACTAGTATCCATACCTTAAAAGTTTCTTCTTCTCTCCTTCCTTTCTTCCTTCTTCTTCTTCTCTTATTCTCTTCTCTCTTTCTCTTCTTGTCCTCTTCTTTTCTCTCTACGTAAATTCCCTAATTCTAAGCCAAAATGGAATATGTTTAAGACAATGTTTGGTCTTATCCATTTTTGAGTCCAATTTTCCATTTTTTGCTAATTGGTCATTCCTCTTTCTATTATTTGCAATCAACTTATTTCATATTCTCGCTTATATTATAATATTTTCTATCTTATGACCTTTGAAACCTGGATTGGTAAATTACTAATTTACCCTTGACCCTTAGATTAATTCCGGGTTTTGCTTATTTTATTTTTAGCATTTTTTATTCCAGAAAAATATACGTTTAGTTTTATTATACCCTAAACATATTATAAACCTGTCATGATATAATTTGGGGTATTACAGGGTCAGGGGGCGCGACACAAACCCAATGACATGAGCACTCATACGATGAAGTGTAATAGTTAATCGACTAAGTGCATCAACAACTTTGTTTTCAATACTAGCATGATGATTAAGCACAAAAGAATAGTCATTCAAAAATTCAATCCACTTAGCATGTCGAGCATTCAATTTCTTTTGTGAGTTTAAATATCTTAAAGCTTGGTAGTCAGAAAACAACACAAATTCAATAGGCAACAAATAAAACCTCCAAAAACGAAGACTCTTCACTATAGCATAAAACTCTTTATCATATGTAGAATATCGTCTTTTAGCATCATTGAGTTTTTTACTAAAGAAAGTTATAGGGTGACCTTCTTGAGTCAAGACACCACCAATACCTACACCTAATGCATCACAAGCAACCTCAAATACTTTGGTAAAATCAGGATATCTCAATACAGGTGCCTAAGTCATTCTGACCTTTATTTCTTTGAATGCCTAGCTAACAACATTATACCATTAAAACTCAGATTTTTAAACATTCTGATACAGAGCTATAATAAAGCAATCCCCTTATAAATCGCCTACAGAAAGAAGCTAAACCATGAAAACTACAAGTCTTAGTAATAGATTTTGGTTCAGGCCACTCCCTCATAACTCTAACCTTTTCAGATCAACTGAAATGTCATGTTCAGACACACTAAAGCCTAAGAAAAGCACATGTGGTTACATAAAAGAACACTTTGCTGCTAATATAAAGCTTGGCCTCTCAAGGAGTGAGAAAACATGTCAAAGGTGTTCTAAATGTTCTTTGATTGGCTATAGATTAATATTATGTCATCAAAGTAGACCACCGTGAATTTAATACTAATGAAAGGTCAGTAGACTCGGGTCATAACACTCATGAAAGTACTAGGATCTTCATTAGACAAAACCAGCATGTGACTAACTACTCAAACAAACCATCTTGTGTTTTAAATGCAGTTTTCCATTCATCTCCTAGCCTAACACAAATTTGATGATAACCACTACGCAAATCTATCTTAGAGAACCAACTAGAATAAGCTAATAGATCCAACATATCCTCAAGACGAGGGATAGGAAATCTATATTTGATTGTGATCTTATTGATGGCTCTACTATCCACACACATTCTCCAAGATCCATCTTTCTTAGTTGTCAACAAAGTTAGCACCGCACAAGGACTAAGGCTATGCCTAACAAATCCGCTCTCTAAAAGCCCTTCTACTTGCCTATTCAACTCCTCTCTCTCTTTAGGATTCATCCTATAATGTGGAAGGTTAGGCAGTTGAGAACATGGAACTAAATCTATAAAGATGTTGGATTTCCTTAAAGGTAGGTTTTCACTTTAGGCAACCTATCGGGCACCATATCAACAAAATCACTATCTAGCAAATTCTTCACTTCCAAAGGAACATCAACAACTCAAGAATCGGGATGAACTTCTTTTGCCATCAATGCTACACATAAACTTCTTACATTTTAAAATATGTAAATTCTGTTCAGGAAGTTTAGAGATGTCATGTTTACTAATGCGCAAATCCTTTAGGTTTAGTGTGTCTTAAATAATGTTCTTACTCCTTGTACTTAAATGAATAAATGTTATTCTACTAAAATTTTAACATTACAATATATAGATGGCAAGTACCAAAAGAAATACAGGGCAACATCCATGAGTAGCACATCATAATAGATTTCATCCTTATAATCCTCCATTTGAATAGAGACTAAACATCTTTGAGCGACATGCAAAATGTGGTCATTCACCCAAGCTACTCTAAAAGGATTTGGATGTGGTTCTACTTTCATGTTTAACAATTTAACAGCATCCTTAGAAACCACATTCATTGAACTACCCCCATCAAATCACTAACTTACATTTCTTATCTCCACTCTGTATGACTGTGTGAAAAATACTAGTACGCCTAATTATCATTATCTACTCAAGCAAAGGATAGCACATCTAACCACACCAACACACACTTATTATCACAATCTTCATGAATATCATCTTTATCACCAAAATAATCAAAGGATCAACACCTATCTCCTCATCCTCCAACTACTATATTCAACGCCTGTTACAACACGTTGGAGGACAATCTGCAGACAATAATATGACTCCTCGTGATGACACTTATGATAGACAATCGATGAATTACTATCTAGACTTTCGGTGAGGATAAACAATGTGAAGAGAGTAACACAAACTAGACTCTTAGCTCCTCAATGTTATCAGCCTAGGATACCGCTTTATGACATGGATCGTGACTGGATCGACGCGGTGTGCAAAAAGATGAGGGCTCATTAAACTTCCCGATCGGCTTTTTTATATTCATCCTCTATAGTGTGTGAAACATGAAATTTAACCATTCTTTGAATGTCGAACTTAAGACCATTAACAAAACGAGTACAAACAACAAATTGATCCTCAACATGAAACTCACTACACCTAAGCCTAGCTTCCTTAAATTTAGCAGAATATTCAGTTACACTAAGAGTCATTTGTTTCAGATTAATCATTTTAAAGAACAATTGACTCTTATATGATGGAGGAATGTAATTTTCTTGCAACGCTGCTTTCATAATGTTCTTAGCCGGTGGTTCACCCGTAAGAATCATGTCTTGTAAACATTCTCGCCAATACATCTTAGTCATAATTGGTTAATCCCGGGCTTAGCAAACCAAATGAAACCACTATCAATCATTTCATACCAATCAAAATATTCCTTAATAGCAACTAACCAATTAGAGAAAGTATTAGAATTCATTCTACCATCAAATTCAGGAGCACTAACCTTGACTTTTTTTGTGATGTCCCTTTGAGGTTGTCGAACCTATCTATCCCGATCTCTACCCTAATTACCATTAACCCTAGGTTGGTATCGCTGAGGAGCGACATCTTCTCTCACCTGATTTGGTAGGTAATTTTGTCTTAGTGGTTGGTAATCTAATGGGAAGTTGACAGTAGAAAGTTGAAACTGATCACCTAGGTTGAACTAAAGGTCTCCTATTGTAGGTAACCTCGTGTGAGGTTTGAAATGACTCGCACCCCCGCACACCCGACCGATCTTGAGGCCGAACCTGATCCGACACAACTTCTCTTTTCTCGAATCCAATTCCTTTTTCTTTTGTTAGTAAAACACATTTCCAATACTCATTTTGTAAAGGATATTTATCTTTATGAAAATATATTTGTATATACTAATTCAACTTAAAGGGGGTCCATCATTTTGTTTTCAATACACATTCTCCATTAAATATGGCATTACATGCCCATTTGGTCCATTTACCGCCTTTATACATTAGGGCATTATAAGACATTTTCAATACCAAAATATTTACAAAACAAAATAAGAGTTTGTACAAAAAGTGTTAAATATATTTCATGAATGCAGGGTCGAAGCTTTACTTCATCTCCGTGAGGCCTTGACGTTGAATCTAAATCGTTGCGGTCTTTTCCTTCGTACCTGTGCGATGATAAAACAACGTGCTAAGCATTTTCATACCTAGTGGTTCTATATAGTTCTCTCTTCATTCTTACTAAGTAAATCATGCATTTTCTAAATCGATACCTTTGTAGAATTTTTCAATGACTAATGAGGTAATAATATATATATGTATATTCTCATTTTTTATACATTCAAATTATAAATTATTAGTCATTTCAATCATGCATTTTTTATATGCAATATAATACGAAACACAAATCATGCATTTCACAATTTTCTTTTCATTTTAACCTTGAGCAAATTTAACCTATGCTTTCGGTGCACAAGATAATGAATCACCGGCAAGGTCCCGCTGGGCTGTAGGCCGGTATAAAAAAGGTTTTATAACACAGTACGGTCCCATTGGGCTGCTGACTAGTTATTAAAAATCATTTCGTGAACACCATCGATACTATCTCGGCTGGCTACCGATCGGCGACACATCATGCCGCGCATCGCTTCTATTTGACCCTTTATTGGTATGTCAATCTATCTTAACTCAATTAACGGGTTAACATTCTATTAAGAACGCTCAAATCATTCATAGAAATTGCAATAGTGTATATACATTTATATCCAAATACTTGGTTTCCAATACTCATGCAATTTTTCATGTGCAATTCATTTCATAATTAGTTGTATCAAATCAATTTAAAACAAATCAATATGCAATTTATCGCAATTCATTTCAATAAATTCACTTATTTCATAATCCTTCAAACATTTTAGAAATAAAGAGAGAGAAGTAGAGAACAAACCAATTCATTTATGGCTCAAACGAAGCACACATGCATATTCATAAAACCTGATTTATTCTTTGTCAAACAAAACACAAAACCGAAACAAGTGTGAAGAACAAACCCAAAAAGGTGTCGCTCTTCAATTCCTATTCTAAGAATCCCATTCTTGGGTCAAGCTTCCTTGTCACCAACCCCTAATCCATCACAAATATGTCACTATCAAAGAACAACCCAAGAAAAAAAATCAGTTGTGCATTCTAGGATTTTTGGTTAGGGTTGATGTCTACCCAATACACCTTGAAAAAATTTTTGGGGACACATGAGCCATATTTTGCTCAGGCTTCCTTCAAGAAAATGGTATCTCTATGGGTCTATTTTCAGTAGGAATTGGAATCATCTCATTTGGATCACCCAAACTCAAATTATGGCATTTTAATGCCAAACTGGTCGGTATTCCCAACTCACTCGGTTACCTACTGTTATTCTCGATTTCAGGGGTCTTAAATCTATAAATTGGTAATTGTTCCTTCACTCATTTGAAGCTATGGTTCTAAGGTTTCTTCTCCAATTGGAATCATCCAGTTTGGATCACCAAAACCTGCTATTGCATTTTACATCCAGACTACTTCAATTGCAAAGCTGAATCAGATTGTTCTTACACATAGCTCCACTCTTTGATGGATTTTGGGCACTTAGGTTACAAATTGCATACACTTCCTTCAGTAAATTATTCTAGAAAGCCTGCTTACTCCAGAATTTTGAATCACTCCAATTTGGATGGAGTGAAATTCAACTTACAACCAAAACACTCACAACTACACCCAAACAAAGCATACCATTAGCTACTCCGAACCTCACCTTTGCTTCTCCATATTCAGGAGCCTTAGATCTATAATTTGCTCCTAGTCCCTTCTATAAATTTGTAGCTCTAGATCTTATGGTTCTTTACCAATTGGAATCACTCAATTTGGATGATTATAACTTAACTTATAGCCAAAACAAAAACATGGGTTTTGAAAAAAAATTGACAATAACTCTTTTGAAACTTCATCATTTCCTTTATACAAAAATTCCTCAAAACCAATCCTAACCCAAAAGCACTTTGAAACTTAACCTAAAAACAACTCCAAAATTGATCTACAACCAATCAAAATCACCTTTACATAAGGTTAGGGTTTTTCCCCAAATCCAAAATCATCAAAGAGGAAGTTAGGGTTAGTTTTCTTACCTTAACTCTCTTCAAATCTTCTCTTCCTTCTTGCTTGAACAAAGATAGACCAAGAATGGAGAGAAACACACCAAAAAATACTCTTCTCTCCCAAGCCCTAGCTCCTTCCCCTTTGCTCCTTTAAACGTGAATGCCCAAATGGGCATTCCACAGGACCACTTTGGTCTTTATTCTCACGCCATGTGTAATGTCATGTTTTTACTAATATATTAACCGGCTTTTTCTCATCTTTTTCATTTTAAAGCCTCATTTCACTTCTTATTTCCACTTCATTTCATTTCTATTTATACTTTAGCACTTACATTACTCATTTACACCCTTTAGGTCCTCATTTGACATTTTTACCAAATTTATTTCGTCCCGTGAAATTCTGTGTTTTTATCATTTTTCGCTTTTAGCCATTTAAAATGCCTAAAAATATAATTTAATTTTATTTTACACCTAACATGCTATAAACACGTTACGCATTTCACGGCTACATGCTGTTAATCAAGCATTCACCCAAACTATCTTTACCCGCATTGTCATACAAACCATTTGTGAAATCATCATATTGATATGAACCTCTAGAAGGACTTGTACCCCCAATGTGTGGTGACCCAACTTGTTTTTTAATAGTTCTCACTAACAATTTCACTTATCTCATAAGCTTCTTTACCTCAAAATGTTTTAAAGCAAATCTATTTTTTGTGGATTTATTGCATGAGATTGTTGTTCGAGGGCGTATCGACGCGTTGAGTCAATTGACCACACATTGACTTAAATTTACTATCATATTAAATGTGATCGAATCAAATTGTGTTTTATTTGCATCATGATAACGGATAATACAGACTAGACTATCATTTAGATCTTGCTATAAACTTGTAGTCTTAAGTCAAAATTATTAAGTCTCTCAGTTCAACAATATCACTTTCGTGGTCGATATCCTAAGATATAATCTAAATTTTTATCGAGTAAGAAAATTTATAAATTATATGTTAATGCAAATAAACACAAATCTAAAAATGTGAATGCATTTATATATCATGGACAGAAAAGTCTACGAAAAATAATTAAAAATAAAGTATATATATATATATATATATATATATATATATATATATATATATATATATATATATATATATATATATATATATATATATTTTAATACTTTTTATGTTCACAAATAAATTGAAACCTAAAATACCAAACAAAATATACTTAAATATCACAAATACAATTAAGTTTTCTAAGGTAAAAATGCAATTTCGTTGAAGAATCTTAGAACGCCACACATTCTTTAGCGTAAGTGTGGTAAGGGAATCAAATAAAATGTGCAACTCTTTGACGAGATTAACTAAATCGAGTGTGCCGTGTTTGGTTCCACTTCTTGCTTGTGACGCCCCAAACCCGGGGTTCTGACCACCACAACTCAAGGAAATATTTCGTGGAATGCTCGGTGACCCGACATTTCATTTAAATTCCGGCAGTCTCCTTGTACGGAGCTCTACCCAAATACAAACTCCGATGTACTGCCCCAACAAATTAATATATCCACATATCCAATCACATGAGTACGGCTACTGGGGCCCACAAACGATACTCATAATACATACTAAATCCATGAATCCAACTATATACCAAGAAGTTACTAAGAGTTACAATATTTTCACTTTTATACAATACATATATTAAAAATTAGACATTTCCAATACACGTGATATATCATCGCCCAAAGCCTACAACCCCGCTTTCTTCTAACTCTCTAATCCCTAGGACGAGCCGGTCCTCGCACGCGCCCTTGTACCTGTAAAATATCCTCTCCTCTCTCTCTCTCTCTCTCTCTCTCTCTCTCTCTCTCGACAAGCGAGCCCCATCCACACAATGAATCGCCCAAGCCACCGCCTCTCCACCTGGGCCAAGAAACAAGAATGTTCCAAATTAAACACATATCAAGCAAATGCATGATCCTACTCAATGTCTACATGACCAACTCAGATCCCGAGTCCTCACTAACCCCCTCACACTCGCCTAAGCCTCGTATGAGAATATTATGTTTTATTTGTGGACAACCCTCCGATGTATATATATCAATTAGGCCGTCTCCGACGATTGATATTATTTGTGGACTACCCTCCGATGTATATCAATTGGGCCATCTGAGCATTGGATATTTTAGTTTGACTACTCCCTCCGATAATTAATATTTTTAGACAACCCTCCGAACCATTTTCTCTAAACTCATCTCATGCACTCACTCCTATAGTCCTAGAGTGTTCCAGTGCATATGGAATGCATGTATACCAATTTCAATACAGTCTAATTCACATGTAAATATATAAACATGCATATATTTACAAAAATTCAATTCACACAATCATGTCATGTAAATTCTCATTTCATACATAAAAATTAGCTCACTTGGGCTAATGATCAAACACGAGCAATTTAACTTGAATCACTCGATCAAACACATTTTCACACAAAAATATATTTTTGAGACTGCCGAATGCTGAAAACCCTGCCATTATCCCTTTCGAAAAATCAAGGAAATCATCCGTCTCACTTAGCTGAACCCGCACCACGGCCATTCCCGGCCTCATCCAAACCAATACATGATTTATCACAAAACTTCACAATTTCTATTAACCCCATCAGCCACGTGTGGCACCACGGCCGCTCCAATGGGTGTCTGCACCATATCAATTAGGTCCCAAGGTTCGTGGGACCGATCGTACCTACCTCACTACCTCACTGACCAAACATCGGGAGACTTCAGTTGGGGTTTAATAAACCCAAAGAGGAGAGTAAACCCCTACCTCTCGGGAGCTCGGCGAACCCCTGAACCGACATCACACGGCCCTCTCCGCGTAGAGCAGCTTCCCTTCTTGTCCCGAAGACTGCCGACGGTCGGATCGCGCGATATTTTAGAGAGAAGTTTCTCTCTCTCTAAAGAAAATCTCCATTTTCGGCTACTGGACATTTTCTTCCTTAATTCACGTTTTTGCTTTGGCTTTTTAACTTTGGGGAAGAATAGCACTGTAGCTCTTTTTGTCCTTTAGTTCATTTAATCAATTTAATTAATTACCCATTTCTTTCAAACTTTTGACATTCTATTATCTCGCCTATCCATTTTCATCATTATTTTTCTCTACTCACGCCACTTCCTATGGCACATGAGTACTACTGTTATATGTATTTCATTCCAGATCAAAATCGCTTTTACTTCGCATCTCGAAACGCGACGCCTCGAAAAACGCTGTCAACTCCCGACTATCTCGAATTCTACGGTAATCTTACGTTGCTAAATTAGATTCTCGCATTTCCATTCCAAATTCCAGAAATTCGCTTCATCATCCGAGATCTAGATAAATTTCAAATTCTCGGATTTTTAACCGAAATAACAAATTTGGTAATCGAAATTATGATTTTGCCTTTTCCGTAAATTGAAATTTCTGCCCATAATGTTAGTTACAACCTCTAACTCGGCCAGTGCTTTATAGAAATATAGAGATGCAGCAATGAAGAACAGTTGATACATACGCCGTTTCCGGCGTTGTTGTGTAACGACTAACGAGCAGAAGAAATAAATTCACATTCAAGAAGGCGGCCGGAAATTAAGGGCATGAAAAGCTGCAAGTGACGTGACTGGTATTCGTATCCACGGGAAAGAGACCTGTAGATAAATCAAAAGGGACTGAAATCGTATGACTGCCGCGATCAGTGTGTAATAGCTGGATGGAGTATAATAAAAAGTTATGACTTGTAAGTCAAATCAAGGTTTGACTTCCTCGAAGGCTAGGAGATGGTGGATCTCGCTACTCCAGGGCGGCGGTGCGCTTGGTTCTCTATTGTTGTTGCTTGTTTCTCTTTTTTTGATCGATGATTATTTAAATGTTACTCCTTTAAAAAAAACGCAAATTTCGGCAAAGGGTAGCTGAAAAATCCAAACTTGCAGAGAAAGGAGGATAGACGGTGACAAGAATCGTGGATGGAGTGTCGGGGGTAGGTGACGGTGAACCTCGGTCGAAGAACTCCAAGTAGCAATGGTAGCCATGGTTGAAAATCAAAACTTGCAGCGGATCAGGAAATAAATTTAGGTTCTTATGCCAAATTGGAAGTAGTTCAATTACAAAACAACAATAAAATTGGAAAAAAAGCAAATAAAATAAACATAATGAAATTTTAAGCTTTCAATATCATATCAGCCTCCTAAAAACAATAACATAAAGGCACCAATAAAAAAACTCTAATAGTTATGGGCTTGAACTTGGGAAAAAAATACGATGGAGGAAAGGAACAAGGGAACAAGGGAAGCAAAGAAGGTGATGGATAGGCATCTCAAGAATAGCAGTTTCTTTTTTGGTGAATGGATTTTTTTTTTTTTTTTGGGAAATAAGACTACAAATAAGAAAATTTATAAATTCGATTAAAGGATAAACACAATTATCTTTAAAAGCAAAATTTTTAACATTTCTAGGAAAATCTGACCACAAAATATTTGAATTAGTCATATAAATATATTTTTTAGCTAAACAATCAGTTATTCTATTTGTTTCTCTCTATAAATATGACAACATTTATAAATATTAAGATTACGAGAAAGTCTCTAAATTTTTTAAATTTATTTAAGTAAATCATTTTGCTACTCTATTGTTTCTTTTGTACAGAGCAGAATGAAATTCCTTATTTTTCTTACAATATTTAGTATGGGGGAATGAAAAATTAAATTATGGTTATACATGCATGTTCATTTTCTTTAACTTAGAGTCCATTTAAAATTATTCTCAATCCAAGTATTCTTAACGAAAACATATTTTTAGGGATCAATTCTTAAATACTTTTTAAAGAAAATGTTCAATTTTTTAGAAAGTATTTTCTTTTGAATTTTATTAAAAGGCTTGATTTTCTTCAAATTTTGTTTTTAAATGTTTTTTTAAGGTATTATTTGAGAAACTCTTTATTCTTTTGAATAAGTATAAATAGTCAAAATCGCTTTTGGGCATAAAGTAAAACTCCTATAAAAATTATTAAAATATATAGGGTATGCTTTGGTTACTGTCTGTGAATTTTTTTTTTCTTTTTGAAAAAAAAAAAAAAAGAAAATAGTGAAAAACATGTTCATATTTTTTTTTTTGTTATGAAAAACAAACATAAAAATGCTAATTATATAACAAAAACAATTTTTAAAGAACATTAAAATTGTGTTTTTTATGTTTTCATAAACTATTCTCAAAAACAGTTAAAAAAAATGAACCAAACAAGCTAATAGATTCTTTTTCTTTTTCTTTTTTACATTTGAAATATTCAATATTTTTGAATTTTTGAAAAGAATAATTATCAACTTAGGCTACAATATATGAGAAGAAAAAAAAAGATAAAAGACAAATATGCATGAATATATTTTTTTAGAAGATTTTATTTATTTTGCTCTTAAATTTATCTTAGATGTGCTAGATTTTTTTTTCCTCAATAAGAGTATCTCCAATCATACTAACAAATAGTTTACTAAAATATATTTAAATATTAAATTCATTATTTAGCTAAGAACTTTAAGATTCACTTCAACCACACTCTATTTTACACCCACTTTCACTAACTTCCAATAATTTAAAAAAGTAGTACCACATATATAAAGAGAGATAGAGAGAAAAAATAGAGAGAGATAATTAGAATGGAAAACGACCACCACATCATGAAATGGTCACAACCAGAATGAGAGGCATCAGAGAAATGTCGAGAGAATTTTCATTTCACACTAAAGTCGACTAAAAATGTGTACAAATGTAGAGTTCGCCGAGACGCCTACATTCGATTGTAAATATTTATTTTTAAACCATTTATTTTACTTTAGGATCTCATTTTTTTTTTTTAAATTTAAAACTCCCCAAGCAATAACGGTCTTTTTATTAGGCGCGTTTTGTACACGCTCCGCTTCTTCCCAATGTTTATCAGAGGCTCATTCTTTCCACCGACATCAGAAACAATCTCAAGAATTCGTAGCGACTTTCTTTCATTTCATTTTTTTGATTTCTCCGCATACGGATATTTGATTACTTTCTTAAGTTCTCTTCAAAGATCCAACGATTGACTTGCGATCAATCATTTTATAATTCCAGTGGTTGATCGAAGTCTCATTTTCTTTTTCTTTTTCTCTTCAAATATAATGATGATGGTAATGACCAATAATAATGATGTAAATATTTAATGTTAGAATCTTTTTTAAAAAACAAAACCTCTTGTCCCACATCGGATGGGAGAGGTTTTAAACTGGCTTATATCATAGAAAAGTTCCCTCGCGAATAAGTCGATGAGGTAATCGAGACCCACTATGATGGTGGGTCTCTTTCTCCATGGGCTCCCTTGTGCCTACCTAATATATATATTATATATATATATATATATATATATATATATATATATATATATATATAAATCAAAAGATTTTATTTATTTTTATTTTTATTTTTATTTTTGAATAATGCATCTTTTCTTCAAAGGTTGCAAACTTTAGTTGCTGCATTCCTGTTTTTAAATTCAATACGCATTTCTTGTTTTGAAAACTGCATTTTTTTAACAAACTCGTGCATTCATTTTTGAGAGGGAAAAAACTGTGAAAGAGTTATTGCTGGAGTTGAAGATTCCTGTACAAAAACCTTCAACATTAGATACTTTTATCCTCGAGGCACCACCGCGCCTCGCGGTACAAGAGAAGAGGTGAAATATTGTCTTTGCAGATATCGTTAATCTCAGTAAGACTCTATCTACCAAGTTAGTCTGTATTCAATTTTCCTTATCTCCTAATATTACTCCAGAAGTAAGTTCTATTCGTACCAACAACTAAAGACAATACAATTCATGTTTTATAAAGAGAGCTGGTTTTAGAGCAAACACACTTGGAGGTTTATTTGACAAGGATAACACCGTGAATAACACTAACACTCGAGTGTCTCAAAGAACCCTTCCGATGAGAAGCCCGATGTCTAATGGAACTGACTCAAGAGATGGCAACAAAAATGCCGTTTCTACTTGACAACCATGAATTTGGCAAACATCATTCGAGAAGATGTTCCCAAGGCTACTACAGATCCTCCTACAAGAGAGATGCTGTTGACCATTGAAGCCTGGAAGCAATCTGACTTTCTTTCGGCAGAACTATATTCGACCGTCTAGGAAAAACAACTTATATGATATTTATTCATCATATAAGACTGCAAAGGAAGTTTGGGAAATGCTTGAGAAGAAATACAAAACAGAAGATGCTGGGGCCAAAAAGTTCGTAATTGGCAAATTTCTCAAGTACAACATGGCTGATACTAAAACTCGATAAAAACAAGTTGAAGAAATTCAAGTTCTTATTCATGAATTGCATGCAGAGTACGTGCAATCAAATGAGCTAGCCTGCAGGTTCCATTATAGAGAAATTGCCACCTTCATGGAGGGATTTCAAAGTTTACTTGAAACACAAGCGTCGAGAGATGACAATGGAGGATTTGATTCTAAGGCTTCGAGTAGAAGAAGATCACAGAAAGGGAGACAATATTGATGGGGCAAGGGCCAATGTCATAGAGAGTGAGCCTTCAACAAAGCAAAAATTCCAAATTCAAAGGCAAGAGTGCCAAAGCTAAACTAAAAAAAGGCAAAGACTTTAAGAAAAATTAGCGAAATTGCTGGCTCAGGGAAAGGCTACGAGCGGCGCACAAGAGTGTCGCCACCGGCAAAAGATCGATCACACTGACTAATCACACATGTGCATGAGTTCGATGACAATTTGGTTGTTGTTGTGACTGAAACCAATATGGTTTCAAATGTCAAGGGATGGTGGATTGACATCGGTGCAACCAGCACATATGCGTGACAAGAATCGCCGTATCATACATATGGATGATGGTGAAAAGCTCTATATGGAACATCTCGCCTCAAATGTCGGGCGAAAAGGCAATGTGCTACTAAAGTTTACTCCGAAAAATTCAGACTTCACCGATGTTACATGTTCTCGAGATTAGAAAATTTGGTTTCAGTTCTATACTTAGTAAAGAAAGCGGTTTAAACTTGTATTTGAATCTCGATTGTGTTTATTCTTACCAAGGCCGGGATGTATGTGGGGAAAGGGTACTTGACTGAAGGCTTGTTTAAACTCAATGTACTTGTTACCAATACTATGAATAATAATAAGAACACTCGCTATATTGTTGACTCTTTTGTTTTATGGCATGCTAGGTTAGACATGTTAACAATATGGTATATATATAGAATGGTTAATCTAAATCTACTACCTCAAAGTTTGATGTTAATATTACATAATAAATGTGAAATTTGCACTGAATCTAAATTTGCTAGACAAAGTTTTAAATCGCTTCAAGAAAGGTCAATGAACTACTTAGTTTAATTCATAGTGATCTTTGTGACTTTAAAGCTATACTTCACGGGTGGGAAAAATTATTTCATAACTTTTTATAGATGACGGTGTAAATATTGTTATGTTTATTTACTCATAGCAAAGATGAAGCTTTGAATAGTTTTGGGCATACATAAAGTCAAGTGAGAATCACTGAAAAGAAAATTAAAGTCATAAGATCCGATAGGAGGTGGGAGAATATGAGTCCGCTACACTCTCCACTTTGTGCTCAATATGGTATTGTTCATCAAACAACAGCTCCTTACACACCCCAACAAAATGGTGTAGCCGAGAGGAAAAATAGGACTTTCAAAGGAAATGATAAACTCTATGTTGAATGGGCCAGTATACTACATAACTTGTGGGTGAAGCACACACGCAAACTTATTTTAAATAGAATTCTTTTAAGAATTCAAATAAATCTCCTTATGAAGTATGGAAAGGAAGATTACCATCTTATAAAAATGATCAAAATATATGGGGCTGTTTAGCAAAAGTACTTATTCCTGCCTAAAAGAACAAAACTTTATCCTAAAACAATTGATTGTGTGTTTGCTGGTTTTGCAAATGCAAGTGCCGTATATAGGTTTCTAGTTTATAACCAAGTGCATGACATACATGTAAATACACAATTTTAGAATCTATAGACGCTGAATTCTTTTGAAGATGTTTTCCTTACAAGGAAAGTCCAATGAGCGCTTATGTATGTTTAACTTGATGAACAAGCCACTCTAATGGTTCAAGAACAACATACGTAACCTAGGAAAGGGAGAGAATTAAAAACCAAAGAATTTTGGCTATCCGGACTTTTATAAGTTTCATGACCATAGGAGAACCACAAACTTTTACTAAAGAAGCAATTACTTCACCTGAGTGTATTGTCTTGAAGGAAGCTATTAATAGTGAAGTTGAATCCATCTTACAAAACCATACGTGGAACCGGGTCGATTTACTACCCGGCGCAAAAACCGATAGGTTGTAAATGGATTTTCTCGGGGCGTTGCTTAAAGCTGATGGCTCCGCCGACAAAATAGAGGCGGTCAGTTGGTATAAAAGGATATAGACAAAAGGAGGCTAGATTATTTTGACACCTACCACCGTGTCAAGAATAACATCTATATGATGCTCACTGCAATAGCTTCATTGAATATGGAAATACATCAAATGGATGTGAAAACAGCCTTTCTAAATGGAGATTTAGATGAAGAGATATATATGGAACAACCAGAAGGATTTGTGGTTCAAGGTCAAGAAAATAAGGTGTGCAAGTTAGTCAAGTCCTTATATGGACTTGGCAAGCCCCAAAACAAAGGGCATGAGAAATTTGATCACACAATGTTGTCACATGGATTTAAAATCATGAGTGTGATTAAATGCGGTATACATAAAGACATACGCGAATTCATGTATTTGTCTGGTTTTTATGTTGATTTATATGCTTATAATGGGAACAAGTATGATGTACAATGTCCACAAAAAGCCATTAAGCTCCATATTTGATATGAAAGACTCAGGTCTAGCTGACAAATTTTAAATTCAAATAAAAGAAATAATGAAGGATACATACTTAAGCACAATCCCATTATGTGGAAAAGACTTAACAAATATAATCAATCACTGCAAGGTCATAGTGAATACCTTTGATGCAAATTGCAAACCTAAAAAGAATATCGAGATGCAAATTTCACAATTACAATATTCACAAGTCATAGGTAGCTTGATGTACCTAATGAACGCCTACCAGGGGCCGATATCATATTCAAAGAAGGTGCTTAGTGTATACTAGTAATCCCGAAAAGACCATTGGGAAGCTTTGGTTCGAAAGTGTTAAGGTATTTCCAAGTATACCATAACATATGGATTACATTGCCAAAATATCCACCAAGATTTGAAGGCTATATAGTGATGCTAATTGGATTTCCGATAATGGCTTAAAACCAAATCGACCAAGGATATGTATTTACCTCGTGAGGTGTCGCCTACTGAAGTCTTCCAAACAAACGTGTATAGTACGCCTGAACTATGGAGTCTGGAATTCCTATAGCACTGATAAAGCCGCCGGTGAGGCAGAGTGCGTGGCTAAGAAATTTTTAGAAGATATTCCAAAGATGGCATAAGCCCGCAATGTTTTATATGGCTAAATCAGATAGCATGGCAAAGACAAGCTTAGAGCCAAAAGTACATCTATAATGAAGTCAAGACATAAGGGCGAGACACAATACTATTAAACACTAAGTTTCTAGTGGAGTGATATCGATACATCATATAAGGTCAAAGGCAATGAATATCCTTTGACAAAAGGCCTACTCTAGAGAGCAAGTCAAGTTTATATCGAGGGGAATGGTTTAGTGCCTTTGAATGAGTTATACTGAAGGAAACTCAACTCTAGTTGGATCTAGGTTCACAGGAAAACTAGTTTAGTAAAACTCGAAGTAGTGAAACACACATACTCTTACTCATTCCTATGTGTTTAATGTGTTTTCAAGGATGTATAGGTTATGTATAGCATTTAATGACACTGATATCTTATGTAATGAGCTGGGGTAGAAAGCTTTAATCATTGTCACCTATATGATAGTAATGTAAAGTCATTTATGAGAATTGAATGGCTAAATTTCTAGAGCTATCATAAATAAATCGGATATGTTCAGGACTAAAATGAATATAAACGATAAACTCGAAAGTACCTTTAAGTTTTGTCAGGTGTGATACATGTTGCCTTCGTGTTTACTACAAGAAGGTGAATTGGGGCCAAGATCTTGAGTATCCACTCGTGTCACCAAGTAGATCCCGATGTAACACTAAGGTAAGTTCAAGTCCAAAAGACACTTTTCCTAAAGCACAACAGTTCGGCTTCCTCTCTATGCATTACATAAATTTATTCACAATTGTAATCACATTTCTTTTTATATTTAAAAAATGTGGGGTATTGTTAGAATCTTTTTTTAAAAACAAAACTCTCTTTGTCCTACATCTGATGGGGAGAGGGTTTTTTAAACTCGTTTATATTGTAGAAAGCCCTCATGAATAAGTGATGAGAATCGAGGCCCACTAGTGATGGGTGGTCTCTTCTCCACGGGCTCCTCGTGGCCTACCTTAATATATATATATATATATATATATATATATATATATATATAATTCAAAAGATGGGCCTGGCCTTGGGGCCGATTGGGTCATGGGCTTTGATATAAATCAAAAGATTTTATTTATTTTATTTTATTTTTATTTGAAACAATGCATCTTTCCGAAAGGCTGCAAACTTTCGTAAAGGCTGGATTCTCGTTTTTTAAATTCACATGTATTTCTTTGCTTCAAACTGCATTTTAACAAACTCAGGCATTCATTTTTGAGAGGAAAAACTCGTGGAAAGAGTTTTTTTGCCGGGAGCTGGAAGATCTCGTACAAAACCTTCAACATTAGATAGTTTTATCCTGGGAGGCAATCACCTGCAGTCTTCGTGTACAAGAGGAAGAGGCAGCCATTGTCTTTAGGACATCAGAATCGCAAGACTCTATCTACCAAGTTAGTCTGTATTCAATTTTCCTTATCTCCTAATATTTACTGTAAGTGTTCTATTCTTGTACCAACATTTAATTAGCTTGAGAAAAAGTTGTGAAATTGATAATGTAAAGAACATGGCAAGGAGTGTAAAGATGTGAGGAAGAAGAGCCACACAAATAATGAGACCCTAATACAAGTTGGGTGTCTCCGTTAGTTAAATGGGTAGGAGAGTCTTTGGAATTTTTCCTTTTCTGGTTAAGGGAGTTAGTTTTTATGGAGTCGCGGCTGGAGAGTATTGAATTTTTCTTATCAAGACTGCCAGAGGGGAGAGAGCCTAGTGCCCTGAATGCCAAGGTACAAATTGATTAATATAGGAATTTCCATTTTTTGCATCAAAATTTATCCCCAAACTACTGTAGTTCACATTTGTCAAAACAATAAATTGTTGTTACAGTACAAGGTGTAGACATGAAATTTTCTAAATCTTTGATGACGAAACGGACCTCACTGTGGATTCGTCTCGTGAAATCTAGTTATCCGCATTTAATTTCGTGAATCTCGATATATGCTGATTTTCACAATTTTTGGGCGACGTGTCCTGATGACTCTAAAAACAAGATTTTTAAGAAAAATCTTGAAAATTGAAAATTAATTTAAATAAAGTTCATATAAAAATAATTTGATCTTAAACCGGGACGAAATTAATCGTTTCAGAACGAAAAATGAACCCAAATAAGTTGCAGACAAGTGGCATGACGTGGGCCAAGTGTTGAAAATGAAAAAAAAAGGGTTAAAATCATATTTTGGACATAAAATATCTCATTTTCTGCTAGAAGAAACCATGAGAGAGTAAGAGGGGAGGAAGAAAGCTTCCAAGCTTTCTTTCGGCGATCTACGGAGTTCCATCGGTCGAAATTCGTCAATCCAAGAGCTAAAGTTCATCTACTCGACCAGAGCTACTCATGTATACCAAAAAAGAGGGATTTCACTGAAGATCCAAAGGAGGAGATTTGGGGAAATCAAAGTTTTCGGATTAACGATGTGTTCGTGAGACCTCCTACATTTCTACTACGCTTCAAGAGGTAAAGGGTCTTCCTACTTTGGTTTATTTCCCAACATTTGGTTGTTTTAAGGAGTTTGGTTGCGCGGATGTCCTGGGCGATTGTTCGTTCTGCTTTTAAACGACTTTAATGGTCGTTTTGCGGCCCATTTGTGTCCGGTTTGGTGAATTGATTTGTGGTTGTATATAGTATGTCCTAAAAATTGTTTTGGAATTGTTTGGATTAAATAGAATAATTCGGACTACTAAGGAGGCTATTTGGCCTGTTTTAAAGGGCTTTAATGGTCATTTTATGTTCCTTATTTAGGTCGTGTTTGGTGAATGATTTGTCGCAGTAATAGTATGTCCCAAAAATTGTTTAGGAACTGTTTGGATTAAAAAGAATAATCCGGACTGCTAAAGGCTTGTTTGGTCGGTTTTATGGCTAGTTTAAGGGCCGGTTTGGGGCCATTGTGTGGGCTGTTTTTGTAAGCATTTTATATGTCACATTTGGCCTTGAGAGTTAAAGTTGTTATTACTTGATTTTGTAATAACATTTTTTGATTAATTGTTGTTTGATGAATGTTAATATATGTGTACTTATATATTGACATTGAACTGAATGTTTGTTTTGGAGGTTATATGCAAGTAATATAATCGTCCAATGTGGTGTATGAATTAAATTGTCTATATGACATTCATCAAATATGTGACATGACATTGACATGCAATGGTGCATCACATTGCATATGCACAGAACATCGTATTTTTATGTGTGAGTGCATTTGTTGAAATCAAACACCACATTGGTGATTGATAAGTGGGCTCGATACCGTTGGACGAAGTCCAACAAAGCAGCACTGTTGCATTAAATGGAAAAAAAAAAAACTTGTGTCGGGTAATAGCAAGAAGGGCTGTGACATCGCTCCCGTGTAAGACCAGCACTCAGTGGTATACACTCTAACGGTGAAAGTCCAAAAAGTTGAAGAAGGCGCATAAGCCCGTAATAAGACCCCGAAAATTCGCTGCCCGAAAAACACACATGGTTTTGTATATGAAATGACTATCTGGCTGTTTAGCATCCAACAAATTTGGGTTTATAAACAAATTATTTATTTCTCGGTGCGATCATTGGATGTAACCATCAATGACGCATTTTTATCAGCAATATCAAGTATCGTATTATGTTGTGGAGTTGGTAAAGACGTTGTGTTATGGGTGCATGAGGTCTCATCTCATTTCATGGCAATGATATGTGTAAATCTAATCTAGGACAAGACTTGGCTTGAACTGTGTCAGAATGTAAGTGTCAAAGGTGAACATTGCATGTGCACTTAGGTAGGGAGCAACCTCTGTATGAATTACTCTACTGGACGTGGCTAACCCTATACGAGAAAAACATTTCAAGTGTGGGACATGCGTCGATGGACGACTCTCATCCGGGGTCGTACAGGTGAAGAAAGCCGACTTGTGTCTTTATGATTATTTTTTTAAAATTTTTGGAGTAAATTATTTTTTTTCATGTACTAATGTGTTAAATAGTTGTAATTAAACTCACATAGACTGTTTCTAAAACAGCCTTGCATATTTTTATATGAATGTGGATAAATGGACCCGATGTGGTCATTTTACTCATAAATGGACTCCGTGTTTATTATGTTATATTTAGGCCTTTGATGGTCATGGATTGTGATATTGCATGGTGTTGGGTTTGATAGAACTCCCCTATACAAATGAGACTATGTTCGATTTTGTTAAATTATGATCCTTTAATGGGATAAACGTGTGGTATCGAAGCTACATGATATCTACAGTGGTTTCCCTGAGTTGATAGGGTGATCAACCCACCCCGATTTTTGTGGTGTCACAAATTTAGTATCATAAGATAGGTATGCGATTAATGTGGCTTGATAGGGCATGGGTCTAGACTATCGCTTCCATTGCATTTCAGTGTTTTATGCCCTAATATGCTACATGATTGTGTGCTACTTGTTATGTGAATAATATACATGGTAAAATGTATATGGAAAATGAGAACACTTTGTGGTAAGAAAACATAACCTGGAGGGTTCGGAAAAAAAAAAGGAACGAACGGGATAGTTTGGAATGTCGAGGTTTATTAGTGGTTGGCACATGCGCTACTAGTTAGACAAGAAGAGAAATCTCAAAGTTTAAACTTAACCCTATTTATTTGGGATGCAATGTAAGACTCTATTGCTATCTAACTTATGTAGATGGAAAATCGAGGAAGAGAACGTCGAGGCGGTTGGCGGAACAACAACCCACTACCACCGACCTTTGACCAACATGCCTTCATAAAGGCTATTATGATCGCGATCACACTATTGCACAAAGTAGTGTTGTATACCACCATTGCACAATAAAAGCAGTAACTATAAGCCAAGAGGCCGCAACCTTTAGAGGTTCAATGCACACCATCCTCCAACCTTCAAGTGATGAAGGGACCCAATGGTAGCTGATTATTGGTTTCGACAAGTCGGCAAGATCTTAGAGGCTATGGAGATCACCTTCAATGCCACTAGAATAAAGCTAGCCGCATTCCAACTGGAGGGCAAATCCCAAGTATGATGGGATTGGGTCAAAGCCTCAAGGAACTGAGAGGCAACGACATGGGAGTTCCTAGAACTGAAACAAGGGATGATGATTGTGCTCGAATACATGGCTAAGTTCATCGACCACTGCTTCACTGATGACAGGTGCCAGCGTACATGGCTAAAGTGAGAGTTTTGAGGATGGTCTGAAATTGTCCATCCGGGTAAAATTATGGGACTTCTCCTACAAGACATGGACTTTATGGTCAAGACAGCTATGGCCATTGAGAGGGAAGTAGACGACACACGGAATATCTGAGATGCGAGTGTTAAAGATAACAGGAAGGAGAGCCAACCTTCTTCTTCTAGCTTAGGGAAGAAGCAGAGGACTTCTACTCCGCAAGGGTTTTAGGGAGAGGGTTACAGCTATCAGGGCCAAGGCCAGGGTTAATCATCCCAAGGTGGGAGAGACTTCAGGACTCCTAGCCATCTAAGGTAAAGGACATGTTTCTATTTCCACCAGCCTGGACACATGAGACGGGATTGCCCTCAGAGGCAAGGATCCAAGAGTTATGGGACACCCCAATCCCAGTCATCAATGGGATGTTCATAGACCCAGTTTGTTCCTCCCTATCCCCACCATGGGCCATGGTATCTAGTACTAGTCCCAAGGCGCTACACGAGCCCCTACTAATTCATAATCAAGCTAGATTGACTCAGTAAGTAATGGGTCGAGGTCGAGGCTGCGTCTACAATCCGAGACTTCAGAGTTCCAGCAAGTATGTCTACGCCATTACACTCCTCGGGACCGAGCTTCAGATTAGTCGATTATTCAGAGTACATTTCTACTCTCTCGCTTATAGGCAAGAGTGTTGTTTGATTCAGATGCATCTCATTCCTTCATCAAGGTAATCATGTGAAAGATTCAGCTTAGAGGTTGAAACCTTGGAAGAGCTATTGCATGTGAGTTCTCCCCTAGGAACTAGGTGAACGCCGATCGATATGCTCCGGGGTTGTGAGTTAAAAATCCAGTGGATTCTACTCACTGCGGACCTTAGGTCATGGACATGTCGGTTTAATGTCATCCTCGTGGATGGATCGGCCAGACTAAGACACCGAGTCATCATTGATTGTGATTGTAGGAGTATTACTGCCTACACATCGAATGATGCTTGTGTTAGGTTTCAAGGGGATAAGTACAATGTTTTACCCAAGTCTTGTACGACTCTAGATGGCACGGGCAGTTGATGGGTTGGCTAGCAAGCCTTACCTTAGAGGACAAGGCACAGAGCTCGGGCTCCACCCTCGGGTGGTTCATGAGTGTGAGGACGTTTTTCCGGATGAACTATCGAGATTATCTCCGCATAGGGATGTAGACTTCACTATTGAGTCAGACCGTACATCTCCTGCTTCTATAACTCCGCATATAATGGCGCATGTTGAGTTGCAAGAACTCAAAGTCCAGTTATAAGAATTATTAGTCAGAGGTTTTATTAAACTGAGCACTTCACCTTAGGGCGCCCGTGTTGTTTGCCAAGAAAAGGACAAGACTCTTCTACTATATAAATCCACATGTAGTTGAATAGGGTTACTATCAAGAATAGCACTTTTCCGAGAATTGACGTTTATTGATTAAATGGTATGGCAGAGTTTATTCCAAGATAGATCTCCGCACCAATTACCATCATTTAAGGGTTAGGGAGGCAAATATCCCTAAGACAACGTTTAGGACGCGATATGGGCATTTTGAGTTCATAGTAATGCCATTCGATTTGACTGGTAATGTCTAAATGGTATCTGTTATCCATGGCTGGGTGTTCCAACCCTACTCCCGGATTAGTTCGCTGTGGTCTTCGCTGACGCATCTCGACTACCCCAAGTCCGAGGTGAGGAGCAATGAGGGTCACTTGAGGATTGTTCTTCAGGCCTTGAGAGACCATCACGTGTATGCCAAATTCAGTAAGTGTGAATTTCGCTTATTGGAGTGTGAGAGATTCTCGGGACATGTGGTGCCTGGCCGTATTCGTGGACCCAAGAAGCGCTGAGGCGCGTTATGAGTCGAGAGACTAAAGTCGCCTTCAGATACACAATGATTGCGCATTTGTAACACCAAATTCTACCCCGATAGTTTTATAACATGTTTTGGGTAATAATAAAGTAGCGTATATTTTTCCAAAATAAAATAATGCTAAAAATAAAATAAGCAAAAATCTGGAATTAAGGGTAAATTAATAATTTACCAATTCAGGACCCAAGGGTCATAATTGAAGAAGATTGTATGCTAATATAGGATTAGGATAAGTAGAATTGCAAATAAAAAGAAATTAAAGGACTAAGTTGTAAAAAACACACTTAAGTCAAATAAAGATAAAGCCAAACATGGCTTTAAAGAAATCTCATTTTTGGCATTTATGTTAGGGCAAATTGGATAAGGGAGAAAGAAAAGAAGAGAAGAAGATAAGAGAAGAAGAGAAGAAGAGAAGAAGAGAAGAAGATGAAGAAGAAGAGAAAAGAGCTGTGCTAAGAAACTCAAGGTACGGAATCGTTTGTATTTTAACTTTGTGAGTGATTAAGTGTGATTTTAATTTGTTAGATTTGTATGATATTTGCTTAGAGGTTTGGAATACCTCTTTTGTGCAGAATCTTTGTTTGGAATGGTTGTTTAGTTTGGTTGTGGTCCTCAATGGAGGAAAATTTTGCTATAAAGAAAATGTTGGGTTTTAGGGGAGATGTTGTCCCTTTTAAACTCATGTTTTTGTTTTGGTCATAATCGTCATCACTTATCCAAATTGGAGTTATTCTAAATTTCTCAAAACTAGGACTTTTTAGAGAACAAATATTCCTAAAATAAGTGTATCCAAATTTAGACTCCCAAAAGATACCCGTAAAATTCATTAAAATAGAGGCTCGTTTTCTGCCAATTCTGACATAGCTAGTTTCGAATAGTTTCGTATTAAGGCCATAAGTTGAGTTTCACTCATCCAAATTGAGTGATTCAAATTTCTGGGTAAAATAGACTTATAGGAAAACAAATATTCCTGAAATAAGTATATCCAAATTTTGACCTAATTAGACCTAAAAAATTTGTCAAAGTAAGGGAACAATTTTTATCTTCAAATCAGTTTCTCTACAAATTCTCGAAATTGAGTAATCTTATTGCTTAAATCATAACTCGAGTTATACTGGTCCAATGAGGTGATTCAGATTTCGTACAAAATAGATATCTGGGAGAACAACTTTCATGAAGAAATTCATGATCACTATGTCCCCTAACATTCCCAAAAAATTTCAAATACAGGGACACACCTAAATTATGTGTTCCCCGAAATTGTTTAGAGCAGCTGGAATGTTTAGACCATATCTCCTAAATTAAAACCAAATGACATGATTTTTGAACCATAAGAAACCCATGATATAGGTATATTGAGCAGATCACTTTCTCTCTAACAATTCCGTTTACAGGGTCAAAATTGTAGCTCTAAAATGGACTTAGGAGCCTCATTTCTCAATTATTTAGATGTAATTGGTTATGGAAATTGAAATTGTATAAAAGTTATATAAATGTATTGTTATATGAAAGCTAAAGAGAATACATGTATAATTTTGTTATATGAAGAAGTACAGTTAAATGTTTATAATAGATTATTTGATAATGAATATCTCATAAGTATACATGATATCAAAGAGGTTATTCATATATGAGATATCTTTTTCTAATACCTTAAAGATTGTTAAGAAAACATAATAAAACTGATTGCCTCCTTATGACCGGGTAGTTGGATAGATAGACATGCCTATAAGGATACAACTGCTACAACATATAGTTTATAGATATCGAGGCCCCGTTTGGGTCATACAGATAGAGATCACTGCCTCGCATGTTGATAGTGCCTTGGCAGTACACAAACTCGCATTCACTTCTAAGGTTTATGCATGAAACACAAAAGCAAATAACAAGAGATATTTAAATGAGATGTATATGATATATGACATGATATGAGTAGCCATACCGCTATGTGATGATAGTATACGTTACAAGAACAATAAGTAAAGTGTAAGATGACACTAAAAGTATACAGAAATATGATAAGATATGAAACATGTTATGAAAAAGTAGATATGAGAAATGGATAAGTATATGTAAATGTTATATTTGTCATAAGTATATGCATGTGTCTAAAGTGAGATGATCCTTATTAGGGGTCATCGACGAGTATTATTCCCACTAAGCTATAAGCTTAGCACGGGTGTTACATCCATGTAGGTACAGAAAAGGAAACCAGAGGACAGGACAATCTGCATCAGTAGTCAAAGTCAATACATCACTAGGTACCCATTGGAAGACCATTTGGTATAATGTATATGTACTTTTTTTTCTTTTGTAAGCAATGTAAATATTGTAAATGTTGAACACTTCCATATATGGAGCTTGTATATATTTTGTAATCCGCTGCTACAGAATATAGTACAAGTTAAATGTTTAATATTATATGAATGAACAAGCTTAAAGTCTATAAGTTTATAGTAAATAGGAAAAATGATACCTCAGCTTGACACCGTGTCGAGTTGGGGGCGTCACAGTATTACAGGAGGTTCATTAAGAACTTCCTCCTTACACCTACGACTAGATCAACTTAAGGAGAATAAGTTTGAACGAACACCCGTGTGAGAAGGTATTCCAGGAGTTGAAGAGGAGGCTTACTTTAGCTCCTATTCTAATAGTTCCAAGAAGGGGACAAGTATACAGTGTATTGTGATGCCTCAAAGGACTTACTTAGATGTGTTTTGATGCAGTCCAAGAGGGTAGTGACTTATGGTTCTCGACTGTTAAAGAACCACGAACAGAGTTACCCTACACATGACATGGAGTTGGCGGCCATTGTCTTTGCCATGAAGGTTTGGCGCCTCACTATCTATACGGTGAACAGTTCGAGGTTCTTTCGGACCACAAGAATCTAAAGCACATTTTTACACAGTGGGACCTCAACATGAGGCAACGTAGGTGGATGGAGTATCTGGAAGACTATGACTTCACTTTGCATTACCATCCTGGTAAGGCAAATGTGGTGGCTAATGCACTAAGCCGGAAGCCACGAGGAGTGTTGGCCAGTAAATTTCCAAGGAGCGCACAGTATACGTCAAGGCTATGGGATAGTTCAGCCGCACTCACAGGGTCGTTTAGGTACTTTTGGGGAGTTTAGTGGTTATGCTTTCCCTACTGAGTAGAGTGATCAAGTTCCAAGGACAGGACATAAAGATATTGTCCATCAGGGACTGAGTACGATTAGATATAAGTGACGAAGGATGAGCCATTCACACGAATGGTAGTCTTCAGTATAGGGGAAGGGTTGTGGTTCCCCAGTCGGCAAATCTAAGAGGGGAATTCTCAAGGAGTTCCATTGCTCTAGTTTTTCTATGCATCCAGGAGGCACGAAAATGTACCATGATCTTCATTGCCAGTACTACTAGGGTGGGATGAAGAAACACGTTGGAGAGTTTGTTCATCGTTATCTCACATGTCAGCAAGTAAAGGCTTAGCACTAGATGCCAACGGGATTACTCCAAATTCTTGAGTGTAGCCGAAGAAGTGAGCATATCACGATGGATTTGTGACCCACTGGCTACTGACATCGCTAGTGGCATGATGTGGTGTGGGTGATAGTGGACCGACTTACTAAGTCAGCACATTTTCTGGCTATACGGATGACCCTCACTCTAGAAGAATTCTATAGGTTGTACATACGGGAGATTGTCTGGTTACATGGAGTACCAGTATCTATAGTATCGGATCGGGGATCCTAGGTTTACAACTCATTTTTGGAAGAGTTTCTAGCTAGTCATGGGGACACAGTTGATGATGAGCACTGTTTTTCATCCTTAAACAGACGGTCAGTCGGAGAAGACCATCCAGACTTTAGAGGACATGCTACGGGCATGTATCCTTGATCTCAAGGGTAGCTGGGAAGAGCATTTATCATTAGTGGAATTCGCCGCACAATAGCTATCGTGGAGAGCAAACAGATGACAACCTATGAGGCACTAGATTAAAATTTTGTCTATCTCCTCAGTTTGCTGGACGGAGGTAGGAGAGAGAACCTCTACGGGTCCATATTTGGTTTGGGACACATCAGAGAAGGTGGAATTGATACGAAGCTGCCTTCCGCAGCTCAAAGCCTACCGAAGAGCCACGCCCCACACTTAAGCCAATTTCTAAAGTTTAAGGTGAGGATCATGTCTTCGAGGCATGCCCTAAGAAAGAAGTGGTCAGTTCACTACAGTGGTTGTTGCCTAAATTTATCAAGCCCTTCGGGAGGTACTGTGAGAGAGGTAGGTGTAGCTTACTTAACGGCCGGGCGCCAAGTTCCAAACCTATCGTGTTCATGCAAAGATTTCATGTCTCCATGCATTATAACTACACTCCAGATACGACTCATGTGGTGGATTGGGGCGAGCTTGTTGTTGATGCGGATGAAACCTTTGAGAAGGGACTGCTACGTATCATGGATAGTCGGATCGGTTTTGAGGTAAGACTGTGAGAGAGACTAGGTAAAGGTGTTAAGTATGAAAGACGAGGAGTGGGATGGTGACAACATGGGAACGCGAAGACACTATATGTACCAACTATCATTTCTTATATGAGCATGAAGGTATGTTTTTTTAGTCATTTGGTATTAAATGATTGTTGCATATGCATGTGATTGGATGTGTATGTGTGGGAATTCTGTGACGAAATTCTTTAAGGAGAAGAAATGTAAACCTAGGCAAATTTGAATTTTTCCAAAAATGCATTAAACGGTAATTGTCTTTATAGTACAGGTTGTAGACTCGAAATTTTCTAGACTTCTACGACAAACTACCCGCTTATCGTGATTCGTTCTCATAAATCTATTACCTGTATTTAATTCTCAGTTCGAATTCTCGAGATAATGGATTTTTCACGCATTTTTGGGGCGATTGTATCACCCTGCAATATATTTTCAGCCAGTTTTATACCATGTTTAGGGTATAAAATAAGTTAAAATTGTATTCGTTCAAAGAAAAATGACATTTTTCTGAAAAATGGCAAATCGGTACTTTTGTCGTTTTGTAAAAGTACTAGAATGGCTCAGGGAAGCCTAGAAAATTCTCTAGATCTCGACGATTTAAACTGACCGGAAATTAAGCAAATTCGTTCGCAAATCTATTCACCCGTAAAAGTTTCATTGAATTCCGAGATGTCGGAATATTTTACGGTAATTTCTGCGCGACAAATAGTAGAGTCAAACCTCAAACGATTTTAAAATCTCAAAAACGGGAAAATATTTGTTAATATTCAATTGCGATAAACGAAATCAAACCTACTAAAACAATTTCATTTCGAGCTAAACGACCAAGAAGTGAAAGAAAAAAAAAAGAGGACATGTGGGTCTCCACTTAAATAAAAATAAAAAATAAAACGAACAATTTGGTCTCATATGATAAGGAGACGAGAGAGAGAGGCCGAGCGTTTTATTTTTTTTATTATTTTTTTTTTTTCTCTCGCTTCTCTCTTCGATATAGTATGCAGTTTCAACTCGCCGGAATTACGCGTTAACGTTTACTCAACGAGGGCTACACGTGTGAGTACTAAAAATACAAGGGATTTCGCCGAGATTTTAATTAAAAATTCTGAAAATCCTAAGTTTCGGTATTTTCTCAAATCTACGCTCGACGGCTCGAATTGGTCTTGACCAAGAGATAAGTTGATCCACGCATCGCGAGCTACGCGTGGGTACCAAAATCTTGGAGTTTCGTCAAACTCCATGAGGTATGGATTTTCACCTGAATACGTGAATGAATAGTGAATACGTATATGAATAGTAAATACGTAAATGAATACGTATATGAATAGTGAATAGTGAATACGTAAATGAATAGTACTATAAATAGTAATATTTAAAATGAATAATGAATAAAATGATATGAATAGATGAATAATATGAATATAGAGTATTTATATGGAAACGAATATATTTAGAAATAAAAAGATGTAAAGAATATTAGACAACACATGCTAGAAAAGCACAAATGATAGGAAAATAGTTACATGTATGGTAAGCACTGCGAACACAAGAATCGTTAAAAGATATATGAAAATGCAAAGATACAAATATATGGTTGTAAATATCGATATGATTATCGAATAATAATTATTTAGGAATATGAGACATTTTATCGAATATAAATACAAGGATTGTCTCAAGAGAACTCATTAGAGGGATAGATAGGCATGCCTATAGGGGACACGCTTGCCGCAAAGACACCCTACGTGACATCGAGGCCCCGTTTGGGTCGATGACATAGATCCCTCTTGGATCATTATAGCGGCCCTATTTGGGTCATACATATGGGGAAAGCCACCGTCTCAGATAGCCGACGTATACCTTCGGTATATATGCATAGAGATCACCGGCTCGCATGTTGATAGTACCTTCGTACATACGCTTATTTCAGATTCGCTTCTAAGGTATTTTGCGTACATGAAACCTAAAAGAAATGACAAGTATATGCAAAATGAAATTTAGAATATATGACATGATATGAGAAGCATAGCACATGCGGCGATAAGATACACATAAGAACAAGAAGTAAAGTACAAGATGACAGTATATGACATATGACAGTATATGGAAAGTACAAAGTATAGTACATGAAAAGTATATGAACAAGTACAGTATATGAAAGAGGTGCAAGTATATGACAGTATACAAGTATGTTAAATAAAGCCATTAACGACACGAAACGTGATATATGATAGATAAAGTATATGCATGCCATATGAAAGTACAAAGATATGAAAAACACAAGATATGAAAATCATAGGAGCATAGTATATGAAAAGTACAAAATGAAAAATATAGGGAAGTACATGACAAAGATAAGATGAAATGAAAGTATATGACAAAATATGCAAGTACATAAAATCACATTGCTACTGAATGACAAACATGACGAGATTCCCTCTCGAATCTGTCGTGAATGTCAATTCTATAGTCAAAGTGACTCATATTATTAAATGTGAAATCACATTGCTACTGAATGATAAACATGACGATTCCATCTCAACTGCCGGAATGTCAATTTATAAATAAAGTGAATCATATTGTTAAATGCGAAATCACATTGCTATTGAATGACAACATGACGAGATATTCCTCTCACTTATCGTGAATGTCAATTTATAGTCGAGTGAAAAATGCAATGCAAAGTATATGACAATACAAGATCGCAAAGAAAATATATGATAAAACAATATGTAAGAAATGAATAGTATAGCATGGGCGTGTAGCTACTACATGAAAGGGAGACATGAGGTAGGTATAGGATAAGAAATGATATATGGCTATACATAGAATGTAATAAGTCATAGAACTGAAAGATGAAAAAGACTATAAACAGGTAAAAGACATATGAAAGTACAGTACATGAAAAGTATCAAATGAAAGCATACAAAAGTACCGTATATGAAAAGTATAAGAATGTAGATAAAAGCACAGGACAATATAAGATAGGTTATATGAAAATATACGAGATATGAAAGTATATGATACATGCACAATATACGAACATGAAAGGAAATGAACATGAAAGTATAGGAAACTTGCAAAGAACATGATACAAGAAATAATATGAAATAGATCATGATAATGATATAAGCAAATGACAAGAAATAGGCAAAGTGGCGTGATAGGATAAGGAATGATATGATATATGCAATATTGTTTTGGAACCACATGAAAGGCATTAGACAAGATGATGAGTGTTAGAAGCCATAAGTATAAGGGATCCGTATGAGTATATAAGAATGTATTCGATTAAGCTTGCGACGATCAATGTTATCGGGTCATCCATGTATATGTTTTCCACTAAGTCAGAAAAGCCTTTAAAGACGTTTAATCCGAAGCAGAGGTACAGTAAGCCAGAAGACAAGGATAGAGGATGTGACATCCCACATCGCAAAGACAGCCATCTCGTAGATAAGTGCTCACCGCACCGTTCGCAATCTCGATTTTATATGTATAGTTTTGTAACAAAGAAATTTTAATAGTGCGTTAAAGGGACTCAGTATATGTATGAATATAATGAATGCCACTATGGTGGTATGTATAATGTATATGTAAAAGAATCTTTTGTTATTACATAAATCGCGGCATAAGGAATTCAAAGAGTCCTTAAATACGAAGTGTGACACTTTGCTTGACACCCCATCGAGTGCCGGTCAGCGCCGCTGCATTCCGGTATCTAGTGGACCCTAAAACGGGATTTTTGAGAAAAATATTGAAAATTGGAAAATAATTTAAATAAAGTTCATAGAAAAATAATTTGAATTTAAACCGGGACAAAATTAATAGTTTTGGGGCCAAAACGGACCCGAATAAGTCGTAGGCACATGGCATGACGTAGGCCAAGTGTTTAAAATGACAAAAAGAGGTTAAAATCATATTTTGGGCAGAACATATCTCATTTTCTACTAGAAGAAACTGTGAGAGAGAAAGAGGGGAGGAAGAGAGCTTCAAAGCTTTCTTTCGACGATCCACGGAGTTTCGTAGATCAAAATTCGTTGAGCCAAGAGTTAAAGTTCATCTACTCAACGAGGGCTACGCGTATGTACCAAAAAGGAGAGATTTCACTAAAGATCTAAGGGAAGATATTCGGGGAAATCAAAGTTTTTGGGTTGGCGGAGGTGTTCTGAGACTCTACGTTTGGTACTTTCATGCTTCAAGAGGTAAGTGCTTTTCCTACTTGGTCAGTATTATTTCCAACCTTAGGCTGTTCTTAAGGAGTTTGGTTTGCGGTTGATGCCCTAAAGGGTTGTTTGGCCTGTTTTAAATGGCTTTAATGGCTGTTTTACTGCTTTTTTGTGGCCAGTTTGGTGAATTGATTTGTAGTTGTGTATAGTATATTCCAAAATTTGTTTAAGGACTGTTTGGATTAAAAAGAATAATCCGAACAGTTAAGGGGTTGTTTGGCCTATTTTAAAAGGCTTTAATGACTGTTTTACGGCCCGTTTGTGGCCGATTTGGTGAATTGATTTGTGGTTGTGAATAGTATGTCCCAAAAATTGTTTAGGGGCTATTTGGATTCTAAAGAATAATTCAGATCGCTAAGGGTTGTTCGTTCGCTTTTAAACCCGCTTTAATGGCCGTTTGTAGCCTTAGGCCATTTGGTGAATTTGATTTGTTGTGTATATATAGTATGTCCCTAAAATTCTGTTTAGGGACTATTTGGATTAAAAAGACACCCTGGATCAAGCAAAGGCTTTGTTTTGTCCAATTTTGCGCCAATTTAATGGTCAGGGCTGTTTTTAGAGCATTTTATGGCGTCACATTTGACCTTGAGATAAAGTTGTTATTACTTGATTTTGTAATAACATGATTTGCTACTGCTGTTTGATTATATGCTAATATATGTGTGCTTATATTGACATCGAACTGAATATTTGTTTCAGATTATATGCATGTAATATAATTGTCTGTTTTGTTATGAATTAAATTGTCCATATGACATATCATCATATGTGACATGACATCGGATGCAACGATGTGATCATATCAGATGGGCGCACGGGAACATCGTGATTTCATGCGCAAGGTGAGTGCGATAATTGAAATCAAACACCACATCGTGATCACGATCACTCGGCATCGCTGGACAACTCCAACAAAGTCGCATTGCTGCATGAAATGGTAAAAAAAAAACTTGTGTCGGGTAATAGCAAGAAGGGCAAGACACTCCCTCGGGTGAAAGACCCGACACTAGTTCAAACACTCCAAATAAAAATAAAGTCCAAAGGCATAGGAAGGCATGCGGAGTCATGTGACCTCAATAATTCGATGCCCCAAAAGACATTATTTTGTTTGGTGAAATGATCATTCGAGGTTTAGTATCCAACAAATTTCCAGTTTTATAAACAAATGATTTTATTTTTTCTAAAATGATCATTGGATGTAATCCATCACTTAGCGCTTATCACACATTGGTATTGCATTGTGTTGTGGAGTCGGTAAAGAATTCAGGCTATGGTGCATGAGTGGGTCTTTTCTGCTCTTCATGGCATTACATGCAGAATTTCAATTCAGATATTGCATATTCTTGTTGGAATTGTGATGTGAATGTAAAGTGTCAAAATAAACATTGCGTGTACGACTTGGGTGGGAGTAGTCTGTAGGAATCCTCTTTGGACGTGGCTCACCACTATCACAGGAAAAACATTTATTTCAGAAATGCGGGACATAACATGCGTCGGTGGAGCGACTCTCGTCTGGGGCCATAAAGTGAAGAAAGCGAGACTTGTGGTTTTATGATTATTTTTGTAAAAAAAATTTAGTAAATTAATTTTTGCATATACTAATAGTGTTAAAAGTTGTAATTAGAAGACTCATATGGTTGTTTCTAAAATAGCCTTGCATATTTTTATAAATGTGGATACTTGGACTCGATGTGGTCACTTCTTGCTCATAAATGGGCCGAATGTGTCATTGGCAGTATATTGGCTGGATGGGTCGGTAGCATGATTAATATTGTGTTGTATAAGTTGGGTTTTTGGATAGAGCTTAAAATCTGAAGGAGAACACATCCAATTTTAATGGTCGTGGATCACAGTAAATGGGACCTTGATGGTGTGGTATCGGAGGTATATGATCATATGGGGTTCCGCAGTTGATGGATGATTAACAGACCCTGAGATTTGGGGTGTCATGGCTTGTCAAATTTGATATTAAAGCATGCGATGGCTAGAAAAATGACTTGAAAACCTATGTAATTGCTCCGAATGGATTCCATGGAGTAGGTGGGTCAACATTACAAAGAAATTTGGGAAATAAGGGGAGAAATGGCTTGACCTAAAAGGAAAGCTTGCAACATATACTGAACAATCAGCTAGAAATGACAGGAACAAAGGGATTTCTTAGGAAAACTGCCTGCAATCCTTGGGGCGAGCCTCTCGACCCAACCTTCCTGGAGGCTAATGTAGGTGAACGACAGGCCCACACGACTCTGAAGAGCGAAGCAAATGCACTGATTTCGGGATGTTGATATTTATGAGAGAACCCCCTGGGTGGCTCCTCAAGGACGAACGATTTTCGACCTTCTAAATGCATCGAGGCGAGAGGATTGGAAGCCGTGTAGTAACCGCTTTGAAGGGAACGTGTTGATTTGGTACAATGGGAGAGAACAAAGAGAAGGTGGATTCTCTCATGAATGTGCGGAACTCCTGAAGCTGCTGTTGAGGTAGTCAGGCGATGACGGGAAGGAAGCATGCATGAGCAATGGATGGATTGAGGGTAAGAGAGGACCGTTGTTGACTATCGTTGGCAATTCGCCAGCTCGTGTTGCAGTGCCGTTGGAAGAGGTAACGAGATCTGCTTGTTGAGCAAGTTTGTAGAGTGAGCTTCGGCGAAATCGGACGAAATTGCAGTTGCTTAGCCAGGCTATGAACGGCCTGGTTAGAATTGAAGATAAGTTAAACTCTTATGGCCCATCTCATATTGCAGGGCTAGAGCAACGGAATTTGCAGGGGGTGCCTTTCCATCATGACCTCAAGTGTTTCGCTTTCAAAAGAAACCTCTTCTCCTTAAACAATAACCCCGTAAAGTACTCAACGATATCGAGGCCCGAAATGCAGAGACTTACTAACAGGGAGATCCAACAACACCGAGAGAGGAGATTATTCTACCATTGCGACGAGAAGTATTTGCCAGGGCACCGTTGTAAACAAAGGGAGCTTAGTGTTTTGATGGTGCAGGAGGATGAAGGCAACGAGAATGAACTCAAAGAGGAGTTGAGTCAGGCCTAAATCCCTTCTATGGTGGAAGTCTCTTTGAATTCAATGGTCGGGTTGACAAACTCAAAAACACTATAAGCATGTGGCAATGTGGGGGAGAAACCCGTAGTGGTTTTGATAGGTCTGAGGCGACACACAATTTAATCTCAAAGGAGATTGGTGATGTGCTGAAAATTCTCATCTCTGTTACAATAGGATATGGGGTGCAATTGGGAAATGGAGATAATGTCTCCACCGCTGGTGTCTGTTAAAGAGCCACGACTTCTCTACAAGTGGTGAAATCATCGAGGATTTCATTCCACTCAACTTGGGTAGCACAAACATCATCTTGGGTATATAGTGGTTGGAAACATGGTGTGTGCCCATGTCGCTGGAAAACATAGCTATTGAAGTTCCGTTCGGGAGAACGTACTATCACCCTAAGAAGAGATCCAACCATGGGGAAGACGTTGATATCCATTAAGGCAATGTTGCAAACCATTAGGCATAAGAAACAGGGAGTCTATGTTGAGTTGAGTCACCTAGTAGCCAACACCTCGGAACAACGGTCGAAGGGTGGTTCTAATTTGTGCCCGAAGGAACTCCATGAAATTTTATCACCATTTTTCATCATCTTTTCCAAGTAACATTTGAATTTCCGCCAATCAGTAGTCATGAGCAGCACGCGAGTAGTACTACGGAAGGGGCTGAGCTAGTAAATGTTCGACCATTCAAGACATCAACTCCTCCAATTCAGAAATATGAAATTGAAAGGTTGGTTAAAAAAAAGTTAGAGGCTGGAATTATCCACCCTAGTGTTAGCCCCTACTCCAATCTGGTACTCTTAGTGAAGAAGCGTGATGTGAGCTGACGTTTTTGCATGGATTATAGAGCCTTGAACAAGGAGATAGTACCCAACCGATTTCCCATTCCAGTGATTGAGGAGCTATTGAATGAACTGGACTTAAAATCAGGATGCCATCATATACTAATCTTGCTTAGGGATGAGCAAGGCATTATGAGTTCCTAGTAATGCCATTTGAGTTATCAAATGAATCTTCAACATTTTAGTCGCTAATGAATGAAGTATTCAGACCACATCTTCGGAAGTTTGTCTTAATCTTCTTCGATGATATCCTTATTTATAGTGAAAACCTATCCTCTAATGTGAGTCACCTTGAATCAGTTTTTCTCTTACTGCAGCAACACAAGCTCTATGTCAACAGGAAAAAAATGTGACCCGTGAGTCTCGATTATTTATTGGGGCACATAATTTCAATTTGAAAGGTGTGGAAGTGGATCAACAAAAGTGTAGGTGATGCTTGGCAGGCCCTCATCTAGGACACTTCTAGCGCGAGATTTGAGGTTTCTTTGGTATTGGGTACTGAAAATTTGTAAGGGATATGGGCCAGTTTTGGACCCCGCATCAGCTAAGTAGGTCTTCTTTAAATGGGATGAGTCGGCTGAGACGACCTTTTAGCAGCTGAAGGAAGCCATGACTCAAGTGCCAGATTTGTTTATGCCATAATTTTCTAAGTCGTTCATCATAGAAGCAGATGCCTCAGGGTTTGCTATAGGAGTGGTGTTGATGCAAGAAGGAGACCCGATAGCTTCTTGGTGGCCCTCGGGCAGATAACACGAGGAGTCGCGCGTGCGGCATGAGGCGGCCGCCTTGGCCCCATGGCCCTTCTAAGAAATCGAGCAAGAAGGAAAGAAGGAAGAAAACAAGTGTTCGGAGGCCGCAAAAAGCATGAGCGAAGCACACACGAGGGGAAGGCAAGCAAGTGTCAGTGGGACTCGCCGCGGTGAACATGTCACGGCACTCACGGCAGGGGCTTGAGCGTGGCACTTGAGGCAAGCGCGAGGAATCGGTGTGGGAATGTCGGCAATTTATGGGCGAGGAGAGCCTTGGGCGGCGAGCTTCCCCTGTCTGAGGTGCAGCAGGGTTTCTGACCCTGGGAGTCTTTGTGCGGGGAAGACTCGGGCCCCGAGGCCCCGGACCTCTAGGTGGGAGGCTCCTAGGCGGGGACTCACTCGTGGTGGGGTGGTGGTGTGGTATGGGGTTTCATTCGGTCGGGACTCACAGGCGGGAAGGATTGTGTGGCTCTCTATTTGGATTGAAGACTAGAGTTAGGTAGGACTCTTAGTCATAATTGTATCGGGGATTGCCCTTGAGCATCCTATATAAGATCTGTGCCCACTTGGTTAAGGTCGAATCTTGGAGTTATATCCCACCCAGAAAAGCATAGAGCCCCGAGATGTGGGAGCCTTTACAAGAGTGTCTTGTGTTTTAGTAGCAAATAAAATACAAGTTGGGGAGAAGATGCCAGTGCGCCTTGTGTTCGAGAGGAGTGTGAGGGCGTGAGAAGGCGGCTTTCGCGGAGTTCCTAGGTGCCGCATGGGCAAGAAGGGCGTGTGGCGGTTGGTGTATCGAGCGAGATGGCAATGCGAGGATGACGGTTGATCGCGACTGCGTGAAGCAGTAACGAGATAGTAGGAGTAGGCACCGGTGTCGAGCAGCATGCGGAGATAAGCCGCGACAGGCGAGACGAACTCACCCTTTCGGCTCGGATCGCGATGCCGTCTATCTTGACTCACGGCGTGAATTGATGGAGGAGAGACAGGGAGAAAGCGGATTGAGGAGCGGATGGGGTCATTCCATAGCCCAGGTCACGGCCATGGCGGGGTTCGAGAGCGGATCGGATCTATGGGGGAGATCGTGTATTCTTGAAGCAGCCGGTGGTCTGAGGGCACGCCCAGTTGCTGCAGATCCGCCCATACTGCGAGGGTGAGTCTTTTGAGAGCCCCAGGGCCGCTTGGTGGTCATGTGAAGCCGAAAGACTTGGGAGAACTTCCTCGGGACATGGAGCAGTGCTATCGGCGCTGAATGCGGGTGGGTGGGAGCAGTGGCGATAACCGCTATGTGTTTGACGGTGGTGGCTTTGGTGGGCGGACCCGGGGCGGCCGGCCGGCTGGCTGTGGCCGGCCGGAAGTGTCGAGATGGGAGATCTTGAAAGGAGGCGAGAAGGATCGGTTCTTGCCCACAGACCTGGCGTGGATTGGCGGGATCTCTGAAGAAAGCGAAGCGGGGCCGGGCTGTTAGAGACTATGTGAAAGGTTGCTTCGTTGATCCTTGACATCAAGGACATGTCGAGTCGTGGTACATTCTGTGCTTCCGCTCTGTCAGGATTGCGAGGGGATGAGGCCCGAGGCTGAGCTGGCGGCAAGGTGTCAGGGCACCGCCCTCGGCCATGGCGGCGACGGATGCTATCAGGCTACAGGTGACTCTTCCTCTGCTCCCACCCCCGAGAAGCTCGGAAGGCCGGCCGGAAATTCCGAGCCGGAGGTCGAGATGGAAAGACCTCCCGGAGTGGAGGCAAGGACCGGAAGAGCGCCACGAGATATCACGGGGCTGAAAGTGGGGGGAGAAGGGGACTCCTCCTGGCTACCGAGCTATGGGATCTTTATGCGATAGGCCACATCGGCTGAGAGTTGCCCTGAGAAGGAGAAGCTTTCGATACACTCATACGATGATAGGAAGATAGTAAGCCCAGAAGTCCCAACTGGCTGACCCTCTTGATTGTTGAATACGTGCGGGCTGGCGAGCTCACAGGAAGGGCCCGATGTCATGTAGAGTTGGCGGCTGGGAGGGTAGAAAATTAGCTGGCATTAGTGAAGAGGCGGTGGGGCGACCCTGCAATTTTGTATCAGCAAAGGAGGAGTGTGGACTGCGGGTTTGAAGCTGCTGAGATGACCCGACAAGCCGGCCCAGTAATGTGAACCTGAGTGGCATGGTATAGCGAAGAACATGGCAATTAGGATGGGGGTTAGGAAGGTACGATGGGCTTCCTTAGTGTTCACTTTGCGGATGATTTTTAGTTCATTTTAGGCAGCGATTTCTTGAGCGAAAGGTAGCCTTGTTGCACACTTGAATTATTTGTTGATCATGGATGAGAAGCGGCCAGCATGCTTTGTGGCCGACATCGTGAAGCCTCCCCAAGAGACTACGAGGGGAGAGGAGCTTTTGTGCCTACTGGCTCGAGAAAGGCACCGGAAGGCGAGCACACATGTATTCGGCAATGATGGGGTGAGACGGACAGAGCAAGTTGAGTGTGGGATGTTCTTGGGCGCGTCTTAGAAATTTCCGATGTTATACTCAGAGTGCAAAGAAGCGCCCACGCGAGAAGCGAGATGGATCATCGAGATAGAGCTCGTGCGGGGTCGAGACACGCTCGAGCTCCTTATGGGATGACTCCACGGATTGAGAAGGATTCGAGGCGATTGATGGAGTTCTTCGGATCTGCGGGTGAGTCGAAGCCCTCGCGCCGTATGGGCACCGATCTTTGTTGGAAGAAGCAAGATGGGGCGCTTGGATAATGTGTGGATTCTGGAGCCTTGAATAAAGTCACGATCGAGAACAATATTAAGATACCTTTGGTACCGCGGGCTGTTCGGTCGATTTGAGCAAAGGCCAAGTAACTTCGCAAGCTGGAGCTTGCGATCGGGATGATGGCAAGTGCGCATGGGCTGAAGGGGACGAGCAAGACTACATCGTAACACGTTATGGAAGTTTTGAATTTTTAATTATGCCTTTTGGTTTGACTAGTACTCCTTCATTTGTAACCTCATGAATGATGTCCTATTCGATTTCCTGTGTGAAGTGGTGGTATGCTGGGCGACATAGTGATGCGGCCCGGGCTGCAGAAGATCACGTGGTACACTGCTGAGATGGTGCTTGACCAGGGCGAGGGCGAACAGGTTATATGTCGAAAGAGAAGTGTGAGTTTGCTCGGGGCCAGGGATCAAGTTTTTGGGTCATCGGTTTCAAAATGCGGGATGGGATGGATGGTGCGAGGAGTGGCGACAATTCGAGGATTAGCGGCCAGGCTTGAGGTGTGAGAGACCGATCGTTCCTCGACTATGACTCTTGCATGAGATTTATCTTCCGGGCTATTCGAATGGCCGGTGCTCTCAGGACCTTTTGAAAAAATAGAGGAAGTGGGAATGGGATGCGGAGTGCCAGGCTGCCTTCCAAAAGCTCAAAGATGCAATCACCTCGGGCGTATTGAGTGCAGGCATGGAGTTCTTGGATTTGAAGTGCACACGGTCGTCGGGCGAGAGATTTGGGTGGAGTGGCGCAGTGCGAAGGGCATCGCTGGCCTTTGAGAGTCGGAAGTTGATACGAGGGGAAAGGCCTGCTTGCGCCCATGAGAAAGCAATGACTTGCGGTCATCCATTACCTTGAGACTTGGAAGCACTACTTGATGGGAACTCGGTTCGTAGTAGTGGCCCGACAATGTTATAACACCTTCTTCACAACTCGAAGAAGCTTCTTGCTAGCGGCTTCGATGGCAAAGAGTTCTTGGCGGAGCTTTGATTTTGTGTGGGTGCACAAGCCGGTCGACCTGGCAGTGACGGATGCTTTGAGAGTAGGAAGGAAGTGCGAGGATTGTGTGGATCAGGTGAGGCTGGATTTGTGGTGACAGAATTTCCCAGACTTGCGAGTTAGACTTGAAGGCTGCCTGAGACTGACGTATCAAAATTTGGTAGAAACTGAGTGAGAGATGGCACCACGAGGCGATTGGCTCGAGAATGGTGCTTTGCTTGAAGGAGGGAGCGCCAGCGTGCCTTCGACGGTGGGAGCCGGGGCGCGGAAGGAGACACATGTCTGAGGATGGGTGTGGTCTGCCCGAGGAGAAGGAAAGAACTTTTGAGCGTTAGCACACGGTCTTTCATTGGCCTGATGAAGGAAGGCGTGCAAGCATGTCAGACATGTTTGTCGAGTTGACAAGGCCCAGGCGGAGAAAGGAAGCGGGTTGATGCGCTATCCATTAGGAGAAGCCATGGTATGTATACGATGGACCGTCGGTGGAGTTCAGAAAGTAGAGGGCTTTGGATCGAGTTTTGGTGGTGGTGACGAGGATTTTTCAAATGCGTCTTCATCGACCACGAGTGAGTGTCGGTGAAGGCGGCGGCGCATGGCACAACCGGCGATGTTGGCTGAACATTTTGGGGATGCTGAAGACATAATGCGATAGAGATACCTTCGGTTTTACGACGAGGTTTTGGGTCCCAGGCTGATGAGATGTGAAGTCTGAGTCACGAGTTACCGTACGAATCGCCAGGCGATGGACCAGACGAGAGAGAGTGAATCGAATCTTTAGAAAGTATTCTTAACCGTGTGACACCTTCTCAGAAAAAATTGGTTGGAACTACAGGCGCGCGGTTGTCCACTGATACGGCGAAGTTCGTACGGTATGACACTTTTGGGGTAGCAATCGGGTTCCGACCACGTCACGCCCTGGGCGTACCTGCCCCAGTTCTTGAGCAACTGGGCGTAGCGTGAGCCGAGTGCGTCACGGGATTACGCAAAGTCTCGCGAGATTTGCTTGATGAAGCCCGACGACTGGGCCAGTAGGCATGAAGAAGTATCATGCGGACGGCGGGGGAGCCTGCGGGATTTGAGCAAGGGAGATGGTTGCATTGAAGCTAACTCTCGAGATGCTGGAAAAGATCGGGGAATAAGCGAGTTTAGAGAGGTTTGATTCGGAATATGATGGACCCTTTGAGTTGTGAAGCGCATAGGGAGCGTGGCACAAGCCCGAGAAGCTACGAGAGAGGTTGAGCTTCACCTTGGAGCATTCCACGTGTAAGCTTCTTGAAGCGCATCCTGATCTAGTGGACGGAGTCTGGCTGCGCGAAACTAGCCTATGGTTAGAGTCGAGTTCGGCGAGATTTGCGAAGCATCACAACGGGATAGGAAGATGGGAAGCTGAAGAACAAATTAGATGCAATACTTGATTCATTAGAAGGGGGCGGGTGTGAGGCAAGTTGGGGAAAGGAGTGCTACATTATGAGCGGTTGAATCAGATCATGAGTATGCGCGGTTGAAGTCAAAACGAGGACGTGAATACCTACAGTGGGAGAGGGTTTGTTAGCGCCGACTAGATAACACGAGTCGTGCGGCATATGAGGCGCCTTGTATGGCGCCCCCAAGAAATGCGGGCAGGCGTCCCGAGGAGGCCTGAAGCGCCAGGCGACACGCGCGAGGAAGCGAGCAAGTGTCCGGTGGGACGCGCCTGAGTGGGCTGTCACGGCACTCCACGGCTTAGGGCTGGGGCGTGGCATGAGGCAGCGGGTCGGTGTGGGGAGTGTCGACAATTTTATGAGCGAGAGAGCCTTGGGCGCGAGCTTCTGTCTGCGACAGAGTTTCCTCGGCCCTAAAGGAATCTGTATCGGGGAAGGACTCGGCGAGTGGACTCCTAGGCGGGAAAGACTCCCTAGGCGGGAGGACTCACTAGTGGTAGAGATTGGCGTGGGTGTGTGGGAGTTTCATTCGATCGGGACTCCCCCAGACGGAAGGTTGTGCGGCTTCTTTGGATTGAGGCCCAGAGTTAAAGTGGGACTCTTAGTCATAATTGTATCAAGATTGCCCTTGAGCATCCTATATAAAGGACTTGCGTGCCCACTTGGTTGGTCAGTCTTGCCCAGAGTTGGATCAGCGAGCGTAGAGCCCTGAGATGTAGGAGCTTTTGCAAAATTGTCTTGTGTTTAATAGTATGTAAAAATCTGAGAGGATTGGGAGAATAAAATGCCTTGTGTTCGAGAGAATTGGCGGCGTTGAAGGTAGCTATGAGTTCTATGGCGCGCGTCTGGCAGTAAAGGGCATGTGACACTTACCATAGTCAAGTGTTGGGCTAGAGAGCTCAGCATAAATCAGCTTATGAAAAGGAACTATGGCAATTGTCCTGGCAATGATCAAATGGAGGCCATATCTTTTGGGTAGGTGATTTATCATCCGAACTGACTAGAGAAGCCTAAAATTTCTGTTTGAGCAACGTGTTATTGGACATGAATCGGCTAGAATGGGTGTAGCTGCCCCGGATTGGTGAGGATTCATTACAAAGCAGGGCATTTGATTCAAGTAGTAGATGCTCTCTCACGAAGACCAATTAGGGCTGAGTGTGCTTCGCTGGTGTCTCCTCAATGGCAGGACTGGGACAGGATAAAAAATGAGTTACTAACAGATGAATTTCTAAAGCGCACTCTGAATGATTTATCTCAAGGATCAGTGGTACATGTTGGATTTGAGCGGATGGATGGCTTGCTGTTCTATAAGGGCTAATTAGTGCTGCCTCGGACTTCTCTCATTCCCATGATTCTCACTGAATTTCATTCATTCCTTATTAGAGGTGATTCCGAGGACATACCAGCGCATAGCCTCTGAGTTATATTAGGTAGGTGCGAGATCTACATAACCAATGGTTGATGTGATATCTGCCAGCGCAATAAGGCACTAACCACTACACCAGCTGGGCTTCTATAATCGATCCCACTACCTCTTCAACTTTGGGAGGAAATTACTATGGACTTCATTGAGGGTTACCTGTGATGGAAGTCTATTATACTTAGAAGTTGTTGACCATTTGAGCAAATATGCTCACTTTATTGGATTGAAGCACCCCTTCTCGGCTTAGTGGCTATTGTTTTTGTGAATGAAGTGCTTCAGCTTCAAGGCATACCAGCCTCGATTATATCACACCGAGACCGAATTTCTGTTAAATTTTTAAGAAAATTTTCCACTTCAGGGCACAGATATCTTTAAAAAGAGTACAGTATAACATTCTCAAACGGATGACCAAAAAGTGAAGTCGTCAACCGCTATTTGGGTGACATACATATGTTGTTTCTCCCCAACAACCTCATCAGTGGCCTATGGCTCTCATGGGCCGAATATTGCATAATATTGCCCCTCATTCCATACTAGGGCTACTCCCTCAAGGCCCTATTAAGATCCCCTCCTTTACACAGCAATACCTGGGCACCACTCTAACATCTTCTATGGAACAACAATTAATGGCGTAGTGCTGATGATTCACGCACACCTGCAGCGAGCCCAACAACATGAAAAAAATATGCGTAAATACAAAATAAGAGAAGATGAGGTTTGGGTGTGAGTGTGAAGGTTTTAAAAGTTACGGGCTGTACACTCTAATCAGAAATTGGCTGCATGGTTTTACGGTCCCTACTACTAGGTGGGATAACGGGCACGGTCAAGTAAGTCGGCCCATATTAGGCCATATTTTTTAGAGTTAATCAAAAAATGTTAGAATATTAGGAATTAGGGCTCCTTGGCCCAGCCCAAATAAAAACCCAGACCGTTATGCCTTAGGTCATCAGTCCATTTTAGCCCTTTATTTTAATTTTTTTTAATGATCATATTATTATTTTCTTAAATTATTACAATATTAGTTTTTCCATTATAAAATATATATAAAATAGTTATTTATAAAAAAAAACAATAGTTATTAAGTAATTGTTTTTAATAAAATAAAATAATAGTAGTTTGAAAAATAATTTAAAATAAAATATATATAAATATAACTATAATAATTTATTTCAGATAATATTTTAAAGAACATAAGACACTATATTTTTAAAGAACTTTATTTTACAAAATATAAATTTGAAAATTCAAGTATTTATTATTATTTTAATATTTACCACTATAAATTAAGCCTGATCCAAGCTAATCACTGGTTCACATAAGGTCGGGGCCGACTAAAGAAAGTTGGCAGCAGACCAAATAAAAGCCTTTAATCAATCTCTGGCGCCTCGTACTCTTATTTAAGGCTGCTGGGACCTGTTTTCCAGCTATAATCCTTACACTATACTTCATCATGGGGCAATGGTGTATAAACTGAACTGCCCCCTCTGTTTCTATACACCCACCCAGTCTTCCACAAACCCCAACTCAAATGGGCCAAAGAAAACTACACTCCTGTACATTGATGTCATAGTTACTGTGAAGATTTAGAGCTGGTGTGTGAACCAGAACTTGTTAGTGTTAGACAACAACCAAATGGGGAGCCTGGTTGAAGTACTACATACAATGGAGCACCACCTTTTGAACAATCTTAAGAATTTGGATCTGCTCAACTCCCAGCATCTTGCCTTTCACCTTGAGGACAATCAAGGTGAATGCTAGGAGGGAGGGGGGAAGAGTATTGATAAGCCCTAATACAAGTTGGGTGTTCTGTTTGTTAGCTGGGTAGGAGGGTCTTTTTTGAATTTTATCCTTTTCTATTAAAGGAGTTAGTTTTTCTGGGACTGGATGGCCAAGGAGAGGCATGTATTGAATTTTTCTTGTTGGGCACTGCTCAGAGGAGAGCCTACTCGGGAATGCTAGGTACAGACGATTACATTGAATTTACTTTCTTATCCTCAAACTGTTGTGCCATACATAAATGGTATGATGGCCAAAAAAGTTGGAAACCAACATAATTGCTCGAATGGATTTCATGGTGGAGGTCGTCGACGCATTACAAGGGGAAATGATTTTAAAATGATTTGCACGATTAAATGGATTTTAAAAGATTTAAGTTTATAAGTAACTGTTTTATTTTTTACTTTCTTTGAGATTTTTCATTACACAATCAAAAACTCATTTTATTTCATTTTTCTTAGTATTTTTTTCTTTTCTTATTACTTTCCTAAAACTAAAAATGACCAAAATGATTTTTTCCATTAGATTTCATTGAAGCAGTAATTTTAGAAGAGTTACAATACATTTTCCCCCTGATTCCACCTAATCAAACTAACTAGTTCATCAAATATGCATAATCAGCTTCAAAGGAAAGGATTTTTTGAGTTGTCGAGAAAACACTTAACTAGGTTATTGTATAGTTGGACTGATACTACTGCTTCTTCTTAATCTTGGATAAAATACACCTATAAGAGATTCATCTCTCAAACTCAGTAATGGTGTCAGAAGAAAATTCCTCTCTCATCCTTTTTAAGCAGGAACTGATAGGATCATACTAATTGATACCTCTTTTAGTATGAAGCTGGTTGCTTTTTATTATAATCCTACCATGAATCAGATTCAGATAAGCACTTGAGCTTTAATGTTTGTACCTGACTTATAGTTGGTACCACTGTATGCATAGCAACCCCATGGCTGACCATGAACCGTCGCATCCTTTCCATCCAATCCTGCAACCAAACGGAACGAAGAAGAGCCCTTGCTACTCTCAGAATTCGCAATTCCAAGGTTTCCATTTGTTTCTTGCTGCACTACCACCATTCCTGGCAAGGCAATTGGTTCAAGCATCACTGATTTGCCAATGGCTTCTTTTGGTGACATTACTTTCACAGAAGTTGCATCTTTTAGGATGAGCCTGAAAGTCGCTTGAAGAGCAGCATCCGTGCCTGCTTCTGGGAACTTCTCCATTGTGATGAACTGGTTAGAGTTTGAGAAGACAAAACTTGAGCTCCCGGACTCTTGGGAAAGAGAAACCAAGTGAGAATTGTGAAACGCGGGAATTGGAGTTATCCAGTCAGACAGGGAGGAGGCTGAACCAGTTTTGATGTCCCAATCATCACTAGTTAAACCAGCAAGAAGGTAGGGGGGCTATGGTTATAGCTCTGAAGAAGCATACTTGTCGATCATCTGAATTTCAGAATGAAGGATTTGAGTTATAAATATGAAATATTCATTTGCTCTTTTTTATTAGAAATCTATATACTTATATAAGATTTAATGTTGATCAACAAAGGAGATTTTCCCAGGAAGTTACCTTTTACTATTCTGTTCTCAGTCTAATGGCAGCTGAAGGGTCAAATTATCACCAGGCTCCAGTTTCTTGTCAATGATAGGAAACTACCTGGATCAAGAATTCACATGGTTTACTCAAAAAGAAAAAAAAAGAAAAAAAAAACAACCCAATTTCAAAAAGATCAATATGGTACAAAAAAGAAACGTTAAATTATGTATAAAAAATGAAGGCAGTTCAAGTTCACACTTAGACTCAGGTACAGGCAGATCCTGAGCATTAATTGCTGCCTTGGTAACTCGCTTGAAGAAGCCCAAACTGGTATACGCAAATTTATGGTAGATGACTGGCCTGCCCCCATCTCAGATTGAACCAAAACTAGTCACATAACATGATGTCCTACACAACAGTCCATTTGATAGTAAAAGAAGACTAAAAAAATTCTTAAAATCAATTCCCACATCTATCATTCTCAATAGAAGCTTGTCCATCCCTTGATGCATTATGAGACAAGGTGAAGAAGAAAACAGTAGGAAAAAAATGGTTTCATTCTAATCTTGTATTAGTTTGCTTGTTCCTTGTCTTAGTATGTAATAATGAGATTAAGATATGCAAGAAGCAATTACTTCAAAAAATAAGAGAAAATCAACTGCTGTGTTGCTCATACATCTGTAGCCTATAAGATGAATTCAAAGCTATATAATACCCTCATTCGGTAAAATGTTAATGTGGTTCGAAGGCAAGGATCCCATGAAACAACAAGATCTACTTTTTTGATCCAGCACACCCATTCAGATTTGTGTCAAGGAGCTTGATATGTATTGAATAATGTAAAGTCCGGGGGGTTTTCCCCCCTCTTCAAAGTATATGGAGTCTCCTAACTTTGAGAATGATTCAATTCCTACAGGAGTAGCAAGAAAAATTTATAAGATGCATGAAACCCTAAGAAGAAAAACATCAGAGACCATAAGCCAACAGAGAACATGTAGAATATCAGGCTGACTAAATTCAATAAGAATTAATAGGAAATTAAGAAAGCAAATACTCGTATTCAAGAATATAATACATGTATATAAAAATAAATGTCCAGACCTGTCCCATAGCAGCACCAGAAAGAGTCAAACTTCGTCCCCCATCCACGATGGCTACGGGCCTTGGAATCTCCACGGCCTAGAGGGAGCATGTAAATCATTACTCCTGGATCTCTTCCTCTTTGGATACTTAAAACACCATTTGTCAGTGCACGCCTATACACCTGCATATGCCACTTCTTTGGTCCATCTAAAGAGGTGGCGGGAAACCTACAAAAATCAAATGTTAGTTCTTCCTTGAAAATAAAGAGAAGACTTTTATGGTAATAGATATAAAAGGGCATTCATAGTAAAAACAAACAACTAAATAAATCCTAGTTAGTATCTTCAGAAACTGAACTGCCAATGGGGCTTCAACATCGTGTTATCTCAAGTTCTAAAATGATTTTTAGTAATCATGGGAACACTTTTTTTCTTTTTCTGTTTGATAAGAAAAACCATTGGTGGAAGGATAAGTCCAGTTCGACGCATATAATATCAGTTATTGAATCAAAAAGCATATCTTCCACAAAACAACCAAACACATCCTTCTTAGAGCACTCAAGAATTGACACCTTTAGCATGTTATAAGTTGTGCATGATTCCTCATTCTCCTGCTCGAGCGTGCTTGCCAACCTCTTTGGCTCTGACCTACTCATAAGATCAATCAGAATGATCAAAACAACACAGGATTGTAAGAGTGAAGGAAAACCAACAATTACTTAGACAAATACATAATAATTTTTCTCAAATTATTTCTATTTACTTCTCAATCAAATTAGAATTCACAATTAGAGATTAGCATATTACTTAAACTGTCCTCCGGTTATGAGCTTATGAGAGGACATGTACTGTCCATGAAGTATGTCCCTATTGCCTGGCACACAAAATTATAGACCAATAGAATTTCACTTTTCTTTTTTTTTTTGATAAATTATGCACGTTCAAATTTTCAAACTAAAGTTTACAATTAATTGACCAAAGCTTGGAACTTGAAAACCAAAAACTGAAGCCTATGTCATTACTTATTCTAAAAGAATCAGACAGGGTAGCAAGTTAGCAACGATGAAATTGAATTCTCAACAAAAGGTATAACATTATATTTTACCATTGAGTATAAACTCAATACCACATGACCAAAGTTAGGCACACACGTTAACAATTTAGAACACCTTTGATTTTGTTCAGCATATTTGAAATGATACATAATTTATTTACAGCAACTTACCTTGTACAGTGGATCACCGGTGACTTCATACCGCAATTGAGATCCAATAACAACTGGGATATGCGTATTGGCATGAAAACCAGATATGCTATCAGCCTACAAGCAAAATTAGACATAGTTTTTAAAAGTTAGCTAAACAAACAAGCAGAAAACATATATCATATATGGATATACTATGACCACATCTTGATTTGTCACTGAATTTCAACAGCAAAGTGTGATCATCCAATCAATTCATAAGCTCTGTTTGAAGATGATCAAGAGTGTGTTAATGAATTTTATTTAATATTTTTCATTTTAAGAAAACAAAAAACAAAAAACAAAAAGCAGAAAACAAAGAAGTATTAGTTATAAAATATGAAAGACAGTTACAGAGTTTCACACACTTTACTTATCCTACATATAATGAAATACAAAATAAGCAGCGAAATTAGAATACTTCTTAGATTTGTCAGAAAAAAGGTCGCAAATAGTGAACCATCTTAACTGAACAGAACTCAATCCATCAGCTCGGCTTTTGCATTACCTAAGACTTCAAAATTTAACAATTATTACAAGAGCTATGCACATTAGTAGACTTAAAACAGTACACATCATGATATATCTTGATTCCCTAAAGGAAGACATTACTTGTTGGTCCTAATTTTCAAAGAATTGTGAAATCGTTAGAAAAACGAAAACACACCTACAATGCCATAAAGACAAATGAAAAGTATAATCACCTGTACTGCAAGCAAACCCAGGAAGCATGGTTTGTCAAAAAGGTGAGCCATCACCAAATGTTTCTGATCTCCCTGCCCAAAGTGACACAAAAGAAGCTCAAGAGAAACCCGAAAAATAAATAAAGCCGGCAGATAACTATATACTATAGGGGCTGACAATCAACACCAGACCACCCACAATTCAATTACAAGGAAGATATCAGACATGTATTGCATACCGCTATGCTGTATAATCTGTAAAGAACATCATTCATGCCTCCAGCTTCATTAAGATAACCAGTGTCTCTCAATACTATTTGATATCACGTTTTTGCACACGCTATAAAGCATCAACCATCCATGTCAATGGCTTTAAAGCTGGAAGTTACCAGCAAATGTGTATTGATCTAAAAGACCTGCCAAGATCTATTAAGAATACACAATGATCTGAGATTGATGATAAAACTTTATATATTCTGAAACTGAAGAATTGGTTGTATTTACAAAGAACACTTAGAAGTCCAACTACCTTAAGGTATGGTGTAATATGGAGCCCAGAATTGGTTTATGAATAAAACGAGTCAAACAGGCTCTTCTGGGAAAGCAGATAGGTATCCCAGCCTATTTTTTCTTGACAGGCAGCAAGAGCAGAAACCACAGCAGACATTTTCTTTGAGAGTATCATTGTGAGTGCTGGCCCACATTTGTGCTGATGCACTCAAGCAATGACCTCTCAAGAGCAACTTATTTCCCAAAAGAAGTATCTGACCAAAAATTCCAGTTACCTAGAAACACTGATGTTAGTTAATAGGTAAATACCAGGCTTAGGACCAAAAGCTATGAAGACTAGTTATTGCTCACCCAGCACCAGAAAAGGAAATCAAAAGAAAAGGATCAACCCATTTTCAACCTAAGGACTACTTCCTCAAATTCTTAAGAGAAAATGATATGAACATAAGATCTCAAGATGAATGGTTTCATAAAGTGAATCAAGGCGCAAAAGAGCATAATAGTATCAAAGAACGAGGAGACTCTTCCAGCGGTAACATAAACTGAAATTCATATAAGGTAAGCAATATTTGGGGACAAAATCACTACCACTAGAGCTCAAAGGAAAACTTGATATAACAGAAGCATGTGCAGAATCAATATATGAATGATCGGAGAACAAACAATCATTTCAATGAGAAAGGATACAGCTGAGTTTCGACTCAAAAATCACTGTTAGATAATATTTCAAATAAGGGTACAACATGAAAATATTCCAAACAAATGGTTAAAGATTAGAATTAGAAATTTATATGTTAAAGGTGAACAGTAAAGATTTGATATCTCTAGTATCATATCACCCTAATAAAGGAAAATGAATAATCTTTGCAAAAAATGCATGTCAAAATAAATATGAAAGAAGAAAACGCACTATCATGTATTGTGAATCCATTATTCCCCTGCAACTCAACCAGTTAAAAACTATTTCTGTAAAACTTAAAAAGTGGCAATCAGCAGAGACAACTATACCGTTCAAACTTCCTGAATAAATCAAGAAGAAAGCAAAAGCATATTTCAATTAGAAAAAATGTCCCAAAAAAGCAAGGTAGTGCAAGGACAAGTAGATATTCTCAATTCTTCTTGGGCATATTGCATCTTTGCTTCCACTCCCCATATCTCTGGGCAAAACCAATATCACAGATCTAAAAACAAAACAAAAAACAAAAAAAAAATCCTACAAATCCACTCATACGTAATCCATAAGTATCATTGACTAATATGTTCAATTAAACCAACAAGGACATAAAAGATTGAAACAAAAATAATAGAACAGAACCAACGAACAAAACCGACTCCACAACGACCCTGAAGTTCCGGTATCAGCTCTCAACCCTCCATAGCGTCCGTGAGTTTGATAAACCGCCGTCGGAAATCACGCGGTCATCACAACCACATCGGCACCGCGATTGGTCTGCTTATTTCCTCCAGTACACAAACTGAGTCCACCTAACATCATGTAAAGATATTTCCTTAAGGAAATTTGAATTTGATCCATCATAATTCTTCATTTTTCGATACATCATAGCCCAATTGAATTCCTCTTCTTCCCTTAAAACCTTCCTGGGACGCAAACTGGACCAAGCAGAATCATCAGTATGGATCAAATGATAATGTTGAAACATCTCTGCCTTCCATGATTCATTCTTGGAAGCCAAGAGTTCATATCGAAAAGAGTGTGAAGACAGCTGAGTAGGAATGTTAGTACACTCCTTCCCGGAAACACACCCACATAACACAAACACAAAGACAAACAACTGAACACTCCACCAACACAAAAACCTTTCATCCCTTCCAGTAATCAAAAACACACAGAACCTCCCCAAATTTCAACAAAACATGAAACAGAGGATTGTGTTAAAATCCCACATCACGAACTCACCAAATGACCAACTCCTGATTCAACACGAACCCATTTTTTTTTTCCAACCAAAATCACACAGAAAACTTTCCCAAGTCCACCGACATTATGAAACGGAGGAAGAATATTAAGTTTCAAACACAGGCTCTTCAGCTAAGAAGAATGAGGAAGTGCCTGAACTGTTACAAAGCAATATATATATAGAAACCAGAATCACTAATTCAGTGGTTTCTCCACAAAAGACGCAATAAGCAGACGTAGAAGAGGAACAAGCAACGAAAGAAAGGCATGTAACTATAGGTCCAGTATAATAAACAGAAGCAAAGCACTGAGTCAAAACTTTCCAAGCAGAATTACTTAAGTCCGTAGAAAGCTAAAGATCTTTTCATAGTGTAGTAAAATCATCCAAAAGAGAATTGACCCCATGAATGCATAAAAGATTTTTTTTTGGGCACTGTATCGTGCAGGGGTGATTCACGGATTGAGTGTCGTTTTGTTTGGTTTGACTGAGAGGTAAACAATGAATTTATGAAATTTCAGAAGCATCTTTTTCTTTACAGGACTGAGAAGGGTTTGCAAAATGGGTAGAAATTTTGGAAAATTTGCCATCTCCTTCACCAGATGAAGGTAGCTGCGACCTGCAAATGGCGATTATTGAGGTTTATATCACAGGTGAGTGATTTGGGACGAATATTTCTTTGCAGTATTTAGTTCAAATACTTTGAAATGATATAACATTTAAGTAAGCTCAACCCTCACCATTGTTTTCTCTTGAAACATGGGAACAAATGTCATTCATCATCAAAATATATTTACATATATATAAAAATAATTATTTTATTCTAAACTAAAAAAGTATTAAATATCATTCATCATCTGTAACCTTACTCTTTTATTAAAAAATAATTATTTTTATAAGAAATTATCAAGTATTTTTATCAAAGTGATGAAAAAATAAATGAACATTAAGATTTCTAGAATTTTGATTTTAAAGAATTCTTTTAATTAAATCCTTTGTTTCTTTCTAAAACATTGAATCATCAAATATTTTAAAATATTATTTTTTTATATTTATTTACTTTACATCGTTATTATATTTTATTCTTATAAGATCTGAACCTGAAAATACACTTATCTTGCCACCACCCCGTAGACTCATCCCTTTACCATGGTAGTGTGAAGTACAGGTTGGAAAACCCTATATTCCATTCTTCCCCATCTCAAAGAATTATGTTTGTAAGTAATAGTTATCATATACCATTGATGGTGACGGATCCAACAGTGTAATAGAATCATCCCAATAATATTCCCTTGTCTCGAAATTATTTAAATAGAAAAAAACTGATTTACATTTGAAATAATTAATAAAACTCTCTTTACTTTTCAGATGGAATAAATTTCAATTTTTTTATTAATAGATATAACTCAATTAGTAAGAGTCTGAACAAAATTTGATTCCTAGTGGGGACAAATTTGTAGAAATAAAACAAAACCTCAAATATGATTTAACCAAAATAATAGATGTAAACAAATAGTAAAATTTTCTTTCATTAAAGATATTATTTGTTTTAAATATTCTTAAGATCAAATAAAGATCAAATAAAAATAATACAAATAATGATTTTTAAATCAAATAACAATCAAACTCTTTTGGTCACTATACAGTCTCCATCAAAAAATTTTAGTATGTATATATAGAGTTCATTTGGATCTGTCTCGCTCCTTTTAAGTTCTTAGAATTTTTATAGGTTTATGATGTTGTATGTCATGTCAATAAAAATTCTTACATAAAAAATTATTTTTGTATTTTCAAACAGAAATTTGAATAAGAGGTTATATTTTATTTTATAAAAATATATTAATTGGTAGATTAATTTATTAATTATGCATTAAGCATAATCATAATACAATTTAATTGTATAATTATGTATATTAATTATGAATCATTTAATAGGATAGTTTATCTCTTCACTATGGAGCTCCATAATTTTATTTTCACCCTTGGCTTTGATGAGACCTTTGGATCAAAGCTCAGTATCTTATGTATTTTTCTTCTATCAAATGACCGAACCCTAATTGTAAGATTTTGTAGAGAGCACTTGAAAATAAGCTATTATCTTAACCTAACCATGTTATCTTTGATCTTACCTCCCTCTAAAATTTCTTTGAAGAAAATTGCCATTCAATAATTTAGATCCTTACAATTACTGTTTTCTCTATCTGAATCGATATCTTTTTGTTTAATAAATTTTGTATTTTTATAATGCATTTATTGGGTTTTTATTGATCAATTTGTTTTAAACTCTAAACCTCTGCAATCGATAATCTGGCATTAAATTCCAAAATTAAGTGATTTAAATTGTGGTAAATGAAAGTAGCGTGTATTAAAAAAAAATTACTAAATATTAGAATTTCAATTTTTTTACAATAATCATCAAAACTAAATTTAAAACGATATAGGAAGTTTGACTAATATATAATCATTGGAAATATAAATTCTTAACTTCAAACAGTCTTATGTTAGATTTATCATTTGTAGATACTTGATTATAGGATAATCCAAATATCATCTATTAATAAAATAATCGAACTGAATAATATAGTACTTTTATTTATAATATTATATCATAATTGCCCCAAATTCAGCCCCCAATCTCTAATTCTAAAGAAACAAACATATTTTTCCTATGGAAATGAAATGAAAATCATTATTTTTCTGATTGAGAACATCATCTTAAGAATCATACCATCTTTTATTTTTTCAAATAAGATAAATTTATTAATTCAGTTAGCAGTACAGTCTATAGAAACATAATATTAAAGTGTTAAAAACTTTAGGGATGATGTAGCATCCAGAGTTAATGAAATAAAATGATCGAGTTCAAAACTTACGCGTTTGATAATCAGAAAGAGCCTCAAAACACGTAAAATTGATCATAGCGTATTGAAGAACATTGATTTGATCACGTGGTCCATCCGGATCAGCACAGAAGTCGTGTCTGATTATCGTCGAAACCACGGGAATAAGCTATCTTGATACTTATTCAATCCTGTAATGGGTGGATGATAAAAATATGAAAAAACCAAAGGAAAAACAAAGTAAAAACGTAAATCGAGTGTAAAAAAACTTCCCTAACCCTTTTAGGAAAACCATGAGGGTGATTTTTAGGATTTATGATGAAATAATCCTTCCAAACCTATCTAAAGCCATACCATCCTCTTAAAAACTATCATCGAAATTTAAATTGGAAGACAAAATGGGATATAAAATATGGTAAGAATATATTACCTAAGGAATCTCTACATTCTCTAACAGACGATTTTAACTTAAAAACATCTAGGCCTAGAAACTTTCTGATTCATTTAATAATCAAAAATGATATGTAAAATTTTTCTCAAAGGATAATTTTTAATATAGGAATTGGTGCATTAGATGATTATAAGTAAGATAATATGACATATCACATTGTGAGGATATGAATGAAACCACATTTGTCCATACAAACCCAATTATGAAATTTTTGTGTATTATCAAATGAATGTAAAAGTAATTTTGTGGAAAAATTAGTATTATGTCCATGAATGAATTGAAAGAGAGAGTCAAAGAATAAACCTGTTTGGTTCGTGTTTTCTAGAAAATGTTTTTTATAAATACGATATATATCAAAAAAATGTTCTTAGAAAACAATGGTTTTATTGGAGAACACTTGGCAATGGGGTCTTTTACTTAAAAAAGGTTTTAGTGTTTTTAACATTTTAAAAAAAATTGTTCTTGAGAATAAGAACCAAACAACTCTTCAATTTGTTTTTGTTTTTTATATTCATATTTTGTTCCTCATTTACAGATATGGGCTATATTTCCGAGTTTTTATAATTTTCTAGTTGTCACTCCCGTTTCTCATATTTGTTTTAATCTGTACATGGATATCTTGGAGAAATTATATAGATTTTTAGTGTGTTGATTTATGACCCGAATTTTGGTTTTGTATCTTTGAACGAAAAGTCTGATGTAAACTTTATGAAAAAAGGATGAAGAAAAAATTAGATGTGTAGTGGTATACAAAAACTAAGCGTAATGAAACTTTATAGCGGGCATTTCATTAATAATGACGTATTATGAGTTTAAATTCATATCTCATTATATCTAATTTTCTCATATTTCACCAATAAAACTTTCTTTTCCTACTTGTAGTTTAAGGGTTTCCGTATCAAATTTAGTGTTTCTTTTTGGTTTTGTATTCCATTATTGTGTCATTGATTTCAACAAGTGGTATCATAGCCATTAAGGTTTTTCCGATCTCGTCAGTGGAACCATGAGATATGATATTCCTTGTTGAATCCCTTTGATACAGAGTCTCATTAAGGCAAAGTTAGGGTTAAACAACCCGGTAACCATGCGGATAGTTTGGATGATGCATTTGCTGGGGTTGACAACGGAAGTGTGTCATCATGAATAAGGAAGAAACAATGTAAGGATGAGTAAGCTTCTATCTAGGATTCACCTTCATTTATGGAATCAGATTCTGCAGGCGTTCTAGGAAGGTACATTGATGCGTTGTAAGCTAAATTTTGGAAGAGTTGATGACATGTGAAAAGTCTTATAGTGATTACCTGAAGCGCCAGATTGTATTCTGATATCTGCTTCTAAATTAAATCTTTCGACCTTCAAAAGATGTTGTTGCGGATGCAGAGCTTTGGAGTCGAATGTGAAATCTCATAGGGTTAATTTTGTATTCCATAACCTGACTTAGTATCTGACTTTTAGAGTACAATTTTTATATAGTCATGTACCCTAACCTAAATGAAGTCCTGCAAGTCTAAACTCCCTTTGCAGGGAATGTGAAACAATATGTTATATAGTGACTAAGCGCAAAGAGATGTCTTATTTAATGTAATGGGTCTGAAGAATTTTATTGAAGAACAAAGGGAAGAATAATCTAAGTTCTAATAAAGGTACAATTCACTATGAGAAAAGATAACATCAAGAAGAGTATTTCAAAGTTTGCAAGATAAGGAGAAGAAATTGATGAACAAACAAGGAGGAAAATCTATAGAAATCCTAGTAGAAGGTGATTGTGTGGAATCAAAATGCAGTGATGATCAGAACCACATTACATGATCCCAATTGAAAACAGTGAGAATTGGATTTAGATTAAGTTTGTCACGTTCATGACTCCTAATCGAGGCTGGTTCTCTACATCTGAACCTATGCATAAAGTGGTTTGATGGGGCCAATCCATCTTCTAAGGAGTATGAAGTATTGTGACAGTTCACATTAAAATCTTCAAGTGGATGATTTATACTCAGTGACTTGACATGTTCTTAATTGAAAAAAATTAATCTATCCTGAAAGTATAACAGCATGAAAATTTACAAATGCCATTGGTAAAGTGGAGTTTTAAGAATTAGTAAGAGCCATGTAGTTGTGATGGTCATCAAAAACGCTTATACTTTATCTTCTAGGGTTCCCAGCTGTGGAGATCATTCACTGTTGCGTCTGCAGTTCATTGTGAGGATGATATTACAAAACTACTTATCTGTCTGGCCCATAGTGAAAAGCGATATGATTAGTGAAGAGGACTTCTAGATGGCGGAAAACATTTAGTTACAATTTCATAGGCACCATTTTGAAACATAAACAGATCGATTCTTTTGGTATTCATAAGTCTAAGGTATAGCTTGTTATCTAAATTTTCAAACCTTTAGGGACCTCTCTGAAGTATCTTTTATGGGAGGTACTGTATATGTTGTGTCGTGTTGATTTCTCATAAAAGGTATGTATATTCTTCGTAAACAAAAGTGATGTATTTTCAACATTCAAGGATTGAAGATAATGGTTGAGAAACAACGGGGCGAGTGAGAAAATGTCTTAAGCGTAATAGGTTAGAAGTTTTGTTACGATAGGTTTAACACTCTATCTGAAAGAAAATTGTGTTAGACATTCACAATTCATCATACTCCCCAGCAAAATGTGATGTGGCGAAGCGTATGATAAAACTTTAAATGAAAATGCAAGATGCATGTTCTCTAATGCTCGGATTGCTGGAAGTATTTTTAGAGCAGAGCATGCGTCATTTGCATGTTATTTAACAGTCTCATCTCATTAACTATAGAAGAAGACTCTCAAAGTACAATTATAGTAGTTTCTCTGTCATATTTGAAAATTTTGGATACCTTGCTGCTCTGTTAATAATGGGAAGGTAGAACCTAGACAAGTGAAATGTATATTTCTTGGTTATAAATATGGTGTGAAAGTCTATAAATTATGGTGTGATTTTTCATGAGACTTTCATTGTAATACCCCAAATTATACCCTAGTAGTTTATTACATATTTAAAATCATCAATGCTTGAAGTTAAAATTTTCATTTTGAAAAAGAATTAAGTGTAAGTGGGAAAAGTTAAAAATGAGTAGGTCGACATTATCAAGGACTAAGGTCATAACACAGAAAGATCATTTATTGCATAGGAAATTGGATAAGTTGATTTGCAATTAAAGGAAGAAAGACTAAAATAAAAGTTAAAAATTAAAGCCAAAGGTGGATAAAGCGAAACATCTATAGATGAGAGTTTCTCATTTAGTTGAGCATTTCTGAGTGGAGGAGAAAAGAAGTCCCATTGCTTTGTGCGATCACATTATTTGGTTCAGAAAAAGAAGAAAAGAAAAGAAAGCTAGAGTTTTAAGTTCAAGATCACTGATATGAATATTATAGTATGGGAACCTATATGTATGGAAATTCTCATTTGATGTATGGAAAGTATGAATCCTCATATCAGGTTTATGGGAAGGAAAATCTAATCAAGTGTTTTCCAGGTTGTTTTTAAATTGTTTTGAGGTTAGTTTGTTTTGGTTAAATGATTTTTTGGTGAGAAAAATGGCCCATTGGTCCCATTTACAATTGGACCAAAGACACCCTGCGCCTGGGTTTAGGGTGCACGCCTGAAGTAGGACCGAGACCCTCTTAGGAGAGTTTCTATTACGCCTGAGCGTGGCACCTCTCTCTCTAAATGGAACCTCTCTTTAAAGCCAAACTCACAGGTTCAATTTGTTCTCTATTGATTAATTTTAAATTCGTTTGCTCTTTGTTTGGACTTTGTGGAAGATAATTGAACGCAAAATGGATTAACAGATCTATCAAATGAAACAAAGGACCACACAAGCGTATATTAGATTTATATAAAAGAATTACTTTACCTAATACTAAATCTATAGACTAGAGGGACGTTGTTTCTTGTCATATTTGCTAATGTGTTTTTTAAGGAATAGTATAACAAGCTCAATTAATACATATAATTGTATGTACCTTATGGCCCGAATAGTGAATGAATCGGTACCTCTGTCGATGCTGCAAAGCCTCCCCCTTTAGTGTTGACATCTGTGCGTAGGCGGGCCGCATCCTGTTTAGTCTTAGGCACTCTTTGTTCGAATGTTCGGCCTCCACCTTGTCTGCAACCGCCACCATTATGTAAGGCAAGGCATCTGGCCAGTGTCACCTTGAGCTATGCTGATACTCTTCCCTCTCATTCATTGTTGGTCATACAAGCAGTTTATGCTCTCGGCTCAGGCACAGTGTGGTGGGAAGCATAAGAGAGATGGAGGTTTTGTGTAGTAATACCTCACAGTGCCTTGCATTACCAGATCTATGTTACGAACTCCTACAGGGAGATATTATTAAACCTCGTTATAAAGAATTATCTTCTGTAAAAACTCTGTTATATTAGAATTCCTGTATATAAACTCTAACATATGCATCTGTATTATATGTATCATGTAATTTGTGTACCACACTTCAAAGTGTAATTAAGTATTTGATATCTTGTTTACCATTTAGTTACTCCAGTTTTAATAAGTGTTTCATCTCTGGTGTTGAAGACATCTGAGACTGTTCGCATTTACAAAATGTTTCCAACATGATCTCTTCTCTCTGGGGTCTTTATTCATTTTCCTTGAATGTAATATTTTGGTAAAGTGGTTATTATCATAAATTAAATAAGACTCATGAATATATGTACAAGAACATTTTAAACACCTAACTACAGGTGTAAATATAGTTTTATAAGTTATATTATGATATTTGATATTTGGATATATATATAGAAACCGACATTAATAATCAGGTCAAGGAGTCCTGGAGTCATGCGCTCCCCCTCTCTTGGCCTAGGCGGGGGTAGGGGCGTGACATTCATGATTAAGATTTTGGCTCCTAAAAACTCTAGTGTTGAGAGCTAATAAACATGTAGGTTGAGAATTTGGTTTGGTTCTAATTAGATAGGCAAGTGTTCCTGCAAGCTTGATTCTAGTCCAATGGTATTCCTATTGCAAGATAGAGAGAGGAGGACTATTAAGCCACCCGAAATATAGTGAGTTGATCTGGTTACATATGCATGAGTATAATTAAATTTGTAAGTATGGGTTGACAGATGGAGCCAATCCACGTTAACGAATTTTGAGGGGTTGGGTTGTAAAATTTGGGGCAGATAGGTGGACCAATTTATCGATGATTTTGTGGTGACCTAGTTTGGCCAGGTTGGCAGATTAACAAAACTTTATTTAATTTTTTTAAATGGCCAGATTAATAATTGAAATTTCGAAGTTAAATACATAAAAATTTAAATATTTTGTGAATCTCTTTTGTAGCATGGAGTTTAAAATAAATTATTATCAAATTTAGTAATAATATAGTAAATTTTGTTATTTAACTATTTTATTTTACTAAATATTCTATATATATACTTTTAATATAAGTTATATGATAATTTAATATTTTAAAAATCTTGTAAATTCTGAATGCAATTTGAATTAAATAAAATTCTGATTTAATATTGTGATATATTTTTATTTATCTCATTAATCCCTATAAAATATTTGAATTTTATTTTTGTATCACTAGATTTTATTCAATCATATATGTTTTTTTAAAGTAAGAAGTTGTACTGATTTATAAATTAATTAAATTTAATAACTAATTATGATTATATTTTAAATAATTTCATTCATAAAACTAATTATAATAACAAAATATATTCCTTTAAACAATTAACAAAAGTGTCATAATTTCTTTCATAATATGATTATATCTTCTATGTAAGAATGGATTTTCAGACAAACCAAGATATTTCATTATTATACGATTTGAGATGCGTTTTTTGGAAAAAATGTTTTGATTAAAAACTAATAAAATTATAATTGTTAACAATTCTAAATTAATTATTCAAACATATTGATAACTCAACATATCGATGATATACATATTTCAATGTGAAATCACGTATTTATTATTGGTTATAATAGGGATGATGATGAAGATTAGAAATTATAATTCTATTTAATCACTTTTGAGTTATTTTTTAAATATATTATGCAAATTTATTACTATGTTTTGGTACTATTTTAGCCTAGTGGTTTGAGTCTTTAGTTATAATGAGTATTTTGTGAGTGTATTTATTTACTGTTTATTATTATATTATTTAGATTCAAAATCGTTTTATATATTAATTATTATTATATATTTGTTATATTATTTATTTTAACTGAATAATGATAATTACAAAATTAATTTTTCTTAAAGTTTGACAGTTTGTGTTTTGGCACATAACCCTCATGGGTGGTTGGTGATTATCAATCCCAAATAAATGGACCGAGATTAACCATTATTTGACACTAACTTCCAGACTCATTGGCTCAGAAATGGGTTGAGCTAATCTATTCTCTTCTAAGTGTAGTAAGATATTGAGTCGATGAAAGACATCCACTTATAAAGAGAGCGGTGAAGTTGATAATTAAAGTAACTAGATGGTGTTATACCAGAAGAGATCTGAGTCCCTTCATAAAATGGGACATGGGACATGGTAAGACTAGCCATTTGTTCGCGTGTATTCGAAGAAAGGCACACCGGTGTTGAGATAAGGTACAAGGCAAGATTAATTCGCTAAGGTTATAAAATTGAATCTATATATATTAATTTCTGAAATGTATTTCCAATGGTGAAGCATGGCTCGAAATTCAAAGATTTTCTTAGGATTGTGGCTTTTCATATTGATTATGAGAACGAGCAGGTTGGATGTAGAACTACATTTTTGCACATGAGAACTTGAGAGGGACATCTATGTCACAAGCCAACCTGAAGGACTATTTAAGTGGGAGGGATTTGTGTTACCTGTAAGATGTCTCTTTATAGTTTAATGATCCTCCTGAACAATTCTTATCTCGAGGTTTATTTCATTCATGATCTATCATGATTTTTAAAGTATAAGCTTTGATGATTTGTGTCTCACTTTAGCGTGCAATGATGAGTCATTCCATGTTGCTCTTATATGTTGATGACATACTATATGAGTATAGTAAGAGGAGATAAGGCCCCATGCCTTGTAACAATAATGGGTTTGAGATGAAGATCTAGGAATAATAAGAAGACGCTTGGGATGGAGATTCAAGGGATGAGTGAGAAGATTATCTTGAGTTGAAGGAAATATTGAAAGATCAGCCGTGGGTTGACATCTGCCGGAATGTGAAGCGCTAGGCTCATTTTTAGACTTTCATTGCCTATGTCATAGTGGATAGGAGGTTGATTATATGTCTGTAGGCTATATATAAATGTGCCAGTTCTGACAGCATGTCATAGTGTGTTAGCGTCGAATTTGGCTTTATTTAGGCAATGGCCTCAAACTGAAACCCCATGACTTGTAAGCAGCCGACAGTTCAATCAGATCTCTGAAATACATAGATAACAGGTATTTGTTTACATTTTGGTAGGACTATAGATGGAGTTGTAGGGTTTATTGATTCTGATTATGTTGGAGATCTCGATAAGAGGAGATCCATAGCAGGGATCTATGTCCTCATAGTAGGTGTTGCTATATTAGTTGGAAGCTACTCTTACAATCACATTGGCTTTGTATACTTCTAAGGCAAAGTACATGGCGATTCTGACTATAAGAGACTATTTAGTTGGAAGGATTGTTTGGGAGCTAGGTGATTAGTTGTAGTCGACACACAGTATTTTATAATGACTAGGTGTTATATTTCTCACCAAATGTCGTATGTTTACGTGAGGAATGAAGCATGTCGATGTGAAATCATTTGTGCTTAGGATTGTGCTCTTGGTAGTATTATTTGTGGAGTAAAGTTGGAACCCCAGAGACAATCTATAGATATGATAGTAAGTCCCTTGTATAGCCAGTTTTGCATTGTTCAAACTTGGTGGGACTTGGTTGCTGAGTTTTGCCCTATGGGGCTTTGTTATGGAAGAGGAGTATGATTTTGATCTTGTTTTGAGATATGGAGCTCATTGGCGTTTTCTACTTATGATGGTAATTTGTGTCAAGGTGGAGATTATTGATTTGTGACCCGAATTTTTTTGTTATATGAGCTTTGCCCAAACCTAAAAATCCATAATCAGCTTATAAGAGATTAGAAAAAAAAGGATCTGCCTATGCTAGAGAAATTAAACTTTCAGATATGACTTTATTAGATATTTAGTAAATATTAACATTAAGTTTATTGTTCTCTCTTACATTGTCTTATGTATTTTTAACATAAATTAAATAAGTGAAGCTTTCTCTTACAATCACATGATTTCTATAAATTTACCTAAATGTGATGTTTTTTTGTTCGTATTTCGATATTCGTCATTTGATTTTCCAATGAGTGTGATTTTTATTATTATTATTTTAAATTTAAAATATTGTTTAGGTATTTGTTGGTAGCACGGTGCAACAATTTAATTTAAATACAAGTACATGATGATTTTGTCTTTGATACTCATGTTCTTTGACTACTGATTAAATTTTATTTTTAGTCCGAGATTGATTATGATTTTATTTCATGCTCGATTCTTTTAACACACATTTGATTATAGTGTGTAATTGGTTTTTATATTTTAATGCGTGATTGTTATTTTTTTAATGTGTGATATTGGTGCATGATTCTAATTTTTGAATGACATTTGATTACTTTTTTATTTCTACATATGGATGGTTTTAATTTTTTTTATGGGTAGTTTTTAAAATTTTGCATATATTTGATTTAATTTTGAATTAACATTGATTTCATTTTTAAGTAATTAGCTTTAATTTTCTCATATATCATTTGCATTTTATCATTCATACTTGTTTCGAGAGAATGAAGATCAATTTTGAGAGGAAACATGAGATCGAAGACAATAATTAATATGAATGATAAGTTTTGTTTCATGACTTATAGTGATAAAAAGTTAGATGATTTTTGGAAAGTTTCCAAAGCTCGCTCCCTCTATAAGAACATAAATACTATTGGTCAGAATTTAAGGAAAGCGCTCTAAATATAAATTTTCACAAAATAATTCTTATTTTAATTTTATTTAAAAATTAAATAAAATTTAATTTTAGAGTGATGAAATACAACAATACATAAGCCAGTCCGAACTGGTTGGGGTTTTTTTTTTTAATGGAAATAAGGGGTTGTGCATGTAACCATCATAGCGGATTTTATTAAGTGAGAATCAATGGAGAGCGTGACAATGAATATGTATATTAGATGGCTAAATTTTCTAAAAGTGAATAAAGTGGCTGAATATGTAAAATATAGTACAGCTAATTTTCTTTATCTTTTTGAATAAGAACTCAATAGTAGATATGGAGAACTTTTTGTGACCGCGTGAATCAATTTGAAGTGCAATTCGATAGCGGGAGAAAGAAAAATGAGAATTTAGTTAGGAAATCTCTTGTCTCTTCTCACTTGCCGTAGCTGAGGTCTTCTTGAAATTTGGAATTGAGCTGCTTGCTTGAAAATGAAAGACTAGCTACGAAGCCTATAAACTTCGTTAATTAATCATGGTCAAGCCAAAGCAAACTCTGTACCTATTTTAAGGCCTATGACCCATCCGAGAAACATACTAGCGAGCCTAGGTGAATCGTGTAATGCTTTCCACCGGAAGAATGGGCTTGACAAGTATAATAATTAAGACCATTTTTTTTTTAAATTTTAGCCCCCTTTCTCTTGCTTACAATTTAATACACCAACTAAATTGTACCTATATTTGGCTTATATAATAAACTTTTAACAATCATGTATAAATAGAGATTTACGCAATATACTTTCAAAGAATCATATTAGGAATAAGGTGTTTATCAAGAGACAGCCTAAAGGTGAGCTTAAACGTTTCAATATAGAACATGGTGGGCCCTGATGACTTAGCTTATGGGTAGCAGCAGGGACGAGTTTATAGCGAGTGCAGGGCGGGAGCTTGAAAACCTCTGAGCCAAGCAAACCGCTAGGTACTAGTGATCCTAAAATGAAGCCCGTGGCCCAACCCTTCTAAAAACAAGCTCAAGCCGAGCTTGGCCCGTTTGGGCTTAGGCCGGACTTTAGCTCGTCTTGCTCAGTCAAGCTCGGAGTGAGCCTCGAGCCTCGAGCTTTTTGGAAACCCCTCACTGTAACCTAGTTATATAGAATCTTACAGATTCAAGGAGCCTATCAGGATCTATATAAAGTTCACTCAAAGAAAACTCTAGCCATCTCTCTATTTTTCTCATCTTGTTTTTTCTAGCCCATTTTTCTTTAAGCTAAAGATTAATTTTTGTAATTCTTAGCGCAGAATCACATTTCACTTCTTGTCTCGTTCTCCTTTTCTTTTCAATAAGATAGTTCTTATAAAAACAATTTTATTTTGTTTTTATGAGTAGTCTTGTCTGACGTGTGGTTGTGTCATATATCAGCGTGCAGTTTTGATCATCTTCTTTAAATCATGCAAATAGATTCAAAGCCATGAGTGAATAAGATCATTAAATATCTTTGCCAGCTTGAATTATATATATTACAGTGTGTCCTATTATCGAAATATATATATAGGTTTTAATGATTCGTTAATGTTATTTACATCGATTTCTCTAAAATTTTTGAATTTGATTATATCTTTTATCAAATATATTCAAGTTTGAATGTCGACAAAGGTATTATCTTTCAAAAAATAATAAATGTCTAAGTTCCGAGTCCTCTTTATAGAACTTTTACAAAAATATTCAGGAAGAGCATATTCCCCGGGCATTGCTTCTAGGTCCTGCCATTGGGTGAAGTAATTTAGAGACAAAGTGATGCTAAATTCAATTAGAAGTGCAAACGATTCATGGACAAATTCTCTAGTGGAAATTTGATATCTATATTATTACTGAAGTGGGTAAGTTTTAATAAGTCTTTTCCAAATGTTTCCTTTTTTTTTCTAATTTTTATTCTCACAGCCATCTTTTCCTTCTCTTATTTTACATTTGTTTGTGTGGGACTTTGCCATGCTTTGATAACGGATGTATGAACCTCTAAATGTTATAAATTAATGATACTGATATAATGATTTTATTGATTAGCAATAAACTAGTAATTCTAAGTTAATTTTGTTTTTATTTTATCTAAGTATGTCATTATATGATCTTGCATAAGAAATTGGCTTTTAAAGTGTGAATATGAATCCAATGTTTTCAATTTGTATTCTTTATTCGTGATCACTTGCTCTAATACTATGAGCTAAGTTAAATGTTCATTGATTCTGAGCACTTTTAGACTATCCAGCTTTTTGTTGAAGCCATAAATAAATAATTTCTTATTTCACCTTGCAGCTTTATTTAGAATCTTAAAGCTCTTAAAAATATATATATAAAGAAAATCAAAGGCAAACAAATGAAATTAGTATATGATAATCTCATAGAATTAATTTATTAAGTTTAAATCTTTTTTTCTACTCATTGTACCTTTCATTTTCTCTTAATTTTCTTTCCTTAATATTTTAGGATCTGAGTTAAATTTTGAAGTTAGGATTATTTAAAGTCTTCCCAAAATTATTTCTCCCTTAATTGCATAATAATATAAAATTCAATATTAATAGAATTTTATTCAGTCAAAAATCATTTTCTAATTAAGATATAAGTAATTTCTCAAAATGGTTCATTTTCACTCTAGGAAAGCTTTCATGTTTTGTTTCATTAAAATTAATTATTTATAACAATAGTTAGTTTTGTGTGTAGTCTTTTAATCTAAACTTCTTAAATTTAGCTTTTAGATGCTTAAAACACTTCAACTTAATATGTTATTTATGTTATTATGCTTTGAGATTATTTTTCATTCAGTTTTAACATCTTAAATAGTATGATTGTAGCTTATCTATAAATCAATCAAATAAGTAATCTTACATGATTTGAAAAGATGCTTTGTTTTGGACCAAATTTAAGTTTCATGAAGTTGGGATTGAATGGAACTTCATTAAATGATTGACCTTTTGAGTTGTAATTTGGATATAAAGAAGATATTATCCAACCACTTTATAATGAACTTCTATTCCTATATTTTTTTTTAGGATTTATTTAATATGTTATCAATTGATATGTAATTAAATAAGTTGAGCTTTAGTTATCATGTCTAAACATATTAGATATATTTTTAATTTTATTTAATAGAGCCAGTGTTTCTAAATATCTAAATAACTAGTTAAGCATTATTTCATGAATATCACTTATCTCTCACATAATGGGCATCATACATATACATAGTTCCATGTCAATTCTAATAATCAGACTCAACGGTAAGAGTTGTGCTAAATTAAAATCCGATAACTCGATCCATTTAACCGACCTATTAAAGATTATTGTAATATTTAAAAAATGGAATAAAAATCAAGACTAAATTAGCATGTGACCCATGTAGGTTTAATTAAGATTAGCTAATTAGTCGAAATTTTTATTTAATTTTTTTAAGTAACTAACTTAATAATTGACATTTTCAATTATTCATTTGTACAATTCGATATTTTATCTCTTAACATGGAATCAAATACTCCCTTTATAACACATAGATTTTGAAAATAAATTATTATAATATATAATTAATATAGTAAACTATTATTCTCTCTTCTTTTTAATTTTTAAATGTATACTTTAATATAATTTATAAGATAATTTATATTTTAATAACTACAAAAAGTGCGGAATGCATTTGAATTAAATAAACCTAATTTTAATAGTAAATATATTTTCAACTAATCATATTTTAAATATTTACAATTTCATTTTTTGTATTTCTTCTATAAATTTTATTTAATCTCTCTCTTTTTTTTTTTGATAAAAATGAAGTGTGATACATTTAAAATTAAATTTAATAACTTCAAATTATCAACTATTATTAAATAATTTCTTATTAAACTAATCTAATAACAAAAATATTTGTTGTTTTAAAATAAGTGTAAAATCATACATAACTAACTCATAATATGGTTATATATGAGATTTCAAACAAATAGGATAAACTAGTGTCTCTCAGAATAGATATTTTAAAAAAATTCTTATTAGATATAAAAATATATATATTTTACTGCAGATATAAGTAAAATTTATGTTATTTATTTTTACAATAACTTTGTTACAATGTAGTAAATTGTCCCCGAACATAGACCCTCCTCCTAAATATACAGTCTTTGAAACTTTGAACATTCCTGTAGCCCAGAATAAACATGTGGACTATGTTGTTAACATTCTAAAAATTTAATTAATCGATGATGTTAATTCAACTGTTTTATAAGAGATATATCTTCTCTATTAATAGAGTCATATATTATTATTAGGATATAATGAGAATGAAGATTCTAAATTTATATAGATTCATTTAATGCTTTAGTATACACCAATAAGTATTTAATAAGTTATTCTTACGTTGTTTTAATTACTATTTTTATTTTTATTTGAAGAATGATAGAATTTTGTAGAATTACTCTTTTTAAACATTTTAAAAATTTATTACGTTTGTCGTTTTGACATACCATGCGTATATTAAGTTGGTATAGTGTATTTAATTGAATATAAATAGATCAGATTAGCCCCGACTTGTTTTGGCATGCAACTTTGAAATGGGTTAGACTAAACTTAGTTTACCAACTCTACAAGACTTTGATTTTTAAAAAATTAAAAAATTTATAGTTAAGAAGGAAAGGAGAGGAATTAGAGATCAAACTGGTTTTTAAAAATAAGAAGAAATAATTTTAAGTCGATTAGATAGTGATATACTTGACATTTTTAACTCTGTCTGATCATTTCACTATTGGGCCAGGATCTGAACCCTTAAGGTACAGGATTATTCCTATAAATAGATAAGACTAATTAAAGAAGACCAATCAAACTAGAGATTATTCTCACCAATTTCTCAATAATATTTTTATTTCAATCAAGTGATTATATGTTAAATAATTCTAAACAACCTTATCTTATTTTCTCTATATTCTCATCTTTTCTTGATTTTGAGATGTATGCTGTTGGAGCCTAATAGCATTAAGTTTTAGGACTTTTTTTTAAGAAAGTTCACATGTTATCAAGGCATGATTCCTCTTTTCCTTTTCTCCTTATTCTATTAGCATGTATGTTTTACTCTCATTTGTCATCTTGCTCTATTTGTCCCTATAATGTTATATCTTTGTTTTCTAATTTTGATGAAACACATATAATATATATATGTATTACAAATTATTGTTTGTAAACTAATTCTCTTATTTTTATGAAAATATTTATTGAGCTCTAAAAATACATTCTTTCTTTACTTGACTGTTTTTTTTTAATATACTCAAATTTCAAAGTAATAAACTATTCTCATTGGGACTCGAACCTAAAAACTCCCTCCCTATGTCATTTTACATGTTTTATTGGTGGACGCTCTATTTATTATGTGACCTTCCCAATAAATAAGTAATTTGATTTTAAATCTATAATTGATTTTCAAATATAAATCAAGTTCATTTCATATTTTGTTTCCTCTTAAAAATAAATAAAAATGTGTAACATTCACTACTAAAAACAAATTCAGTTATTAAAATGAGACCTATATAATAAATATGCACCTCTAATTTTAAACCTAGTATAAAAAATTCTTTTTATGTTTAAATATAAAAATTTTATAATAGTAACATAGTTTAGGGAATTTGATTAAAGAAAGGATCGTCAAAAATATTTGTAAAAAATATCACCATTTAGTTGACGTATAAGATAAAATCTCCCCCGATAGCTGTAAGAACCAATTTTTCGTTTGATCTGGGGCATCGATTCTGCCTGTCTGAACTCTGCAAAGGGCGACCAGTGGTGGTGGGTGGTAGCCTCAAATAATTAAGAAGTCGATAATATGGAGAGGGAAGAAGGAGTTGAGATAGTAAATTCTCATCCATGTACTGTGAGATCTTCCCAATTTATAGGAGTTAGTTTGGAAATCTCCGTTTTATTTTAAGGAATAATATATGTTTTCCTTATTAAAATTATCCTTTTTGTAGGATAAGATCTATTTTCCTTATCAAAGTTATCCTTTTGTAGGATAAGATCACATTTTTCCTTATAAATGATTATCCTCTTAAGGGATAATATATGTTTTTCACTTATGAAGGATTATCCTTGCAAATAAAATTTAAAAATTAAATTCAGGATAAATATGTGCTTTGCGTATTTCCGTGTTGGTGAGGTGTTGCAGTGGGGATTCGGGATCCCACACGAGGTTTTAGGACTACCTTGTCTGGTGGAGTTCATATTGGTTTTTGAGTGTATTAAATTTTTCTGGGCCTTCATGTGAATTGACCAAGCAATGGGCATGTCTTGTATTTGTTTTTCTGATGAGTGAGTGGGTTTGGGGCAAGATTAAATGGTACACCCAACTAACCTCTAATTGAAGGTTGATCATAGCCTTCGGGTTGAGAAATAATTGCTAGACCTTGAAGCAAGAAAAGCTGAAGGACTGGAAGAATCATGTCCATTAAACATGTGTTTGGATATAAAGCGCGTGTGAACCACACGTTTCCCAACACTAGTCGATGGCACGAGATCTGCTGAGAGAAGAGCCACAATGACTCCCTTTACCTGAAGAACTCGGGAGTTAGGCTCCGACCCCCTTTCCTTGCCAGCCAAATCATACCAAATCGATACAGAGGAGTCATTGAGGTAGACATTTATTCTCTTGATCTCTCAAGTCAATCTCAGTGGCTCTTCCCAGTAGAGCCAGCAAAGAGTCTCGACCCAGATCCTGAAGGAATATGAGTGTGTTCTAACTAAATCAATCACCTTTGGGAACAAGGCCTTGAGCCTCTTACGAGCGGTGAAGAAAGAAGCACAAGACCCCATGCGATCGGCCTTTATAAATTTGCCATACGACTTGGAAGCGGGAAGTCTGCACTAAGTGCAGACAGCAAGCATAAGCGTCATTAGGACTTACTAATACGGTAATTTGGGCATTAGCCATGCAAGACCCGGATAGGGCATTTGGCATCATCCGGACTTTAATATAAATTGTGAGCATTAACCTATCACAAGTTGGATGGTCATTTAGTGCCATCCGGACTTCAAGATAGACGGCTGAATGTGCTCATCACCGGTCGGATGAGACATTTAGCGCCATCGGATTTTAATATGAACGCAACAGGCATTAATCATCTTACGGGCCGGATAGGCGTTTAAGCGCCATCACGGACTTTAATATAGTAAGTTTGGATATTAACCATGTCGGGCGAGCAGTCATGTAAATCGTCGGGCTTTATTATGAGCCGACTAGATATGCCATGTGGCGGACGGTCATGGCGTCGCTTGAACTTTGTCTCCAGGCCTGTTGATATAACCATCTTACAGACGGGATCAGAATTATTGTCTCTCAGATAATGGCTGGTACGGATTACCCAACCATCTGGCGAACAGTCATGTATTCATACCGTCCGACTTTAATGAGCGTTGATATCTTCCTCGATGAATCGAACATTAAGCGCCATCGAACTAATATGGCCATTCCGGATATCAACCATACCCAGTCGGATAGGCATTTAAAATTACCATCGGACTTTCATACTGTTATGGAATATAACCATGTCGGGCTGGACGGGTCATGTAGCGCCGTCGGGCTTTTTATTAAGTAGATGGAATATTAACCATCTTGAGCTTGAACGATCTCTGTCATGGACTTTAAGTTAGCTTGACTAGATGTAATCATGCTCGGTCGGGCCGAGTCGATTTCTGCCTTGCTTGGACTTTAGAATTGACCAGCTAGATGTGACTATATTGACCCCGAGACAGGTCAATTTCTGCGCGTCTTGGACTTTTAAATTGACCCATTTATAGAAGTTATCTATCTTTACAGTAGGCGGAATCATTTTCTCTTTGCCGGACTTTGTAATTTGACCAACTATATGCCAATCACATCTTTGGTAGGATGAATTGATTTTTCTACACCCTTGGACTTTGGAAGAATCTGACCCATTCTAGATGTGATCTATCTTTAGGCCAGGACGGAAATCGTTCTATACAGGACTTCAGAATTGACTAATGATCTACCCGATCATCTTTTTTAGTGGACAGGAGTCATTTATTAGCCATCTGGAATATATATATATATATATATATATATATATTCTTTTTATATATGAACTAGGTTATATGAACCATTCTACTACTCAATGAACGATCATTATTACGAAATAAATACGGACTTATATCTCTACATACCTATATATATATATATATATATATATATATATATATATATATATATATATATATATATATATATATATATATATATATTTTTAATACAGGCTTGATTGAATATCTAATCTCTTTGACACAGACAAATCATTTATTGCGTCATCCGGACTATATATATATATACTACCTATACTATATTTACATATAGACTGGAGTTAGATGTATTATATGCAGGCCAGATGAGTCATTTAATGCATATCAGGACTTTTATAACAAACTATTAAGGTGATAGAGATATTTTAAAGGCTTTGTTAGTAATGCCTCTTCTGGGGTTGCCGGACTTCTCCGTCCAGGAGTTGCAATTTAGATCAACATGACTTTGCAACTCCATGCTTGTTCTTAACTGTTCCTCTTCTTGTAGCGTAATGGAGAATTTATCTTTTAGGCGGTTCAATCCAGGTTGCTGCAACATTAAACTACGATGGCCTCTGGATCTGGAATAGAGATCTTAGAGCTCCAAATGGCAAGGAGCCTCTTTAGACTATTAGTTAGAGCAGTTCTGCTATCAGTAAATCGCGAGGCTTTTTGTTCAAACCATGGGCAGCCTTGATTGTGGGAGCAATTTTTCGTTTGATCTCGGGCATCGACTGTGCAATGAGCACCCAGGTGATCGGAAACAATAATTAAGGTCGTGGTAGTCACTCCCAGTGATTAAGTATTGATATGGAGAGGAAGAAGGAGGAGGTTGAGATAGTAGAAGATTGCATGCCTTTTTATAAGTCTTCCAAATTCTCAGAGTTCGAGTTCCCAAATCTCTGTTCTATTTTGGAATAATATGTTTTCCTTAATGCAATTCTCCTTTGTAGGATGAATCTGTTTCTATAAGGGATGTATCATTTAACAGACTCTGAATCTGTTTTCTTCTGTGAAGATCTCTCTGGGGATATTATATATTTTCATATGAGGGATTGTCCTTCCAGAGTAAAAGGATTTAGAAAGTGGAAATTAGGAGATAAAATATATGCTTCTAGTATTTTCAGTATTTGGTGAGGTGGTGGTGAGGGAGTTGAGTCCAGCGGGTTTTGATTTGTCTCTATCTGAACTAGTTCAAACAATGGTTTTTAGTGTCATTAGTATTGGTACCTTCGTGGTGGGCAGACAATGAGCATGCGGGTGTTGTGGACCTGTTGAATAGTGGGTTTATATTTAAAATATAAGTCTTATGATAAGCTATCCTCATGTTAGTTTGTCATATCCCTTCTATATCCATTAAATTATTTTATCGAGAAAAGGTGTTTATATGTATATTTTTTTTAAAGAAAAGTTATTCTGCAAATAGTTATGATTCTATCAATTTTTAATTAATCCAGTTATCCATATAATTTTTTAATCTGTGATTCAATTAGAAACCTTTAACAATTTTGGAAAATTGACACTCCATCGATTTTAAATTATAATTTTGACAAAATGCTCTTCTTGTTTTCTTACAAAAACAATAGGATAAATGTAAAGTACATTATATTTTATTTGGCGATCTTACAACCAAATGTTTCTTTTTAATAGTTATTACGTTCTGGCAGCCTAGCCCCATTTAAAGCCCACAAGAAAAGGTGTCTAAAACCTGGTTATCAAAACTGAGGTATCTAGTTATGGATGACTTACATACAAAGAAAAACAACTCATTGACCTATTAGGATTTTGTGTTAGTTAGCAAGTAATATTGGCTCCACCCATGACTTTTGAGTATATATGGGAATATATATCAGTTCACGGTGGGAATCTGTGCCTAGTTGGAAAATTGTAGCCAATGACCACCCATCAAAATTATTTAATTGGAGTTTAATAGCCCAAATGGGACCAGGAGGAAATTATGGCACACCCCATCACAATGTCCTATCAATTTATCAAATAAAAGAGGAAAAAAGTAGATGGGTGTATTGAACTCTGTATATCATGGTATCATGTGACGTGTCAATTAGGGTGGATGGGAGCATGGGTCCATAATACTTACTCACACCCTAATCACATGAGGCATCTGCTAATGCTCTTTCAATCATCTCCTGAATTAAACTCTTACTCATTTATTTTTTTGCATTTATTACTTCTCAGTAATTATTGTATATGTACTCGTAGTATTTAAATTCAGCCTCCCCATTTTCATCCACCCCGATGGCAAGGTTATGTTTTTTTTCCGGGTTGTTGCCTCTTTAATCACCCTATGGAACAGCTGTGATAATAATAATCTAATCTGGAGTTTTAATGGATTTAAGATTAATATAATTAGGGTTTTAATGGATTTGGGTGAATTTGGGTTTTATTTAGTTTGAAAATGAAGCAGGTTTCAAGTTCAATAGAGACAAACTTAGGTAACATAAGTAAATATGGCTCAATGATCTAACGTTTAGGCCATGTTTGATATGAGGATTAAGCGAGATATTTGCTCTTGTTTGAATTAATCAAACCAGACTAATTTGGGACAGGTTAATCTTGTCACGTGATTTGATATGATCTAGACAAAATTATGGAATCCTGCGTTTGATGCGTCTGAATTTAAAGTGGTATTTGTTTTTCTTGTCTACAGAATAGAACTTTTTGGAGTTTTATCTTGAATAATGTAATGGCGGTAAGTATTAAGTGGTTATTTTTTGCGTTAGGTAATGAGTGCGATGTAGCAGAGACGGATTATTTTAGGTTAAGTCCGAGTACTCATTCTTAATGGCTTACAGTTAATTAATTTTAATAAGTTTTAATAGGTTTGGGTTTTATTTTCTCAAATCAGATCACAGGATTCAGGAGTATTATTCTTTCTGCAAAAACCCCAGAAAATAATTTCAAAATTAACTTTTAAAAATATTATAAAAATAATAAGCTATAATAAAGACAAGAAAACTTTAATTCTCAGATCTCGGATGGCTTGAGAAAAACGAGGCTGGCACACGTTAAAATTAGTCACCATGTGAAATGCAGTATTAAAGAAGTTTCGTGATTATAAACAGCAATTTTCTCGATTTTACTGGTAAATAAATTCTGGGGTGACTCCAGGGGCAGGATTTTTACGAATCTGAAGAGGTTAGAAAAATGGTTTGAATTAGTTCATTTTAAAATAAGTGGTAAAGGAAATGGTGTTTGAGGTAGAAGCAGGCTGAGTGTAATATAGATCTTATGCCCAAATAACATGTCTTTCAATATTGAGTCTCTTTAAAATAATTTTTATTGTTTTATTTTTATACCTTAATATAAGTATTATTATTATTATAATTTTTTTAATAAATAATTTATAAGAAATTCATAATATTTTATTTGTATGAAAATAATTTTAATAAAATAAAATAAAAAGCAAATATGAAATATTAAAAATAAAGAAATAAAAACAAAAATAATCTCATAGAATGAGTTTGGGGAGGTATTTTCATCTCACCCTTTCATACACTGTTGAACACAATAGGAACAAGTTTAGAAATTGAAAAAAAAATAGTAAGTTTTTACAAATAATATATTAGTTAATAAATTTTAATTTTAAATTTTGAATTTACATTAATTATTTTTTTGTAAAAACTATAAAATATTTTGTCCCCGAGTTTGAGTCATAGAACCCACTAATTTGAGGGGTTAAAAACCCGAACAAAAACTCTCTACTTCCACTAATTTGTCTTAGGTTTAGTGGTCTCAACATCTCTGATGACTGCATATTTAATTTATTCGAGAAATTGATGTCACGCTCCAGTCCGAAACACCAAACGGCGCCACATATATTTTCCGCGGGGGCGAAATTGAGTTGAACCTCCTAGCTACGATGGTCAATTTTCCAAAAATTCAATTCTTGAATAAGATTTTTCAGTTGGGGTGGCGATTCGTAGCGATGGATCGTATTAGTATCAGTGTTATTATTATGAATTATTATCGACGTTTGTCGGCCTCAAGGCCGACCACGAATAATGAAAGCGTCATTAAATTCTTGAAACCATTCGTTTATTATTAAGTGATTGAATGATTGACGAATATCAGTGCGTTAATTTGATTATTTAAAATAATAGAATCTATAATTAATCAATCGGTAAGTATTTAACTGAATAACTGTAAATTGAGCGTGTTTAGTGATTTTTATTGTTGATACTGGGATTGTAGTGTGATAGTGTTTAACTGGTAACGTATTAATTAGTGGGTTGATTGAAATTCATCAACAAGCCAGTTAAGCGGGTCCAGATTAGGTGTTGTTTACAGGTCAAATGAGATGATATTATGCGTGTTAGAAGGTCGGCACAATAACGATATAGATCAAGCTTCGTTATCTTCAGAACAGGCGCCCGGCTTAATCTGTCTTGGGTTCGTAATGGGTGTCGAATTTTATGGATCCACAGCTCTGGCCACGATTTTGGTCATGTTGTCTGGTGCCTTATAAAATTATAGGTATTTTAATTTTAGATTTATAATAATAGAATATTTTTAATGAAATAACATTTGTAAAGAAATATAGTATCTCTTATTTATTTATAATATATATCAGTATAATATAATAAAAAATAAAAATATTAATAATAAACAAAAATAAAAGCTAAACATTAAGCATGATGAATGAGAAATAATTAGATTAATAGAACAGGATTATAGGATGATTTACTTGCACCATTACATTTAGGAATAGTTGATGAGTTTGTAAATGTTAGAATAATAGTTTGACGTGTCAAAATTAAAGATATAGAGTAGTTCTAACAATTGTCATATATATACCATATATGTCAACAAATTAGGTAATCTTCAATGGCTATCGATAGAGTAGGGTGGTGTTCTGAGGCATGGATCACACGTAAAGTAGATTCAGAATCCTTTACTTTTTGTAGATTGGGGATTATGGTATTGTATTATTTAATTCATTCTCACCTAAAGTGTGTTTTCTTCTGAGTTACACGTACAATATTTGGAATATCATTTATTTGGCAAATGTAGGTAAGTAGAAACAATTTTTTGAAAGAAAGAAAGATGAAAAATAAGATGGGTAGGGTTCAAGTTAAAGATAGACAAACCATTAGCAACACAAGTTCAATCCCATACAAATAGTCTACTAGACTATCCTCCTCTTCTTTTTCCTTAACTCTTTAGTGATTTGAAATACAAAATACATCCAATTCCTTACTATAAGTAGCTAAAAGGGTCCACCAGGTTATAAGTAAAAACAGCAAAAATCTAATTATTAGTAGAAGTTCCATATTAGACTTTAGTTAAGCGCAAGGCTAATCTTGAGAATGAGCCAAATTTGGAAATCTAACATTTCATCAGAATTTGACATTATACAATAAGAAATATCATCTGTTCTACAAAGAAATAATCATTTCTTATAAATATAAGATGATAGAGGGCATTTTTTATCTAAAGAGATTATTTATCGAAAAAAGCATAGAATAAGTCATGTTACCACGATGTTGGATTGTTTAAGTTATTTAGCCAAATATTGAACTTTCTTTATAGGTTAATCTTTGCTTTCATATTCAACTATTTTTCCTACTTGATGAAGCATATTCTATCCACAATTCTTCAAAATAATAATCCGTCAATTCTTATTTCTTGTTCTTTACAAATAAAACATGTTGTAAGTACAACATTTCTCTTTTTATGGTATTGTGGAAATCATCTATGCTTCCACATATCTATGTTTTTTTCCTCCCAATAAATGCAAGAAGAATGGTCATGTTCAATAGTTATGTTCCTCGATTATAGACATAGAAGAATGATTCAAAACTAGGTAATCTATCAGGAGTTTAAAGTGCTTCCTCTATGAAGTTTAGAGTTTTAAACCATGAGGGACTATAGGTGATCTAAGATCTTTGAAGTTTAATGCAATAGTCACTAGTTGAGATCCTCTTAAAGACTTGATAGAGATTTACTCGTCATTATTGAGGGTCTCATAAAGTGTGATACGTGTGTAAGTTGATCCGAACATCCATGATTATATGGGTGGGATGGGCATATTAGAGAACCAAAGTTCGAAACCAAAAAAGAGTACTATAATGTAATATGCAAAGTCAATAGATGTCAAAAAAAAAAAAAAATTGCTTCCAATATGTGCTTTTTCACAAGAATAAAGTGCTTAATATTTTTCTTAAATGATGTTTAAAGATCTTAAGAATAAATATTTCATAAATAGTCATTTTGTAAGTAACTTGGCCAAAAAAATAATTTTTATTATATAGCATTACTAGAAATATCAACTAAGAATTTGCTTTGAAATATCTAAATATTAATGTTACTGTTTGTTCAAGGGAAATTGGAGAGAAAATGCAATGAAAATAAAATAAAGAGAAAAATTAGAAAAAGATTAAAAACTAATAGGGTTCGAAAAATAAGGCTCTATTACCACAGGCCAAAAGACAACAGCAGAAACACCAAACTATTCCTTCATGAAGGGAGAGACCATTGAAGCTTATTCAGGCCTTTTGCTCAGCCATTCAAGCCTTTTAGTGCCGATGAGAATGAGAGTCCGACCTTGGCCAAGACCGATTATGGGAAGTCTCCCATGAATCAGAAAATAAAATAATCCTAATAATATGTGTCATGATCAACCAAAACCTAAGTGATAAGGAAATAGAGAGACAATGATCATCATCCGTGGATCCCCAATAGGAAGGAAGATTATCTAAATATTACTCTTTCTACATCCTTTACCAAATCAGATCACAGATAATAACTAAAAAATATCATCTGATGGAAGCAAATCTAGTCATCCATCCATTACAGTTTGAGCATCTTATAAATCTGAGGCCACCCCATCTAGGTGGAAAAGATGCGTAAACACTAATGCTCATCTTGATCGCATCCTCATCACATGAAACGATGCCCTCTGGCGGTCTTTGCTTTTCTCTCGGAAAAGCGGACTTGAGCATCGGGCTGACCTGACAGCCACCATTATCTCTCTGTTTTTGGTAGAGTGCCTGGCTAAAGCTTGATGACCGGATCGTTCGCGTGATCTTGTTGACTCAGGCGATCGGCGCCTCAGCGCCCGATACGATGGTCAAATTAAAACCCAACTAACCGCTCTTAATTCGGTTGAAAGGCATCCATCGATTGTGCGTGCGTAGGAGCAGCAGTTCCTTCTAAATATAGCCAATTTCTCGTTCTGATAAAGTATCACGGCTGCGAACGCAAGCGGGAGCCAGCGCTAATCCTCCAGGATGTAGGACCAGCGAACCGCTGAACTACGCCGACCTTCGGTAGCGTTAAACAATGCGGTGAAACGCAGACCGTCAGAGCACTCGCCTCACGATCAACGTCCTTGAAGAGTTAGAAACGACTGCGAGCATATGTAGCGACCCGCAGGGGCGTGGCCAGTTCCCGGGGAAGGCCATGACGGCTATCCTCTGAAGGACAACGCAATGTCGGCACTCGAGGGCCAGGCGACGAGAATCAACCCGAGCGGGGCGCGGACCGCATCTAGCCCCGAAGAAGAAGAATGAAGCGACGCCCAGGTCATGCCGGGAATGGAGAATTGCGCCACCCTGTTGAGGCTTGAGGAGAATAATCGGCAGAACGGAGGGATCGAGGCCTCCAGCAAATTCAGTAGTGTGAGGTAGTGCGAGGCGCGCTCGACACTATAGATACATGGTATAACCGTGAGTCCTTCCCCTGCGGTAGAGTGCTCCAGCCTCCCTTCCCGGTAGGATTCCAGAATACCACGAGGTGGGCGTTCGATGGCACCGAGATCCGTCGATCGTCGTACTTACAAAAATCAAATGGGAGATTGCGTAAATTATCAAGATCACGTTCTCGATCTGAGCACCGCTAATCACCCTAAAGGCCTCGCATGGTTCAATAGACTTTCTCACCGTCAATCAATCATAATTCAGAATTTATCCATTGCGTCGTCTCTCCACTTCATTGAAATGAGCCTTCTCGAAAGCAATTATCATCCTCTGCCGGCCATCAAGCGGGGCTCGTAAGGAAAGCACGAGGTCTTATGTCCAGCAGATAATCATAGAGTCTCTAAAGGTAGATATGCAGACGAAATTGTGATCAGCTGAGTCATTGTTGGCTTAGAGATTGAGTCAGAAAGACTTGATGTTTTCCATCTCGAAAATCCCCCAATAAGCATGGTGAAAATTACTCTCATGATATATTAGCAGTGAAAACCATCATCATCAGAAAGAGAGCTCTTCCTCATAAAAGAAAAAAGCGAACTGGAACAAACAATGAGGATGAAGCCTAAAGACTCGCGTGACCGGAAGGATCTCAAGAAAAATGGAGAGCGATCCACAAAAGAGCGTGGGAACATATAGATCGTCTCGGTACACATGATCGAAAGACAAGCAGGCGCTATTAAGCCTCGATTTCACCTGCAACTAAATCTCTACAAGGGTCCTCATGAAGTCTGAAACAAAATAGTTACGGTGTAGCTCAAATGAAGTCGGACCATGACAAAGAGCTTGAGCTCCAATGCTGCGAGTTCCCATACAAATTCTACAGACACGCACGGACGACTATCTATTTCGAGAGAAATAGAATTACTTAATACATGGATACCTCCAGTAGCTTCATGTCACTGAAAATGAGCTCAAGTGCTTTAAATCAGGCTTGCCTATTTCCTAACTAGATGTATTCTTTGCATGACCCCTGGGTGAAATGGTAATCTCGGGAGGATTAAGGAAGTCTGGGGAGATCGGCTTCATTTCGGAAGGCCGTCTGCGCGACATCAGTCCAGTGAGACCAGCGAAAATACAAGCGGTGTCTAAACTGCATGGCTCGACATCCGTCACGCTGGTATTCAGATGGGGATGCCAGCATATCATGACGACCCAGCGGTAGTTGATGCGATTGTGATAAAGCGGTTGTCGGGTCTGAGGTGGCAGTAGGAGTTGGCCGATGTCATCTTGGCATCAGCCTTTGATAAAATGGGCATCGGAAGGGAGAAACTGGGCCAAATCCAACACCCATCTGCTGGGGGTTCTGCGAGAAGAAAATGCCCTCATTTCAATCAAATTTAAAATTTTTACCTTGGAAGATCTCTATGCGGAGGGTGACATTGCAGCAAGATTCCTAATGTCGACCTTAATCTGTAACATGTTGTTAGGTAGACCCTCTCAGTAATAAAATCCATCCTGCGTATCACATGATGATCAATTTCTTAGTAGCGGGTAAAGATAATTAAAGAAGATGTGCTGTAACAAAGAATGTTACTCGACTTCACATTGAGCTTAAAAGTCATCTATTTTAATCCATTTTACGCAGTTTTTCCGTCTCCCAAAGAATAAATATACTCGAAAAAAATGAAAACTCTAATTGTTATTATGAGTGTGAAGAAGAAAAGCAATAAGAAAAATCGGCAATTGGTATGGAGTAAATCGGAAAATAGTAAATTGATGAAAGCAAATTTAGTTACTTCAATGTTGCGATTTTGAGGTTTACCGCAGTCCGATTATGCGAATTAAAACATCAGAAAAATTAAGAAATTTAATGCGGTCGCGGGGATCATAAGTTAATGTTTAAGGATGCTGGATAAAGGTTGATGACGAGGATGGAGGTAGCGACAGAGAAGCGCCCGCCGAGCTGCTAACGAGTTTGAAACGATGCATTGTTGTGACTTAAGTTGATGTCGCGACAAGAGGCCCGATGTCGCGACGCAAGTAACCGATTGAAGCCTCTGAGACGCCAGGCGTGCTCGGTTAAGAAAGTTCAGTTCCTTAAGTTGATGTGCGACAGAGAGATCGATATGTGACATGAAACTCTCAGTTAAATTTGCAGACATGGCGTGTCCGCGACGAAGATTGATGTACGACAACCGAGCGGCAATTAGCTTTCGAAGAGCGCAAAACGATATCTGCTGTAAAGTCGATGCCGGCGACATGAAGATTATCGGTTAAAAGTTACGAAGACATGGCGTGTGATGCTTATGAGAGTTGATGTCGCGACATCGAGGCAACGGGTTGAACGCAAAAAGCATAAAGTGATGTCGCGACAAAAGGACCGATGCCAAACGCAACTCTCATTAGTGCAAAGACATGGGCTGATATCGCGACAAAAGTTGATGTCAGCGACATGAAATAACGGTCGCCCAACTACGAAGCTTTTCGAAGTGATGTACGCGACCAAAAAGTTGATAGAGCGGCCCGAAGACCTGATTCAAAGTTGCAGTTCCATAGAAGTGATGTCGCGACGAGGATTGATATCGACGCCGGGGGCGAAACATGATTAGAGCACTGCGGAAGCATGAGTGATCTCGCGACAAAGGATTGTCTACTGCGACACTGGCTTCCTCGAACAAAAGGCTGCCGAGACATGTTTGATGTCGCGACAAGAAGATTGATATATGACATAGATGTTGCCTTGAGAAAACAAGGAATGTAAGCGACTTATTGTCAAATGCTTTGCAACAAGTATAAACCTAACTATTATCGCGACAGGATTTGAAGTCATGACACGAGCGATGGCATGGGCGGTCATGATCCTGAAGAATGCATTGGAATTAGGGCGAGCCACATCAAATAATGACTACCAGGAAGAAGCGGGCGGGGCGCGGGGTGAAATGAGCCGAAGAATCTGGAAGTAGCCGAAGAAGCTTCATTTCCTTTTCTTTTCTTCTTTTCTTTATTTTTCTTTTATTTCCGTCGTTATAAGATTATATTATTTTCATCTTTCTTTATTTTTTGTTTTATTTTTACGGATCTGGATGTTATCGTTTTAGTGACTGAATCAGAATTCATTCTTTTCAATTACTACGGAATGTTGGAAGTTGGGACAAATTTGCAGGTGACACTCGATTTCAATTTGATTGTTCCTATGATGAGGAGATGTTATGGTATTGTAATTGATGACAAGCCAGAAACACCCATTAAATGAATATTATAGTAAATTTATCTCTTTTCTATAATTTGTTTTCCAATGACTGTGAAATTGATTTATAAGATTTGCTTTTGAATATATAGGTTTAATGTTTTTAATCGAATATGATTTCTTATGCCCAAATTTAGATTTGTTTCATTGCTCGATTTCAAAGTCTGGTGACAGAAGACATTCACGAGAGTTATGAACATTTCCTTGAAATTATCTGCTTTGTTATTGAGATCCTAATAGCTTTGTAAGTTTCTTAGATAAATCCTCCTTCACTTGAAATCGAGTGAGTTGAATAGTTATCAATTTGAAACTAATGAGGAGTTCACCTCGATTGAATAGTGAGGCTTGATCAGAGTGTTCATTTGAGGATCTGATCAAGGAAGGTGATCATTCTGTTGAATTTGAAGGAAGAGTAACCGAGGAAGTTGTATATCCTTGTGACCAGATAACTTGAGATTGGGTTTACAGTCCATACAATGGCTATAGTATTTAGAAAAATACCAGATTAAGGAAATCCCACATTAAAGTAGTCATCTAATTCCCTGTCTTCGAAAGAATCAAGAAAATTAGATCATGAATGTAGTGTGGAGAGATCCCAATTATACCTATAAGCCTTAATGATTTTAAAAGCAGAAATACACAAGCAATTTTATCGATTATTAACTCACGAGATTGATACTTCACAATGTGATGATCTTGATGTGTCATCTAAAAAGATAATATTAGAGTTTCCATTTATTTTCTTACTATTCATTATTTATTCTTTAGATTCCGGTTATTTGATTGTTCATTCTTTTCTAATGTACTTCTATTTACGACTGTAAAGGCTGAATCCACAATATCATATTATGATCCAGAATAGTATGGAACAGATGATCAGGTGAATGATTTAAATTCTTGAGATCTCGTGGGATGGAAATATAAAATTTATATCATTTATTGTATCGACTGTGCACCTTAGGGATATTAGGCCAAAAACCAAAATTAAAAAAAAAAAAAAAAAAAAAAGATTTTGCCTAGAGATTTTAGTTTATCATAATGAAAGTTAACAAGTTTTTAGGCGCGTTGCGAGGATTAATAGTCCTTTAGTAATAGTGTCATAAATTTGTATATGTCTTTAGATCTCTTTTTTTTTGGTTTGGCACAACTGCAGAGTTAGACAATGATCCTTTGGTAGTAGTGTCATAGATTTGTATATGTCTTTTGAGTCTCTCAACACTTCATGAGCAAAAAGCGATTGACAACATATACTTAGGCCAGGCTTCGACATCATTGTGGTCCTCCTCGGCCTGAAGACCTCAAGAAGCCACAGGCCGATCTTGTTAGACGCGACCACGAACATCTAGCCACCTCTCGGCTCAAGCTAGCGGAAGGCCTCCTATGAGCCTCCTTATCATTTTTGAATGAGCAGAGACGTCTTGGCCCAGAATGACAGGACATGGGAGGGTTGATCCTCGATAATCCTGGAAATTTGAGACGTGTACATCCTTCAAGCCAATCAGAGCAAAGAGAAGGAGGGAGCTTCACTGGCAGAAAGGAATAAGCCATCAGCGAGGGATTGTAGACTCCTACGAAGCGGGAATGATCAAGGAGGTAGAATCGAATGGCTGGCCAGCGTCGTGCTCGTCGAAAAAGCAGATGGCAGGTAGACTCTGTGACTTCATGACCTTGACAAAAGATTGCCGAAAGGACCGGTTTCCCTCTGCCATGTCCAACCTCATAAGTAGATGCCCTTTGAGCCACGAACTCCCTGGGTTTATGGATGCCCTTCTCAGCTTTAACAGATCGACCTGTGGGTCCCGGGTGACCAGCTCTCGTTCGTCAGTGCGGGGGGAACTCTTTGTTATGCGTCTTGATCATAGATTCAGCTCAAACGAAGGCTCAATCAGGTTGGTGAATCGGATGTTAGAGACGGAGATAGGCACAACTGTAGAGTGTACATAGATGACAATCTTTGGTAAAATCCACCACATTTGAGCTCCACATGGCTAAATATCAGTGTTCCGTCTTGAAACTACAACATGAAGTGAATCACGACCAGTGTACTTTTTAAGTGTGTAGGAAAGATTCCTGAGTTTCACAGTCAATAGAATTGGAAGCAAATCAAATAAGATAAATTTGTATTTAACTTGCCTGCTATCAAGTATAAAGGAGTTCGGCGCTGTGGGGAAGGATTATTGCCTTAAAGCAGATTCATTATCGGGGCAAGTGATAAATCATGACCTTTCTTGAAGTCTGAAAGCCTTTCAATGGGAATCTGAAGTCTGAGGAAGCATTTCGGCTTTGAAACGTGTTGAGCTCCTCCCATTCTAGTAAGTCCTATTGAAGGGCTCATATACTATCTGTTGCTATCGGACTTCTCAGGCCGATTATCGTCTCAAGTAGAGACAAAAGAAACGAGTCACGACATCGATTTACTATTGCGGCCGAGCTTTGAGTGAATGAAGGAGGAGAGTGCCAAGGATGGAGAGCTGAATTTTGTGCTTGTGGCCAGCATGGCTCAAAGCTCTGCTTCCTTTAGGCTCATACCAGGTGGATCTGAGTAGGTGCAGATGAGACGGTGTTGCACAAGAGCCGGAGACCTCGGAAGGAGTTGATGAAAGTGGAGCCCATGAGCTAAGCGAGTTCCGACATCAGGATACAAGTAGAAGCTGGTGATAAAAGGGCGAAGGTCTTAGCGGTCAATCCATGGGGTTCACCTCAGTGGAACTGCCGAGCGGCTCGACAATGGTGAGCCTCCCGTGCGAGAACTCTCTTGTAGATCGACCTCAATGTCTGAGGGCTGGGCAGTCTAATCCGGCCTCGAAGGAATAGATAATGAGTATACACTCGGGTTCGGTTTCAGAGCCTCCACGACAGCGAGGGCCGGGTGCCAAGTCGTCATATGGAGGCCTCGGCCAGCCTTCCGTTCTTTGGAGAATTGACCCATTCTATAGAGATACAGCGACTCCAGTACGGCAGAAATCCGAATAAATAGGAGGTTTGGACCCAGCGGAAGGATGATCTTACCTGCTCTAAAGATCACGAGATTTAATAGAAAAAGTCCTGAAGTGTGGTTGGTCAGACATATCCCAATGGGGAGGAACTCGAGTGACGCCTTGCAGAGTTAGCGATGACCTTACGGGAAGACCTCAGTGAATTGACACCTGTTGAATACTTGTGAGAGCCCTGTCCAGATCCTCTGTGATGAAGTGGAGGTTGTGAGATTAGGGTCAGGCAGAAATTTGGATGGACCTCATTAGGATTGCCTGCGAATGGACGTCTGACGACCCAGAAAGAAGCGACTAAAATAAGGACCAGTCACGCGGGGTTCACTAATCATAAAGCCTATACAAGCGAGGTTTCTTCTGTCTCAAATTATCGCGGAAAAACATTGAATACGTGTTGAAAGTACACGAGGGTATATGCGGAGAATCCATGTCATCAGACTCGAGCATTGTGAGAAGGTCTTGGGAACCATGAGTGCCTCTTGGCCTTCTAATGCCTCGAAGAATCATGACCAGCCTAGTCGAGAAATGCAAGATCTGTGGCGACAACGAGATCTCCACGCCTCCCATGAGCCTCTTGTCAATCCTGAAGCCTGGCTTGCTAACAATGAGTTTGGACATCTGGGACCTCATAGGAAGAGGCCGTCTATTCATCATTAACTCATGATAGATTCACTTCACCAAATGGGTTGGTAGGAGCCTTTAATACAATCATGAAACGAGAAGATCGCAATTTTGTGTGGCGAGCCATCATGTGCAGTTTGGTATCCAGAGCCACGATATCAGACAACGGAAAACAATTCGATGCGCCAGATTAGGAATTCATGCCAGGAGCTGGGGTGGAATTTACTGCCGTCTCCAGTGCATCAAGCAGTCAAGCCAGTCGGTAGTCACCATCGAACCCATAAGGCCGCGTGAGACCAGATTGGAAGATCTTGAGGAAGTGGGTGGGAATATGCACTCCACAGTGCCTGTGACCTCTGATAACCTAGAAGTACGGCAGCAGAAAACCCGTGCCTATATGGCGTGAAAGCAGTATATATAGATGATTAAAGTCTGGATTGAGTGCAGTGGAGCACAATGAGGCTCTTAATCCTATTGGATCCTCTTACAGATAAGAACAATGGCTTTGGAAGGTTCTGACATCTGCATTAGAAGGAAGGACGGCGGGGTGCCTATTGGAGAAAGTCAGACTTCCCAGGAAGCTTATGGTGAGTTGAGTGCCAAAAACATGCACAGCAAGGAAGTGATCTGACTTGGAGTCAGTTTGCGGAAGGCTGTATCTAGGGTGATCGGACAGAGCAATTCTGGCGAGGCTCAAGCGGAGGAGGAAGAGCCCCAAGCGCTGCTTGGAATCTGGTGGACCATCAAGCGTTTTGCTATCGATGGAATGCTGGTTTGTAATCTGCGTGGAGAATTGTATCAATTTCAGTTAGCAGTTGAGCCAATTCTTAGTTATTTTGTACAAGGCGTCTACAGCAACTGAGACATATAATACCGGAAAAGATTCAGCTGGCTTAAATGAGCTGTAGACATAGAAGGAAAATCCTGTTTATTGAAAGTGATTTTATTCCAGACCTAATAAGTGGTGTCATCGATTACATCTTGACTTTCATTTAAGCAGTTCCACTCTTGCTTTTCAGGAAGAAAAAAAAAAAAAGGAAAAAACAGAGATGAGCATAATAGGAGGAAAAGACTAGAGCCTGGAAAAAGAGGAAGCGAAAAAAAGGATGGAAGAGTTTATATTGAAAGGAAGCTTGGGAATATGTATGAAAGAGAGAGAAAACAAGGATGAAGGAGTTTGTGCGGAAGAGCAAAGAAAGGGAGAGATGAGATGTGGAAAAGATGAAAAGAAGGAAGGAGAAAAAGGAAGAGAAGAAGAACAAAAATGGAAGGCGACTGAAGATACCGCCCTCTCGGACATTCTAACACTTGACTGGGAATAACATGGCTCCCGTAAGGGGCTGAGGAAAACACAACTCCTGGCTAATCAGCGGCGAACGAATCTTGATGGATCCCGGTAGAGAGGAGCGACCAAACCGACGCTGCATCGCGCTATTTCAATTACTTAAAGGCGGAATATTCAGTATAAACTCCATAGCAATGACGCCATTTGTAAAGAGAGCGAAAGCCTCCGAAGAATTGCTTTCGCGTTTCAAATTCTCCATAAATCGGCGTGAAGGCGCTCACCTTTCCGCAAAAATCGAAGTGAATGGCGCGCGACTCCGCTGGCGTGAGCTCGTCTCACCTCTTCGTCTCAGTCGCTTCTGGTCGGTCATTTCGGTATATGGCCTCGGCCTCTCAGTGCCGAACCCAGCTCCACCCAATGAGTTAATCTACGATCACACCGAGTGAATCATTGCTCTGCTCGCGCCGGCCCTCGGCGCGAGGAGCCCGGCTCAGCTGGCCAGTTATCCCTCGCGCAAATCGCATTCTGCAGAAATCAAAATCGGCTCAGTATATAACCACGGCCCGGCTTTTGAGGCTGGCAGCTGCCCCAACAGGTGTTCACCAACGAGCTCTGCCACGAGAATCAATCAGCTCCGAAGCCTCTGCCTGCACTGGCGCCGAAACAACCTTCGCCCGGCGGGGCCATCTACTCACCCGCTACAGATCACTTCCCCGAGAGTGATCTATTTCAGGCTATATCGCCACTCGGCCTCGGCGCCCGGGTGACTCCTTTGGCCAGGTTCGTCCTCTCACCGAGTCCGCACAAAGTGGGATCAGCTCAGTTAGCCTCGGCCTCGGGGCCGGGGAGCCCGGCCCGACTCACTGGCAGGTTAGTCTGCTGCGCCGCGGTCGCTGCGGGGAGTCAGATCAGCGCTCGGGTTATATCGCCTACTATTGGTGCCCAGATGACAGCTCCCTTTGGCGAGGATTCGTCTGCGCATAGTCCATTGCACAGTGAGATCAGCTCGGCTTCTCTCGCCGCTCGGCCTGTTGCCCGAACTGGCGGCTCACTTCCTGGGTTCAGTTATCTGCATGCAGTCTACCCTTTTCAGGGGTCGGTCGGCTGGAGCCTCTCGCCCTCAGCCTCGGCGAATTGACAACTCCACTTTGTGAGGATTAGTCACCTCACCTGAGTCACGCTCTGAGTCAAATCAGACCTTCGAGCTATCACATGCTCAGCCCATGCCTTGAGTGCCAGTGACTCACCTTCATGAAGTTCGTGCTCTCGCTTGAGCCATGTGCGACCCTGTAATCCGATTCCAATTAGGAACCGTCGGCCCGGCGGGCGGCTGACTCACGTTGGCGAGCTCGACCCATTCCACCGCGGTATGCGGCCAGTCAGTTCGACTCTTCATCAGTAGAAATGAGACCCGTAACTCCCACATTGGCGGAGCTCCGCCATTCCACCTGACCATCACGACCCACCAAGGAATCAGTTAAACTCAGGGCCAAATCGGTACGTAGGTGACTCATTAGCCGACGACCATTCTACCTGAACCATCGGCCGGTCGATTATGTGGCGCTGGTAGGCATAGGTGTCAGTGAGAGGTCATTTTTTTCGCATTATGAAACTTTAAAGCTGGATTCATTCATATAATATTAAACGAATTGCTTGTATTATATTACGGCAGTAGCGATTACAAAATATATGTCTGACTTCATATATGATGTTCATGGCTTACAATATTTGATAGTTTACAAAATTTCATATCTGAAAAAGACCACAAAAGGTCTTCGGTGGGCATTTTAGTGATGTATTTATTTCTTTGATGTAAGTTGGTCCTCTGGTTTCCTCTTCACCTTACCTGGATAAACCCATACTAAAGCTTTGCGCTTAGTAGAGATTAATACATGGATGACCTCTGTGGGTTACCCATGCTTCTATCAATCATATAACATATAACATTTCTGATTCTTATCATTTCTCATGTATATATACTTTTCATAGCTTGATTTCATTCTTAACACATCTTCCATATACTTCATGTCATCTTGTACTTTACTTGTATTCTTATAGTGTATACTATCATGTATAAGCGGTCTTTATATAACTATAATATCATGTCATATATCTTTTACATTTCCATTACATATACAATATTTTTCTTTGATGTTTCATATACTAAACACCAGAAGTTGATCTGACCCTAAGAACAGAAGAGTATTGTACTCAACAGTATTAAAGCTTGATGATGTATTCTAAGCGCATGTGAAATTATCATTAATACCAGAGACAATGACCATCTATAAAAAGACCCGAAGCGTTGTTATCATTATGCGAGACAATAACCATCTATAAGGGCCCCGAAGGCTGGCTGTGTGGCTCTAGGGGCCACTTGGTAGTCCAAAGCAGGATCTATCTCATCGACCAGACAGGGCCTCGATATCGAAGCATATCTGCGGAAAGACAGTTTTCACCAATGAGCGTCAAGTATCCCTCTACCAGTTCTAATGGGAATGATCGATATAATTTTATGTTTTGTATATATATCATGTTCGAATAATTGTTGTCATTGAAATCATATATGATGTCTATATACCAATCTTATCCTATATTTTGCATTTTCATATCTCATTATATGCATAAATATTTTCTACTACCATAGTATGCTTATGGAGTTCTTCATGAATTCATTAATAGTGTTCATAATATGAATAACTATGAGATTACCTATAGTGCCCTACACTATTTTTCTAAGTATTTTCTGGGACTAATAGGTTCAATTTTGTCAAGCTATCTATGGATGGATTCTTGACTCAATGGAGCTTTCATAAGTCAAAGCATAGATCAGGTGGACAGGAGTTATGACCTTAGAAGTTCAGTCATACGTGGTCAGATCCTGACCCGGACGAGGATGACTTTGACACGGACAGGCTCGATCTTATCACGGTCGACATCTAATGTCTTCCTCAGAATGGATGGATTCTTTCACTCCACTTGGAAACTCACTTGGGGTCCAATATGCCCAGAGCCTCAATTGGGGCCGGAGAGACCTGTTAGCCCGAGAGTTGGAGGTCATGCATCATCAAACCTGGGCAGAGCTGACTTGAGGCTGGACAGGCTGAACTCCTACAGGACAGGCTCAGTCACGGCATCGATCCTGGCCCTGTCTTCTCTCATGTGTAGATGAATTAACCGGCTCAATGGGCTTTCCATGGAGTCCGAGAACACCAATCCGGAGTTAGGACCGGAGAGTTACAGCCTTAGGAAGTTGGAGATCAAATGCACGTAGTCAAGATCTGAAGCTGGACAAGTTGTCCGAAGCCTGAACGAATCGATATATCACCTTGGTCCTGACAGCATCAATATCTTCCCACCAAATATGGATGGTTCTTGACTCCATGGGATTTTCCATAGAGTCTAAGAACACTAGTCGGGTTCGGACCCGGAGAGTTGCTGTCTGAGTTGGAGTCATAAGTGAGTCAGCCTCCTAAGGTGGTGGCTTGAATTTGGACGACTGGGCTCTGGGAAGGAGCTCAGTCCCCGACACTAATATTCTCTCCAATCATGGGATAGTTCTTGACTCATGGAAGAAACTCCATAGGTCAAGAACATAGTCAGTTTCGGACAGAGGAAGTTATGACCAACCCGAGATTAGTCATCGTATTAGTCAAACCGGACAGGCTGACTGTTTGGACAAGTGGCTCTAGCAGAGCTGACTCAGGTGAGTGCGACCTCTGCTGCATGGTTTGCTGACTCTGCTGCTGGGAAGCAGCTAACATGGCCGACAAAGTAAACCCAATTATTCAGAGCTGGAAGCATTAATTTAACTACAAACAGCTTCTGACTTGAGTGAAGCTTTTGAATGAAACTTAAGATCAACGAGGCTCTGGCCAAGCTGATTAAAAAAAAAACGGCCAGGCTCATTGGCTCGTTTTCCATATGGAGCAGGCTGGGGCTTGGCTTCTCATTTCAGAGCCCGATCCAGAGCCTGTCTGATTTGTGGTGTCAGTCAGTCTCAGGCTCGGTCCACGCCTACTTTAACTTTGCTAATCAATCGATAACAATGCATCAGTGGGAAATAATTTCCTGTAAGTTTGTTTACAGTAGTTGATTTAGCAATTGATGCTAAAAATTTGTTAAGCCACCTCAGCCATTTGTTTCCCTTTAAGATTCACTATGAATTCCCATTTCTTAAACGACACAGTGAAAAATTATGAAATAGAATTGAACAAGTGAAATTGGTGAAGAAATAAGATACGGAAATCATTGAATAAAACATGATTGGTTTAATCAGTTATCTCTAAATAAAAATAATATATCGACAGATATACCCGAAAGCCAGACTCATTAGTAACAACAAGAAACTGTTGTCATTATCACTGCGCATGGTTAGGTGCGCTGCCCTCCTGACTGAGTTGCGCGCGAGTTGAATTCAAGACCCATCGATTCCTGCTGATTGGAATCCGAATCTGCACCATGTCGAGCCCAAATTATTAATTCGCCTGACGTTGGCGAGTGTACTCGGCGTGCCGTGCCGATGGCGGTCCCAGTCTTTGTCCTTGTTTATACATGAAACCCGATCACCCTTATTACCCCCTTTACTGATCCTTGAGTTAGTCCGATACCGATGTCAAGGGCCCCGATACCCCAGTTAAGATTGGATCATGTTCATCAGAATTTGAATTGATCGTGTCGGTGGGTGGTGCATTGCCCTCATTTACTCAAGATGAAGCAAAACCTTGTCTGCTCATGGCCTGACCTCCTGGTTTCCACGAGAGCCCGATACCCTCATGTTTATGTCGGATTCTTATCTTTGAGGATGGCCGATGCTAGTGATCCTTAACATCATGTCCTTCCCCATCCAGCTGTGGCACCTTCTTCCGCTATCCACACTAGAACTATCAAATCGTGACACCTTCGGCGCTATCATTAAAGTGTCATTTCATTCTGAGCATATACGGAGATCTAGTGCGGTCCCTGAAGCCAAACAGCGTGGGTCCTTCTGAAACTCGGCCCGATAACCCGTCATCGGTGCCTCCGTAGCGGCCGTGAGGATTCAGCATTTGCCATCCATGTCATTGGTCACCAGACCGGGGATCCATTACATCGATATCAGGGACATGGGCTGGGCATTTCACTCACGTGGCGCTGAGTGGGATCTCATGGTCAGAACCGTATCACGTCTCTGGGAGACCGTGGTGGAAGCCTCGTTCGGTGACCGGATGGGTCCGGCGGTAGTGGAGCTTTCGACGGGCCGGTAGGGGCGAAGTAGGGCCGGTTATCAAGCTAAATTGGGCTCGGCTCGGCTGGGTTTGGCTCACGGTGGGCCGAATAGCTAAGTGGGGCCCGGGTATTGGCTCATTACCAGCCCTAGGCTGCATGAGGTCTTGACCTCTCTTGTCTCTGATACATGGTCTGTGACCTCTGTACTGTAAGTGCGGCCTCTGGCCCGGGTATGACCTCTATGACCTCTCACCCGTTTAGTATTAATTAAAAAAGACCATAACTGCCCAGTCTCTGAGTCGAGTGAAATTCAAATCCTAACATCAAGTTCAGTGTGAATACAATTTACAGAGGAAGGACTTCTTGCAAAATTCTCTTTATTTCTGACCCAAAACCCGTTCCTAAGGTCAGCTAGATTGACCAGAACTAGGCAAGCCGACTGACCAGTCCTACGTTGAGTGACCTCGGTAAGGATCTCTTGGTCTCTGAGGTCCAAATCGAAAATTAAAAAGCCTAACATCAGACCACTATTGATGTGGCTGCAGATACTGAAGGACTCTTCTGAATTCCCTTTGTATTTCTTACCCAGAATAAGTTCCAAAATTAGGGCTATCGTAGGATCAAAAATACGGGAGGGAATTTACAGGGTTCCTAATTACTTTGACCCTCTCCCCAAAACACAACTATAGGAGCCTTAGACTTTTCTCAGCTCCAACCTACCACACGAAATGAGTTTGAGTTCATTAAACCGTGCACAAGATGGGGGTTCTAAAACCATTGTATCTGGCTGTACAGACAGAAACTAGACTTCCATGCTCCCGTAGTTTCCATACGAAACTATCTCAGATTCCTCCCAAGTACTCATGGTTCCATACAACCCCAGACATGTATCCATGCACCTTGATCTTCTTCTTCTTCTTCTTCTTCTTCTTCCTTTCTCTTCCTCTTCTCTCTCTCTCCAAGACCAAATGAGATATTTATTTTGAGTCTTATCCCACTCTATTTCCTTTTCAGTCAAATGAAACCTCCCTCTTTTCTTCAAGTCACTTGTCTCTTGCTGAATTTTCTATCCTTATTTCATTCTATTATCTTTCTTTTATTTATCTTTTGATTATCCGACTCTGTAGTACTCTTGATTCTTATGCATGTTTCTACTTTGGCATAAAAACTTATTAAATTATGACCCTTAGGTCTGTGTTAGTAACTTAGTAATTTACCCTTAACTGTGTATTAATTCCCGCGTTCTTATTTTATTTTATCTTTGTTGTTCGGACAAATATGCTATTACTTTTGTATACTAAACATGTTATCAAGCGGTAAGGTATAATTTGAGTGTTACAAAGTTGGCTCATACCGTCCAGCCGTGATGTGCTCATTAGCCTCAGCTCGACCATTCCACCGCGGGCCATGTGACCTGAGGCTCAGGATTCAGCTCACTACCAATCGTTGTGGAGCCCCGTGGCTCACATTAATGAGGCACCAGCCATTTCCCACCTGAGCCATACGGCCCGAGATCCCAGTTGACTCCTCTGAATCCAGTAGAAGCCCGTGACTCGATCAGAAGCCCGGTGTGATACGGGCCAGTAGCTCGAGAGCCTGGCAACTCACGCCAAAATAATCCTCGGCCAGTCGAGTTGGCTGGGCATGCGGCCCATAGCCTAACAAACGTCCCGAAGGCTCGACTACTCGGCTCGAGCCACGCGACCCGAATCAATTCGGCTCGGTGATCGGCCCAGGAGCCCAGTTCGATTGAAACTCATTGCCAACTGGACCGTTCCAAAATTAAACCACTCGTTCCATCTGAGAACGTATGAAGGCGTAAATGAAACGAAGAAATGTCAAAAATAAATGTCAACATGGAGACAAGAGCTACATATGTCTTGAGTCGGCCAATAATACATAAAAAAAAAAAAGTACTCAAAAGCCACCGACATCGACCAACCAGCGTCTATGAAGATCGAGGCATCAAGAGAAGCGGGCGGTGAAGAAGAGAATGGGTACGATGAAGTACGATTCTCCAGGATAATCGGCGAGAAGAAGGACCTATCTCTAAAATGGTTAGGAAGATCAGAACCAAATCCGAGGTCAGAATAGGCGTAAGCGTGTCTTTTGCGAAGGCAAGCCACCACAAACCGTGATTCTGTTTCAAGCCTAGATACTGACCTTCGTCGTTCAGACCCTAAAGTGCACTGACCAGAGATCCCACCCACGTGTGACACTCCTCGATCCCAGGCGTTCCACCGAAATTGCATTACTATATAGATTCTCTCGTATTGAGCCTCGTCTATGTCGTCTTATCCACGCATGAGATCGTCTTTGATCGCATGCGGTTCTTTATGGAGCTCCGAAGCTGGGATGTGAGAAGCTCATCCTAACCATCCTGAAGTTCATGCAAAATGGGGCTGTGGCCGTCCTAGCCTCCATCAAGTCGTTTCTGGCCCTCAATCATCCGAGCCTCCACGAGCTACTTGACCGCCCTGGTATTCGGGACGCAAATCTTCTCAGCGACGCGGTAGCGTGATATATTTCAAATCAGATTTGAGCTTCTTCTATTCCTCGATCCCTCTGATGTCTGACCTCTGACTCATTAGCTCGGATATGGAAGAAGCCACCCTGCGCCTTATAGACAGGAGCCGCTTTGGCATTACCTTGATTGGTTGGCTTCCTTGGAAGCGCTAAATGGTAACCCTTGCACCAGGCATGGAATCAACATCTAGTAGAAGTTGAAACTCAGCTCAAATGGAGATCCGTGTCGAGCGAATCTGGGAACTTGGGAAGCGAGCCCCACAGGAGATAGGGCGAAGCCTTATCAGCGAGTAGTATGGCCCGACCCTCTTGAGATCGAATCATATCCAGGTGGGCTAATTGCTTGGCGCCTTATGAGTTCGGCATTGTGAAGTAAAGTCCCATCTCAGCTAATTTTAGATGGATCTTTCCTCCTCGCCTCTTAGCCCTTGGTGACCCTAACCCTCTTCGTTGGTAGGTTCCAGAACAGTAATGGGGTGACATGCTTGAGCAACCGGCCCTTTGAGGATATGCCTCCCGCGGCAGGACGAATGGGATGCGAACTCAAAACTATAGAAGCCAACCACGTTCAGTTTGTGGACCTTGAGTGGGCGGGGAGATGAGTGCCCCAGCCGGAACTTTGACCAAGCAACCGATCACTCAAGCAGGTTAATTTTGACCTCTGAGGCCCGAGACTGCATCTAACTAGGCAACAGCCTCCCCTAGTGGGTTTGAGTGGAGGGCTAACGGAGGAACTTCGTAGTGAAGGAGGTGAAGGCTGCCGGGCCGGCGGAGGCGAAGTAGACCTCGAACTGGAAAGGGTAGGGAGCGTCAGGCTTGATCGGCTCCGTAAGGGCCAGAAGGGACCTTTACCAGCGTGACAGCTGGTTATCTTGTGATTGAGGATCGATCAGGCACAGGAGAGTATCAAATAAGTCTGGGAATCAGAGATACCAGTGACCACGCTGAGTTATAAGCAATGGAACAAGCCTCCCGAGTTCTGGGGTGGTCGAGCCACTTGGAGCATGAGGGTGTCAAGTCCTTGTCGAAGGTCATATTCCCAGTGCGGCCACTAATGTACTAAAGTAGTCCCTTCCCACTGGCCTGTAGGAGAGGTAGATGTCAGCGAGGGACCTTGGGCGCCCTGGAAAATAAAGGCCCTCGGAGGTCTCATCAATTTAAAAGGTAAAGGGCTTGAAATGTCACTAGGTCACCAGAGGCCCCTGTCCTAAAGAAAAGCCGTGAGACTAAGCTAAATACTGACGATTGGGGCTCAGGTTGAGAAGGACAAAAGGTTGATGTATGAAGCCCCTTTATGAAAAGGATCTCGGAGGAATGAGAGACCGTTATGGAAGGCCATGAAGAAAGCTTTATCTGTAACCAGAGACCCCTGAGTCAAGCGTGGGGACCACGAGCATGAGGGAGCGTAACATGCGGAAGGTGGCTTGTGTGAAGAGCAGGGCCTTGCTGGGTCCCACGGGTTCAAAGCGTATTTAAGCGGTGGATCTTAGGTGTTCGACCCCACTAGGGTGTTAATCGGAGTTCACTTGCACACCCGCCCTTATCGAGGGAAGAAGGAGGCACCTCAGGCATCCTCGAGTTCAGCCCGGCCAATGGGTGAGACACGTGGTTGTCGAGAACCGGCAATAGTAGAGAGTCACCATCGATCATAAGAAGAAGAGCGACTAGGACCCATGATGAAAATAAAATTCGGCTAGTAACCTGGCGCCATAAGTAAATATCGCGAAAGAGCGAAGAAGAACCGAAAACCGAGTGGACGAAGCCACAACATAAAGGCTATCCCGAAAGAACACGGAGAAAGACTACGCCTGAAAACAGACGAAGACTAGAGAAGAAATAGAACTGCTAAAGAGCAAAAAGAAAGGTCCCGGAGGCGAGGCACGCAAGGCGAAGGGATGTGCATAACGAAGCGAAGAAGCCCGAAGAAAGTGGGAGGAATGGCGAAAACCTAAAGAGTCATCAACCTACCTCAAGACAGAAATATGGCGACGAGTCACAACTAAATCAGTAGAAGCGGACGTCGTGCACCGAAGCAGACACGTTACAGCGCCTTACCCACGTGCGCGTTTGAGGGTGAAGCAGTAATCAGGAGTTCGAAAATAAGGCTCTGAGCCCTTGCGAGGCCAAGAAGAAGTGGTAATAGCAACCAGTAGTCATTCAAATCGAAAAGAGAAGACATGCCCATTAAACATTGAACCTTTTACTTGACATTCAAAGTATACAGTGCCGACCAAGGAATGAGGAGTCGGCAGCCAGCCCAGCCAGTTATGAAGTCTCGTGATCTGAAATCAAAATAATCCACAATAACCTTCTTCCATAAATCGACTAAACCTCATCGTAAAGAAGAAAGACAATAGATCGTCAATAAGATCGGATGGAAATAGGGAAGGAAGATTATCAAAATAAGCTTGCTCTTTCTGTATCTTTACAAAATCAAATCTAGAATGGCAGCAAAAAAGTATCTCATCGATAGGAGCAGATCCTAGTCATCATCAGTGGTTGAACATCTCTTATAAATGTAGTCACTTTATCGGTGAAGATGCGTCAAACATTAATACTCATGCTGATGCGCATCTTATCATAAAACAATTAGCCCTCTAAGCGGTCTCTCTTTTCTCTAAAAAAGAAAGCCCCAGCTTGAAACATCAAAGATGACAGCCCCAGTAAGCCTCGCCAGCCCCATATTCTGTTTTGTGAGTATCGCATGCTTGACGACGATCAAGCGACCACAGCGATCATTTATTTCAGAACTGATCCAGTGACCTCTGACCCGACCCACAAATAATCAGAGTGAACCACTTGATCCCACATAATAGGTTCTGATTGAAAGAGGCATCATCAAAGCTCAAACAAAAACAAAAGCAGCTCTAATAAGAGTTAAATAGAGCATATTATTTTTATTTTACTACTTCAAACCATTTTTTTATTTAACATCAACATAAGATTAACTCGACCCAAAACTACCTGATTTAAATAAATTGTTTTTCTTTGAATTTTCAATAGATAATAATTAAACATCAGAAAAACATTTTCTTTAGATTTTTCTTTCTTTAATACACAGGGAATCAAACACAACCTAAGTGATTCTCATCAAAAATATTTTTAACAAAAGTATTATTAATAAAATCATTATAAATAAAAGCATTTTAACTGAACAACTCACAAAAATCTAATAAAATCGTCTTAACAATCTCAATTTTTTTAAAAGGAATATGTCTTCTCTAGATGTATCGTCAGATAGTAGCTTGGCAAAAGAAAATATTAACTACTATTTGTATGATAGAAGAATCGATAGGAAGGCGTATTTACTAAAAGTTGGAAGATGAAGTGCTCTTGATCTATAAAATATTTTTCCTTTTAGCTTATAAATTAAAATTCAATTTTAATCAGTAAGTTTTAAAAAAATAATTTGTTGATTCGTGTAATACATCGTGGAACATATAATCAGAATTAATGAAACGGCATCCCAAATTGCTGCTGTGGAATTCATGCACCTATACCTCATTAAATCCTTTAGAGTACCATTACAGCTAACTCCATAGCTCAATTGTTTTGGCATATTAACGACTATTGATTTGAATTTTTGTCGTTGATCAGAGATACTTTGTATACGAATTGTCCTCATTCTATGACGACAATAATGTAACAAGCATATCTAAAGTAAATCTATCTTTGCAGCTGGCGCAACAATCACTTATTTGAACAGTCCAATGTCTCCGTCACCTAAAGCCAATGATTAAATCACGAAAAAAAAAACAGAATAGCTTTAGATATATCTTGAATAAACACATTGATAAAGAAAACAATATAAAATGTGTAAATTGGTGATTTCAGGCAAAAAATGACTAAAAATACAATAACTGCTTAAAATTAAGCAGATAAAAGTTAAGAAAATGAGGTTAGGGTTTTTAGAATTAAGTACAAAAATTTTAGTTTTAAGTAGTAAATTATGAATATAAATGCATTTTATATCCATGCATATTTGAATTTGTCATATCTCATTTTGGAAATATTGGAAAAGTTTCTCATTGTGTAGTAAAATTATTTTAATCAAAAATTACTATTTTAATCAAAATTATTTTATCTAGCCCTATACAAGCTAAATCATATTAATTTTATGTAAAATATAAAATAACTAAAAGTAAAATAAATATAACCACAAAAATTTAAAATTTTCTAAATGATGTTAAAGATAAAATAAATCTATCATTTTTTAACAAATCTTTATATTAAAGCTCTAAAAAGATTTGTGTACCTAGAAAATGTATTACATTTTGAGAAAATTAGTATTAAAATCTTAAACTTTCACGAAATTAAATAGATCACGAACAAAAAAATGTTTTTAAATATTATATAATTACATGAATTTTGTTTTATATCATGTTTTTCATTTAATTATGGTTAGCATTGAAAGCGTCATGGATTTACACGTCGTACCACGTCAAAACAAAGTAGAAGGGATTAGATGTATTGAGATATAAAATAAAGATTCGAAGTTGGTATGTTAAAAACAATATGGACTGAGTGAGTTGTGTCCATACTATTATTTATTTCTGCCAATTTTGATTTTATTTTGATTGAATTTTCCTTTATTTATTTTCTCCGTTTCTTTTGGAGTTTTTATCATTTCATTACAGGGTTTGGGGTTATAAGTTTTTCTAAGAGTTCCTGTATATTTAGAAAGAAGGTTTCCGGAAGATCGGGGAAGGAAGGAAAAGAGAAATCGTTTTGGAGGGATCAGAAGGATGATGACGACTGGTAAAATTTGTTCTAGAAAAGAAGAGAGCAATCCCGAGTGTGAAAACCCAGATCTGTTATTTCCTTTACATGAGATTAATATAGGTCAAACAATTACAAATGCTTTTGTAGGCATGTTTGTTAAAGTTAGGTAGTATTTGTTTCTTTTTACTTATTCTGAATCAAGACTTTTTAGAATTTGTCTTGTAATAATTAATATATTAAGTATTAGGATTCTTTATTTAATATTAAGAGTAGTAAGTAGGGATATGGCAAGGCAGAGGCTGCTTTAGATTCCACTTTCATATTTCTTGGTGGATGAGTTTGATTTAAGCTGTAAATTAGATTTTATGAGTTAAGGTTATTTTTCGAACCAGACAGGCTCAAATGTTGCTATTCTGCTAGATTGTATTTAAAATGTTTTTTATTTTATTTTTATATTTTAATATAAAAATAATATTAATAATTATAATGTTTTAATAAATAAAAATAAAATAAAAACAAAAAATCGAAGAATATAAAGCAGAATGAGTTTTGGAATTTTCATCTCATCAAATAAATAAGTTTAATTTTTTATATAAGACGTATTTGAAATTAAAAATAAATAAGCGGGTAAAAATTGAAATCGAGTATCTAGTCTCATTGTACACCATGATAATTGCCATCTAGTAGTGAGTGTTGTTGGCCTCTTATTACAATTGATAACTTTTCTGAATAAATGCCAAATCTTCTCTTCTTCAAAACTTTTTAAGAAATTTCAACAATAAATCTTGAAATTAAAAAAACAAACATATGAATAATGAAAATGGCTATATATTTCTATTTTAAGATACTATTAACTTAGCCCCTATAAACTTTTACTTGAATAGCATGTCTTCCTTGTGCAGTGCATATATTTTATGTTCATTTCATTTCTGTCACTGTTTATTAAGATATGTATCAAGCTTTTGTTGCCTATTCTGTTCGGTAGGAATCTTAATATTTGACTTTTTTTTCCATGATTTGCTTGTGTTCATATTTGACTATTTTTTGAAGATTTTTTATTCAATGTTCCATTAAATATTTTTCCATTCAATTTTCCATTAAACATTTTTTTATTCAATTTTCCATGATTTGTGTGTGTTTACATTTTAAAGATTTTTTATTCAATTTTCCATTAAATTCCATTAAATATTTTGTATCTGTTTTTCCATTTATTATATGGTTTACATTTTAAGATTTTTTATTCAATTTTCCATTAAATTCCATTAAATATTTTTGCATTCAATTTTCCATGGTTTGTGTGTATTTACATTTTAAAGATTTTTTATTCGATTTTCCATTAAAGATTTTTGCATTACTTTCCTACAAGTTCTTTTTTTTTTCTTTTATTTATTTTTAAACTTAATATCTTTATATTTATTTTAGAGTGGTAGACTTAAATTTCAAAATGATTTTTTTCTAAGCAGAAAACAAGGCTAAAAACCCAATACCATTTGTTTAGAAAGAACTAGTCCAACCACTAGACTACTTCCATTTTTGTCCTAAACTTTTACCAATTTTAAATAGTATTTCTAACCCCTTTCTTTTTCATTTACTTTTGACTTCCCTCGATATTAACTTTCAAAATAATAATAATAATAATTATTATTATTATTATTTTAACTTTCACCTTATTACTTTTGTTTTTCTAGATAAAATAATATTTTTTCTATTTCATAAAATTTTTTTAAAGTCCTTTTCTTTAACTTCAAATTTTCAAAAATCATTTTCCTTAAATTTTACAAAAATCATTTTTCTTAATTTAAAAAAATTCATACTTTTAAATTTAAAAAAAAAAATTTAATTAATCTTCAAAAGATCAAAAATTCATTTTCTTTAATTTATAAAAAAAATAAAAAATATATTTCTTTAATTTCACAAATTCAAATTTCTTTTTCAACTTGATTTTAAAATTTCCAAAAGCATAGTTTACTCTATAATTCTAGTGAAATTGGATCATATGGAGTAGACTCGCATGTTAAATAAATGGGCCTTGGTGGGATCTAACATCTCATATATGCTTCCAATATATAATTTGGCGCTCATTTTATAATTTAATTATGAATGATTCTATATTTGTTTACCCAATTATGTTTTTTATTGATAGTATTTTCGATCTGCCATCACAGACACACTCTTTACCCTTATTTGACTTTACTTTTAATTACATGTTTAATGTGCTCTAGTGTTATAATTATAGCTTGTTTTTTGCATTTTTGATTTGACCGATCAATTATTTCATAATGGTCTTAATTTAATTATTAGATACCCAACTGTAGGGGTTTAGAGGGGTGTTATAGTCTTTCACTGTACCTTTTCAATCGGTAACCTGACCCTCGAATCTAGACTCGGTTTTTCTCAGACCTATTTTTCCATATTATGAGTCACCTTGTGTTTTCTTATTTCGTTTTCTCTTAAAAAAATAATAAAGTTTAATACCCAAAACCGTTTTCGTAATGGTTTTTCAAAATACAAACGGTGCTCCAAGATTTTCAGCTGGAATGCATCATAGCCAAAATGTGGTGTCCACATAAACTTTTTTATCATTATTTTAATACAAAAGTCATAAAAGTTCATGGTTTAAATACTAATTTTCTCTTACATTTTTATGTAGAATTTTTTAATTTTAAAAACAAAAAATATGACCTTTGAGGTCTAACTCAAATGGTACACAAGTGGGATGAACATACTAAAGAGAATCAAGATCGAATTCAGAACAAAGTACTACAAGTCTATAATGTAATATGCAAAGTGAATAGATGTAAGAAAAAAAAATGTATCAAAAATGTGTTTATTAAACGTTATAGATACGCTCGTTCGGTAGTCAAATCTGTAAGATTCCCCGCCCGCCCAACCCTTAACTATCGAAACAAATTTTTAGTCGCTTATGGAAATGTTTTTAAGAGAATTATATATTTAAATATCAAACTGCCTAATGTTATTCTAATAAATGGAGCAGATATGGTAAGTATGTTATGGTAATATATTATGATAGTATATTATGAAAGTTTATCTACCACCATAATATACTGTAACTATTATCATAATTGCTTCATCTATTATCATAATAAAGGGGCAATTTAGGGATTTTTTAACATCTTTAATTTTTAAACCACACTATATTTATTTTTGGAGAGCATGTACTACTTCACCTTATTTTTAATTTCTTGATCACGTATAAATATTTTTTTATAGATATGGGAAACCTGTTTTTTCCCATAAATTTAAAATAGACATTTTAACTATATCCTAATCTTTTAATTCTCTAGTGGTGTAATAGCAACTCAATCTTTTCAACTATAAATCAACGTGAGAAAAGACCTAGAAGTTAAAAAATAGGGCCATTCTAAGATTCTTCTCCTTCCACTTGATGATCATGTCACTCAACACCTATACATCAAATATAAAGTCTAGTCTTATCAAGAAATAACTTATATTTTGTCAATATTATATCATTTAAAGCATTGACTACAAAAACAACCATTGTGTTTTTGGATCCATTTGGAGTTATTCTAAAAATAGATTTTTTTTTAAATACAAAAATCTTGATCGTTTAGACATAATTAAGTTAACAAAATGGTTTTAATAAAGGTTCAACTAAAAAATAAAAACAAAATCTAGAAAATAAGACCTATAATTTTAAAATTATATAAAAGTTTACAACAGCAGTCCTAAATGAGCTTTAAAATTATATAAAATTTATCATCTATAATTTGATTATACGTTAACTTTATGGAACCTCTTTTAGAGTTGGTGTAAATATACTTAATCATCATTAATCTCAAATTTTATAGTTAGAACTTTAATACTAAAGAAAATGATATATTTTTCCTCAGTGAAAAATATAAAATCAAATCAAATAGAATAACAAAATTTCAAAATTTTACATTTATTTAAATTTATTAGTTTTTATATAATAGATAGAAACAAATGAAATGAGTTTAAGTAAATATATAGAATTAATTTATTAAGTTTAAACTTATTTTTTATTTTCTTCTAAATTTTATTTCCTTCCATTTTTCTTCTCTATTTTTTTTTAGTATTTTTCAGGTTTCAAATAGAGCCTATAAATTTATTCTTTAACAAAAAAAATTATATATGAAAGACATCTATAAGAATATTAACTAATTTGCAATATTTACATTAAACAGAGTGTAAATGAAATGAAACCTGTATTTGAATTTATTTATTTACTTTTGTCTTTTACACTTTATATCAAATTTTAAATCCTTGTATCACTTTCTCAAGAAACCCTAGCCATCCTCACTCCATTCTTTCTTTTCATACCCTTGTTTTTAAAGATGAGGCATTTTGGCTTTGGCTTCAAATCATCTGCTCCATTATTTTCTTTTCTCATATATGTGCTTTCTTTTTCAATAAAACTTATACCGACCCAAAAGCCGCTTCGCTTTTCCTTTATTTTTTTCGCTTTCGCTGCTAACATGTTAACCTGTTTTGTCGAATTTGTTTCAATAGCAGTGTTGTCAACTAGCTCTTGATTTTCGTGATTAGTAGTTCGCTAAATGGCAGCCATCCACAGAGTCATCTATTCAAATGTTTCGTCAAGATGCTACAAAATCAATCTTATGATTCTAAACATTTTTATTTATCAAATATATAGGCCTTGTCGAATTTTTCAAGAATTACGGGATAAGCGCGTCATTCTTAACACTTTCGATTACGTGCTACCATCTATCAGACGCTTAATTTGAATTAATAAATTTATCTTTTTTAAAAAAAAATCCTTCAATCACTTTGTAATGTGGACCGTAAACCAAACCATTGTAATTTGGAATTATCTCTTAATAGTACTTTTTCCTTTTTCATGGCCAATAAATCAATATAATCAACCACCGAACATGTAGATGAGATGGTTAGGGTCTCAACTAGCTTAACTAGATGTCTCAAGTTCGAGCTCTGGAATATAGCTGTGTTCTGTAATAGAGCTTTACTACCATTGTGATCCATTCCGACTCGAATATAAATTAGTCTAAATACAGTATGACTTAAAAGTGTCTTCCACGTGTGTACAGACCCGTTCAAGACACCTCATCACCTAACAAAAAAAAATCAGTATCATCTAATTCATCAGAAAGCATTCAGCTCCAGAGTGGATGCTAAGACAAAAATGGTGAAATTAATGGGAAAGTGAAAGTGAAGTATGAAGACAATTGTTGCTATATGATGTAATCAGGGTCATAAATAGTCGTTGTGGACTTATATGCAAGTGGAGGATTCATTGCTCAATGTAGCCCCATGTTAGAGTATGAACAGTATATAATTCACTTATCACCAACAACAATAAAGACTGAACATGTGAAAAACACTTACACATTGATTATATATATATATAGAGAGATAGATATATATATATATATATAGAAAAGTATATATATACTCTTACATCTCTCTTGTAATTTAGTATCCAGGTCTATATATCTTTCAAACTTCATCCTTGCATCTTTGAGGATGATAAGGATGTAAATCACATGACAACAAGATAAGAACTTTCATAAATACAAGAATATTAATAATTATAATAGTTGATGGATGATGAGTGTAAGTTTGCTAATGATGTATTACTTTGATGATATATAAATATAATTACTCTTCGAAATTACATAGTAAGTGATGAGAAAAATGGAGTAAAAAGATCATAGGAAAAATCTTAATTAATAGAAAAACCACTACAGATAAGAAGAAATTTATTATATTGAATCCAAGATTTCTTACTAAATCATGATCTAATACAATGTGAAACTATCAATTTTCCTAAAACCTTAAACTTATAAAATTTGGGTTCAATGTATATGTTTGTTATGTATAAATGTATTTGTGTGAAAACAAAACAAAATAAAAGAGATCAATACCACATGAGCTCTTTCCTCACACACACCCCCACTTTGAGATTTTTTGAAGTGTGCCAAATAAAATTTGGGTCACTAAACTCTAACAATTACCATAATACCAAAATATTAAAAGTATTGAGCTGTCTGTTCATGGGACCACTAACCGAATTGTTTTTAGTACCAAATAAAACAAGAGTACTATAAGATATTAAAAAAAATCCTTCAATCAAATTCTATAACACTCCATGGGGTTCAATTTATACATAAGATATGGCATGCTATGTTTAGAAGATGAATAAAATGAAAGATAAAGCGTTACGAAAAAGAAGTCTATTATTGGGTTGAGTCAGACATAAGCCTGGAATTAGATTCCAATGTTTTGATTGCCTTGGCAAGTTTAAGGCTGCCATATGTATACATGTAAGTTTAGATTGTCCCATTATAGGGATACTGCATACTTTGACCTCTTTCAAAGCAGAATCCAACAATAAAAAGGGGTTACAGTGTATCCTTTTTTTGGGATAATGTACAACTTTAATTATTTAAAATTATGATTAAAAGACTTAAGGATGATTCCTTTATCAAAATATTTCGATAAAAACATAAAAATATTCGATAAAAAGAAATTAACAAATCTTGGGATATAATCTAATAAACGAAAGTACGAAGCTCAGATTTTTAACACATATTATAGTGACACTTACTTGATATTTGTATATGTCATTGAATCATAAAAATATTTCTTTTGTTTAATTTAACCCGACTTTATTTACCATTTTTTTTATTATACTTTCAAATAAATCAAACTTATCTCATAATATAATTTTCCCCTTCACTTCCTTTTTATTTTTTGAATTACACCTAGCTTTCAAAGATAATAAATCTGATATTTGAATTTCATACCCAGATCTCCTGCTAAGATCTACACTAAAACTGTTAACGCCTACCATTCGGGAAGCAGATACCTAGATTTTAACTTCCCTCTTTAAATTTCTATGCATGTTTCTAACTTCTTTATGTACATGGAACTTTAACCATGATTTTATAGTGTGTGTATTTATATTCAACTCTAGCTCATAATTATGATATGTGAAAATCTTTTCTTTTTTTTTCAACCATGGAACCGTACGGATCAGTTTATTAATATCTGATCATTCCTAAGGAACTCTGAATTAATGGCTATGCTTCCTCTACCGATAATTATCAAAACAAACTAAGGATCTAATCAATCGAACAATCCCTTCAATGAGGAATGGTCTATTGCTTTTCTCCCAGTCTGCAGATTTGGACCATTGTCATACAGGATACCAAACAGCTTACTCACTTTGCTGTCCTTTGGGCAAAGGATTCCCAAGTATTTATCCACACCCACGGAAAGCCGGAAAAGGTTGTCCTATTCTTCTTTCACCTGCCACTGCATCACTTTCATGATCACCTCAAAATGGTTTTCATAAAATATTTAGATACATTTGTGGTGGAAAAGGCTTACAAGATATTTAGTATATTTTTGTTTTTGACTAAGAACTTTATTCCTCATTTTGGTATAAAATATGAAGCATCCCGGCTCTTATCTAGCACACCATTAGAGCTATAACAATCAGTGTTGGAGCTAGCACTAATAAGGGGCATATATTTAGACAAACTGAAATTGTGGCATAGTGTGTTAAGATCTTAGATATTCTTGGAGTCATATTTAAGCGTTAGGGTTTGTCCACCTTGACTATAAGAAAAAAATATTTCAATATTTTATGAAAAAATGCCCCACCACCCTGGCATTAGGGTCCATCACTGATAATAATGGATCTAGGTCCTCATGGAAGTTTTCATAAGTCATACCAATTCAGATATTATCTATTCTTATTAACTCAAAATCTCTTCTATTTTTTTAATCCATAAGGACCTTTGGTGGCAACCTAACAGTCTTGTAATTTTATATACATAATCAGTGTAAAGGATTTTCATGTAAAATGATTGTTTTTCATTTCTTTAATCAGACTGAAAAAACTGAATTTAAGAAAAAGGAGCAAACATCTACAGGTTTTGATTTATTAAATTAAAATTCGAAAATCACCATTTCTGATTCACCCTCTTGGGCATTATTAATACCACACATTCAGTTATGGTTTTAAAAAATATAACAATACAAGAACTTCATGAAGAATATATATGTATTTATAATTGTACTTATTTACTCCTTTGTTTGCCAAGCTGATAAAGAGCTGGTGTTCACAAGTGGTGATCTCCATGTCTGAAATTTTCAGAAAACAACACACAACTAATATGTAAAATGAATGATGTAAAAAAAAAATGTATATACTGTATTTATATATTGTTCTTATTAGTTGCAATAATCTTAATGGCATGTGAGTTATGATATTCAGAGACAACAATTTCATGTATTTCTTGGACCTGTATTCAACTTTTTGGGCCAACTTAAATGGGCCAACACTAGTTGACATTCATTCATCATCCTAAGACTAATGCATTAGTTTTTCCAGCTGCCTCCTTCTAAAGTTGTCTTGTTCATTGTTTTCCAGGCTTTCCAAACACCATTCCAATGCCATTCCCTTATCCGAAACGATTCTCATCTTTAAAATATTTTACCAAGTGCTATCTGTACAGTGCTCGATTTAGTTCGACGGACAAGTGTTTTTCATAAAACTTAATTTGTATTTCCATCGATGAATTCCAATACGTTTGCTACTATTCAAAACTATTCTTAATACTTTTATTATTTCAAATGCTGCTTCATGAATTTAATGCTTTTTTCTAATCTTTGTGTTTTTCAAAAAAAATTAATTAATCAAATATGTTTCATGCTTCTCCTCATTTTTGAGAATAGTAAATATTTAAAACAAGAATATAATATAATTCTTTATATTTCTAAGATTTTTATAAATTAATATATTAATAAAATTTCAAATTAGTTTAAAGTCAATAACTACTTTCTTATATTTGATTGAATTTCTTAACTTTCATATTTAGGGTATTTAACAAAGTTTTTAAGTAACAAAAGTTAATTTTTACAATCCAAACACTTACTTACAAATATATAAAATTGTCCCTACTAAAACCTCTAATCCGAGACCCCTCCCCATACCGTCCCTCCCCCTCCCTATGCCGTCCTATCTATTGAAACGTTAACTGTTTTGCTTTAAATTATAATATTTATTAACAAAAGTTCATATTTATTAGTTAATGACTGGAGCTGTTTTTAAGCCAAATTATAATAATAAGTTTTTTTTTCTTACTTCAAGCACTTGATTTTTAGTTTATTATTTAAAATTATTTTTACTTATAAGATCATACCATTGAGTTATTTTATTACATATATTTAACTTAAGATTATTTACTAAATATTCAACAATCACATTGCTAGGTTTCTCTGCCGCTACCAGCAAAACGACACCGTTTCACAATCTCAATCCTACGCGGCGCGCCTCTCTTTCTTCATCTTAATTCGACCCTCGGATCGTGTTGTAATCCCGTTTTCGTAAATAATGGCGGGAAGACTCCGACTATGAATGTGAATTTGCCATGCCGATCTTAGCAAACTCTGCCATGGACGGTACTCCATCTCTTCTTTCTACTTTTTCTTTGTGGTCTCTCCAATGGCATAGGGATTAGTCTTACTGAAAAGACTAGGTCGCTTTCGAGAAAAAGGCGAAATTGTTTGATATAGAGTATCATAAAAGAAGCAGTTTCTCTTCTTACTCGAGAAACAAACGGAGGGTTAGTGGAGAAGGGAATGTGACTTTGTGGGGTAGTATTTGTGGAAATACTTCTCTCGCAAGCATTTTTTTCCTCTCAAGAATGTTGCTTCCTAAATGTGCTACATTTTTAAATCTTTGCAGAACGTGTTGTTCAATTGATTATAAATCTCGTGTAGGTAGTAATTTTGTGATCGTTTAGAACTTGATGTCCATATCAAAGGAATGAGAGTGGTGTCATTGATAGATGTGTTTAATTTTTTCAAACTCATAGTTAAAAAAAGAAAAAAAGGAGGGAGTACACAAGTCAATAATGGTGATTAACTGGAAGGGAAGATGAAATGTAAAGGAATTTGTTAAGAATGGTACAGTAAAGTTCCAGCTCAATTTGGCAGTGATGGAGGAAAAATAGTAAGTCAACCCACTTCACCTGAAGACCAAAGCAGGATGGTCCTAATGCATAGTATACATCTATGGCATTGCAAATTATAAATGATGGTGGGATGAAGCTACTGAGAATCAACCTACAATTTCCAACAAGAAAAAAAATACAAGAGACTGGAATTGCACAAGATATGAGGTGACGCATTTATGCCTCGATGCGCCACTTTCACTTAGTTTCAAGGCATGATAATGCCAATGAGCAATATATGGTGTATTTATTTAGGTCAGAAAACTGACTTATTATGAGGTTCCTGCAAAAGGAGGTGATACTCCGCACAAAAAATAATGAACCATCATGCAGGAGATTGAATAAGAAATGGATGTTCCACAATGTTTGATAGGTGAACTGGGAAGAAAGAAAAACCTTTGCAAAATTTCCTTGCGAAATTGTCTGGGCTTGTAATGAAGTAAAGCCCCGAGGACGTGGTTTCAATTGCTTTACGGTCGAAATTGAGTTGGGATTTCGTGAAAGAGGAGGTTATGAGCTTCTTTATGGGTTCTTCGAATGAAGCGAGTTTGTTCAAAGTCTTAATGCTACTTTCTTGGTCTACAGTGCCTAAGGGAGTGCGAGTTAGGATGCCAAAGGACTTGAGACGATCAGTTTAATTAAGGTGATCTCTATAAAATTTTAGCGAAAGTGTTGTGACAGAATCAAAGAGTTATGGGGTTGATTATTTCTCCAATCTCGAATACGTTTGTAAATGGGAATGAATTCTTGATGTGATTGATAACAAACGAGGTGTGAGACTCGAGTTCTTAGAAGGAAAGAAAGGGTTTTGTGTAAAGTTGCTTGGATATTGAAAAGGCATATGATTATCGAGGTGGGATTTGATACGCAAGCGCTCGAGAGAATGGGGTTTGGGCCAAAATGGATTAGGTGGATTCGGTGTATTTCACGGCCCAGTTCTCGATCATGTTTAACGGCTCTCTGTTGGGTTCTTTCGGAGTTCAAAGGCTTGAGCGAGGATCTCATCGCCATATCTTGTTGTCGGTATGGAGATTCGGGTTGTCTACGATCGCGGCGGTGGAAAACCGATTTTATTCCCAGGTGCTGATTTGGGAATAGAGAGGGGTGGGAGAGCGGTCATCTCCACCTATTATACCTCAGCGACGATTCTATTATTTTTTGTGAAGAAGCCAAATGCGACGATTGATGTGCATAAGGATTGAACGTTAATGTGGTTCGAAGCTTTCTCAGGATTGAAAATTAATCGGAACAAAAGTGAGATTATTCCTCTAGGGAGGGTGGACAATGTGGAGTCGTTAGCGGCCGAGCTTGGTTGTAGGGTTGGCTCCCTCCCCACTCAGTACTTGGGCCTCCTGCGAATACACTTGTGAGGAACCCCTTGGGAGTGCAGGATTCTATGGAGGAAAGATTTAGGAAAAGCTTGTCCTCCTGGAAAAAACAAATATATCTCAAGGCGGAGGCTCACACTTGTTGATACTTTGTCACAGCCTCCCCATTTACTTCCTACTCCTTGTTAGAATGCTGGTGTTTGTCAGCTGGCGGAAGGTCGGAAGACTTTCTGGGGTGGAGGAATCTTGGTCGTAAAGCCACACAGTCAGCGGAAGCTGTTTGCACTAGAGAAGAAGTAGGGGGTTAGGGTGAGGCCTTTAGTGTGAATCAGCGGCTGGCGTATGTAAGTGGTGGCCCGGTTCTTGTGGGAGGATTATAACTGGAGGAAGGTGATCGGTTCAGTATGAAGAGGAAGGTACAGGGGTTGGTTACTAGAGACATCAGGCGGGTATGGTCTTGGTTTTATGGAAGGCGTCGATGAAATGGCTCGCCTTCTCTCGAGAATGCTATTCCCTCAGGAAATGGTAGAAATTTGGAGTTTTGGAAGGATCGCCCAGTGCAGCGAAGGCCGTCTTCGAGCCGTACCTTCCTCGCTCTGTTGACTTGGCGGCTCACGAGGGCGCGAGGGTGCGGATGTTTGGGGATTCGTCGGTGGAGGTTGGGCTGGTCTCGGTGTTCCTCGAGACCTTTTAATGGCCCAGGAGATGGAAGAGGTGAATAAGGTTCATACACTCCTTTACAATAAGAAGATAGGTATTGAAGGATCGTCTTTGCTAAAGAGTCTATTGCGATGGCTTTTCGAGTTAGACAAATATATCGTAGGCGATGTTTCTCCTCTTTAGATTTCCCTAGTAGATCCATCTGGAACGATTGTTCCCCCGAGGTGAGTTTTAAACTGGAAACTGCAGGATGGTGCTTCACATTTGGATCATACGAAAAGGAGGATTACCTTAGTAAGCAGTCTTTGTGTGAAGAGAATGAAACAATGAAGCTGACACTTATCCATTGTTAAAGGAAGCGAAGATGTTATGGATGTGCAGGCAATTCTGCGAAGCTAATTGGGTGTTCCCAGTGCACAGTTAATGAAACACCATTCTTGTGAAGCGTTAGTGTTAGCGAGAAAAAGGAAGAGAAGTTTGGATAAGCGGCTCCCCTTTTATAATGCAGGGCCATTGTGGGCTCAGAGGAATAAATTGGTTTTGAAAAGTAGAGTCCCCTCACGCTCATAGGATAAGAAATCTTTCATACATTTTACCTTGTGGGGGTGGGCTAAGATGTCACGATCTTTGATAACTTAAATTCTTTGGTGGGGTTTTTGACAAGTGGGGTATAGGTGAGTAGAGATAGTCATTGTTCTCCACAATGTATGCTTTAAGGAGCTTTGTGCTCTTTTTCATTTATATATGTTGCTTTTCTTGATCAAAAAAAAAAATGTTAATATTGCTTTATAGCTGGGTGGAACATATTGGAGAAGTAAACATGGTCGAGGTTATATCAGATAGTCATTCAAGTTTCTTTTAGTATTATCTTAATTTTTTTTAAATCTTATTATTAATAAGATTGTTACTTTCTTTATAGTTTTACTAATTAAATTGAACTATATTATTACAGGAAGGTTGTTGAAATTGAAGGGAATAAATCTTGCTTAAAGCTTGTAAGTCTCTTAGCTTTTTGTGTCCATCAATTAATGGGTTTATGTGAATTCCTGTGGGTTTATAGCCAAAAGAGAAACAATTTAGCCTTCAGGGGGTATACAATGGGCGTAACACTGGTATTGATTTCTTTCCTTGAGAGAAATAGATGAGAAATGATGGATGGTTGAGTTGGGAGGATGGATGATGAGGGAACCTAAAGAATGGGAAGATAAATTTTCCTTTGAGGACAATAATTTGACATGTAGTCTTGTTACTACAGCTGGCCATCTCTGATAAGAATTTTATCAAGATTTAGCAGCACTAACGAGATGGAAGAAGCTACTAGCATGGAGGAGATAGAAGGGAAGATGATGAAAGATTGTGAAACATATACTTTTAAAGTTTTGCTGTCCTTTTAACTTTTAAATGTATGAAATTTTCATGTTTGGAATCTATATATTCTTGTTTTACTACTTACTAGATGTTTTCTTATATCATGTGAAGAAATAGTGCTCAAGTTTGGATGAATTTTTTGTGATGAAATATGACAAGCATTCTAAATTTATGACTACGTTCAATTATACATTGAAATAGGCACGTTATACATTTGGTTGCTACTACACTAGGGTGATCTTGGGGTATTAGGCTACAGGCCTCTCAGCCTCAATATGCATGGTGCCCTTGATAATCATGACTTTGGTAAATAAATATGTGGAGTTTTTTTATATTTAAGAAACAGGAAGACCTGTAATCTGCTTGAGCTATTCCCAGAAGATGGCTGAATCAAATAACTGAAAATTCAAGATCAAATCCAACTTTGTGCTACAAAATGGAGTCTTATCCCTTTAACTTTATCAAAATATCTCACCAACCTACTAATGATGTGCTTTCATATCTTTTCATACCTATTCAACTAGATTGGATTATCTCTATCCTCTATGTACAGGTTTTGTGTGTAGTATTCTGTATGAATGTCTGAGCCTGCATGTGTTTGGACTAGGTTGTTAACCAATGGGCCTAGTGTTAATTGACATTATCTGTATTCACTACATCTCACTCTTTATATTTTCGTTGGTTGATAGGTTCACTTCATGATTCTTATTAAGCTTCATGGCCAATTCCCACTATAGTTTGTACTTTGTAATATAACACTTTTAAGACAGTATTTTAACATTCAAAGCTTACTTAGTCTGAAGATAAAAGTCATAAATTGCATACACAACCTTAAATTCTCCTTAAATATCAAAGGCTTCAAATCCAGGGTTACTGTAGACTCACATGTGAGCAATGTTTCCTTTTAAACTTACAAAGTTTGCAGTTTCAATAACAATCCTTGTCCCATGACTCAAAAAACTCGCCACCATTGGTGTGTGTTTTTCAATCTGTGGAAATTACAAATAGAAAGTCCACACGAAAGGTAGATTAAACCTCTGAATCAGCTCTTTATCTAGAATCACCTTCTCGGATGGAACATTTGCTGTGGAGAATCTGTTTCAGAATTGCTCCTTGAAGATGCTTAGAGGATTTCAATGGTAAATTTCTATACCATATTCACTTCAAGCATGGGTAAAAGAGAAAAATCAAGAGAATAGGTTATGCTCTTTAGATTTTCAGGAGAATTTGACATGTGAGCTGTAGCCATTGACACAGATGTTACATGGTTTGGGATTCAATCTCATTGATTTTATTGCCACAGATAATACTTTTACTTCTAATCATATCCCTTTTTTTTCCCTCGGTGTGATGTAGGATGTTTGATTCATAAAGCTCTCTTCTACAAAAGATGCAAACTGCTTGACCTCACTCACAAACATGCAAACCCCAGTATAATGTGATGGTTCAACTATGGAATCTTGTTTTTATTGTTAGTTTTTCCACGACTGCAGAGCTAAACTAATGGATTTGATAAAGAACATCTCTATCTTTCTTTAGTTATTTTTTTGCCTTCACGCTACTCTCCAGGACATGAATTTCAAGTGCTAATTGGTTTCTTTACAGTCCTTACTTGTGTGCTTTCCCTTTCAGCCCCTCCCCTCTGAGTTATTAGGTTCTTTCTCTCAGATGATTTCAATTTCAGGAAAGGCAAATCCCGAGTTCAAGTGCAGCTTTCTGCAAATCTTGCAATTTAATCATAGACTTCTTGCAGTGTGAATTCATTGATATACTGAACCCAGGGACCAGTCTCATGCAGCCTGAAAATAAGTGAGTTAAGTGAGTTATGACTTATTTGTGTTTCTTTCAGTGAGCTGTTTGATGCCCTTTTGGTGCGTATGTTACCTATCAAGTAACCTTGTTTGAAAAAGATGTGTTTTGGTACTACTCATCTTGTAGGAGGGCCTTTACCTTTTCCTTTGAGTCAGCTTCATGCACAAGGAGAGAGCGGTAGAGTTGATCTTTCCTGGTATCGTCCCTCATGTCCCCCCTCCCTTCTTTAGCAAATGGGGAAAACTTATTGGGAAAACTATGTTCTAGGTACCCATTTCAATTTATTTTAAAAATTAGGAATAAAAGACTTAGAACTAATGTCATGTTTCCAAATTTTAAAATATTTAATAAAGGTTGAACAAACCTTAGTTATGACCTCTACTGCTTGGATATACAAATCAGTGCCCCTATATTTGTTGTTGTTCCAAGTTAAATTAAAAAAAAAAGAAATCTAAGATTCAAACCTTTTTATTTGTTTTCCTAATCACGTGATTGTGATGGTAAAATGAATGTTGATTTGGGAGATGCTGCCGCTTTGAAAATGGGGTAATGATGAGTCAAAATCAGAACAGTATCACGTGTGCTGTCTTGCCAGTTTTAGAGTAAGTATAGGCAGAGTAAGGAGTAGGACCATGAACCCAATAATCAAGCCCCAATAATATAATGCCAACTGTTCCTATTTAATGTTCTTCCTCCATCACTCATGATTTTCATCATTTCTCTTCGTCTCTCTCTCTTTTTTTTTTTTCTGATAGGTATTCATCTCTCTTTTTTCTTTTTTAAATAATTGTTAGTGTACCTGAACTTTATATAGACCTTGACTAATCCTATCTAAACTTTATATGCACATTAACTAATTCTATGAGAACATGAGATAAGTAAATCTTTAAGCAGTCGTAAAGGAATTTGAACGGATAACCATTAGAAAACAAACCTAAGATAGGGTAAATGAACTACTTTTTAGGTTTCCATTTCTCATAATACTGCTTTTCTCCTGCTCTTCAAGCACCAAATTGTGTCGTGAAATTTTTGGAAAAAAATTGTATATAGTGGAACTCCTTCATGTTGGACACAAATTGTCTAACCATTATACTATAATGCCCCTAAAACATTTATGCCTCATAACTTTATTTTCTAACTCCAGTCACGATCAACAAAAACACTTTGCACTAACCGTTACCTCAAAATTTTAAACCTAACTTTAAATTTTATCTAGAATCCAAATTTAAAGCTTTTGCGCTTTTTTATTAAGGGATCATAATTTTCTTCGACTACGTTAATCCGATATCCGCTAATGTATAATTGCATTTAAGAATATTTCTCGTAATTCTTACCTCAAATATTTTAAGTAATCTAGATCGAGATTTCTGATTCGTGTGGATATGATGAGTATCTTACCCGTCCCTGACTAGAATATCCGATTAAATATAATATATATATATATATATATATATATATATATATATATATATATTTCTAGTATATTGTTATTTATTGTATAATGTTTGATTGTGCTTACATTTTGATTGGTTTCATGAAATCATATCACAATAATTCTTATTACTATTATACGATAAATTATTTTTAATATTCGTAATTTTCTAAACACAATTCATTCCACAAATTCAATTTGCATTTGAGTAAATGATAGGTATCCGATCCTCCACTTGACGTGAGGACGGTGATAAAAATGTCGGGCAGATATTCAAAAGTCTCACAAATGCCCCACATCGACAGAATGAAAAGTCATGGAAGATATAAATACGAATAACATCCACCAGACAAGATTTCAAAAAAGTTCAAAAACAAAACTTCACTTGCAGCCCAAAATCGAACAATATCATACCGCTGCCTGTGATGCTTCCTAACAAAACGATAAACGGGATGGGGAATCTAGACCCATTACCATCCATACTTACTACCATTAATTTTGATACTTGAATGAAAATATTATCACGAAAGAATTATCACTATTAGTTTAGATTAATCTTAGACTCAAAAGGTATAGGGAATCAATAGCAGCCCAAGCGTGTTGGGGAACCGAGGAGGACCATTTCCCACACACCTTGCGATAGGCTCCTCTTTAATGTTACTTTTCAACTCTAACAGCAATTGACGTCGGTAGGGGTGTTATCAACTGAGTATTTGATGATGGTAACGCATTAAAGCAGCCAAATTTGAATATAGATGGAAATCATTGTCATTAACAACTTAATCCATAAAGCCAAAAAATAATAATAATAATTATTATTATTATTATTATAAAAAATAAATTGCCATTACATGAAAAACAACAATGCATGTGTCACATCTAATAACTCCTCATGGGGCTGGGTCCTGGTCCCCAATTATTGTTCAATTCTTCTCACGCCCATCAGCTTTCCCATGCATGCATGCATGCATGGAACACCAATCCATCCATTCACTTTTATTTACTTTATGGTGTTCCTTAATCATGCCACCAAATCATTAATTTCATTGATCTTGTTCTCCTACCCAAATGAGGAAAATAAAAATCAAATCAAGAAATTGGTCAATTTTTTGTTTGTTTTTATTAGCAATCCATTTATTGGGCATAATGAAACATGTCTTAGTATAACAAATAGTATTGTAAATTCAGTTCAATGGAAATTATACAGTGGTTTAATATTTTAAACTGTAGTTTTAACAAAAGATGATTAAAAAGTTAAAATAATGCAAAAGTACGGAACCTTGATAAAATATTTCATGATATTTTACCAAAATTTACAATTTTTTATGCTCTAAGAAAATTTATAGTGGTATGCAAAGTTCCCTTATATTCATTATTCATCGGTATAACCTTATTTTTATGTTCATGAGTAGCAAATTGGCTAATAATTCAAACCCAAAGACTTATACTAAAAAATTAAAATATTTTTATGTTATAATATTGTTATATTATTTATAATGTTTGGTCTCCAAAAATACAAGAAAAGAAAATATTAAACAATTATTTTCTAATGTTTTGGCTTTTTTTTTTTTTTTTTGTACAAAATACCGAAAAAAATTAAATATAATTGAAAAACATAAAGCAATAGAATAGACAAATTTATTATTGATGAAACGTAAAGGGAAAAATATAGAAATTGAAATATTTAAAAATATTTAAAACTATTGAGTACACACCGTTGGCATATTGACCAAACCATTTACTACCGACCAAACTCATTACTATTGCCGGAGGCAGTTTTTAAATTTTTTGTTTTTTTCTTTTTCTTTTTCACTGACATGTTTTGAGTGGCTTCCCACACAAGCAATCATTGAACACAAACGAGGGCGGATCCAGGTGGTCGAACGGCGACCCCGCCGGGATTTTTCCGCACAGGTGGTTATGGCTCAGGTCCAAGTGACCGATATACGATGCCCCCACCATCGATATCGGTATCGGACCTTTCAGTTTATTATATGACAAATCTAATGATGTGAAATACGATCTCGGCCCGAAAACATCCGGTATTTTGCCATCCAGAGAGTTCCGGCTCAAGTTCAATATGCTTACAGAGGAGCCAAGTATAGCTCCCGGTATTTGACCCGATATTAGGTTTCCGTCAAGGTTTAGTGTTGCGAGAACCGCCATTTTTCCCAGTGACGCCGGTATTTGACCTGAGAGTCGGTTCAGGGAGAGATCCAAATCGGATAACCGGTATATGTTGGAGATTGAGCTTGGAATGGTGCCGCTGATCTGGTTCCCGCTCAGTAAGGCTCGACTCAGCATTCCGAGTTTGCCGAAGTCGGGCGGAAGCTCACCGGAGATTCGGTTGTTTCGGAGATCCAGGTGCATTAAACTGGACATTCTGAGCGACGCTGGATTTTCTGTTCTGGAGATGAGGCTGTTTGGCGACAACCCACACAGTCAACCTGAGCCTTGATAGCTGGAATCGACCAGAGCTTGTTCCCGATCAGGTCTAAGATTCGGAGGAACGGCAGCGACGTAATGCAAATAGGAATCTCGCCGGAGATGCCTTTCCAATCGGCGATGATGATGCTGGAGAGCCGGCGGAGGTTACAGATCGCCGGTGAGATAGTCCCCGTCATGTAGCCAGTCCGTCCGGCCTTCTCGAAGATCGGATCCTCTGACTCGCCCCGGAGGCTGATGTCGGCGACTCGGCGAGTCAGCGGATCGCAACTCACTCCGTACCAGCCGTGGCAACAGTCATAGCCAGTCCACGAGTTGAAAATACCAAGGTAAGGCTCGCGAAGGGCTGACCTGAAGGTGAGCAGCGCCTCTCGGTCAGTCGGGGGGCAAGACGTGACGGCGACAGCGCCGGCGAGCAGGACGGCGGGCTACACAACGAGCTTCAGAGCCGCGTTTGTATAATAATACTTCTATTATACAATTTTCAACTTTCTTTCCTCTAGAGCCAGTGAAGTAACTCACGCCAATTGCATTTGGGAGGAAGCATGGCGACTCCCATCGCCACGTTTTAATATAGGGGGCGATGTTTTATCGCCGTGACGACTATACCCTGACGTGGCTTCAATTGTCGACTGTAGGCCTACCCGGGGAAGAGGATACGGACAATAAATGCGGCGACGGTCCCTCAAAACTCGCCACGTGGCTAATTTCTGGTCCAGGCTCATGTCTCTCCGACTTTTGTATGGTAAATGATTGCTTCTCAAATTAACAGGAGAATAGTAAATAAAATTATCATCTAAATGATATTACCGTACATATATTAAAATACACCTTCACTAGTGCTTAATTTGAACTTTCAACACCCTGTATTGTTGGCTAATGGGGCAAAAAATTCATGGAGAATTTTTTATAATCTTAGGGACTAATTCTTGGGTTTTTTTTAAAATGAACGGTTATGTAAATCCTTCCACAACGTTAAAGATAATCAAATATTCAAACCCCACCCCATCAATGTATTCTTTTACATTCAACCCATCTTTTTCCTTGTATTATTAATTCATTACTTTTTTTATTTTTGGTAACTAAAATTACCATGGAGTTGAAAAAAGTATCCTAGATGGCTAGATGTGGAAACCTAAGAGAAGGTGACTAGGTGGGGGGAATAGAATTAAAAGATAGTGGTAAAATTGCCCTAAGAATAGAAACCTAGAATAAGAAGAAGGAGAAGTTGGGGTTGTGGGGGAAAATTAATAGTTGGGTTGTACGTACAAACATGTATTTTAGTATTGCAAAATGAATGTCCTTTTGAATATATTCATTATTCCAACCTTGTATGCAGTTAGTATTAATTGGTTTACAGAACTTTGCAGCTCTCTACATTCAATTAATTCATGTACTAGGTATGTTCTCCATTCCTGTTTAGGGTATTTGTGTCCTTTTACATATTTTTTAATATGATATTCATTCTTATATAATTGAATAAATATTTAATAATTCTACCATAATTATTGATGAAACCACAAATATTGAATTCCAAATACTACTCAAAATATTATGTAATATGTGCAATTGTTGAGTTTAACTATTCTTTTCTATGTAACCAGACATTCAATCTCTTGAAGAATAATTAGACATTTGTTATATCCTCTATTATTCCTGTTATTATTTAATAGTTTTACTTTTATGAAAAGAAGAATGTTTTTATTCATTCATATTAGTAAGACATCGATGTAAATGTATAATCAATTTTTAATAAAAATCATAAAAGATTAAATAATATTTAAATTATCAGCATAACGTGACAAATAAACCCAAGCACATTTGATAACAATATAAGAATCAATATATGTTACCTGCTTTTATTAAACATATCACTTGCACCATAATTTGATTTATCATATGCCTAATCAAATACGTTGGCCATACGATCAAGCCACGCGACAAATAAATGCCAGACAAGACGATATAACCACAATGCCTCATCAGCATTTAATGCGAAACAATGCAAAAATAAATTAAAATCTAAATACGTATAAAAATAACTACTTTATTGATAAATAAAATGATATAAATAGATGTAGATTGGTGATTTTATGTCAAAAACTGTAAAAAAAATCACCCCTCATTGTTTAAAGCAAACCGACTAAAAGATAATAAATTGAAAAAAAAAAGGAAACTAGGGTTTCACAAAAAAAAAATGAAGTTTATTTAATAGTTGTAATTAAGAAACTATTAACTTAATATGATAGAAAATATCACCAAATACATTATTATAAACCCCAAATTTGAGGCAGATTCTTCTTTTCATGGTGAGAATCCCACATTACAGCACAGCGAGCAGAGGTCTCCCTTTCCCTATAAAAAAAGGCCTCTCCCCCTTGATTGAGAAAAGAGAAAAAGGGAAGCAATTGCCTTGCTCCATCAAAAAAAGTGTGAGACCCTAATAACCTTTAATTAAATATTTTTTAGAATAAAATTGGGCAGATGAGCTTATAATTTAGCCCTATTACTTCTTAAGTTTTTTTAAAAAAAGAGACTACGTCTTCTCACATCGAAATGAGTAATTCAATGGCCTCAAAGCTTGTTGATGAAATAAAGATCGTCTTGTGAATTCGGTCAAAGAAGAATTTTTATACGATCTCAACTTTCGCGCACTTCAACAGAGGCGATTCGGTCCGAGGAACTACCCGTCTACCCGATACAGTCAACCCGACCTCTGATCGCACTCCTAGCTTTCTTTCTCCAGACCGGGCCTTCTTATCATGCAGTCACATTTGCAGCTTTTTTTCTTATTTGTTTTCTCCCTTTAAAATAAAACAAAATAACACTCAAACCAAGTTTAAAACTGCTTTTCAAAATAAAAACGCAGCCTCTGCCTTTGCTTTAAAATGCATAACAAAGAAAAATACGGCCCACAACTATTCTTTTTTTCCTCAATACATATTGAAAATGCATTACCATTCAAGGGATATGCTATGTATAGTTCAATTTTTTTCTTTTTCTTTACACTCAACTTTCCTTTGTATGTATCATTATATCTCATGAAAGAATCGGATTTTAATTAATATCTCTCAAATACTTTTTATAAAATTAATCAATCATATTTAATGCTCCTTTATCTTTCAATACGTTATTTGTGCTTTTTTAAAGGACTAATATTATTTGATTTTTTTCGATACATACTAATATTGTTTGTTAATGACCCCATTCTATATATTTTGCTATCAATATTATTCAACGATCTAGACATTTCATTACATATTTCAATCATTATAATCGAAAGTTCCATGGATACGATCAATTCAAACCTGTATATTCAAAGCTTTATTTTTTTCAAAAGTAACTAACAACTTTTTAAAAGCTTAAAGTTTTATAGGATTTGATCACATTAATATCACGCTTCTTAACACCTTCTTTTATATGCCACTCCATATCAAGTCCTTATGAACTTTCAAATATACAAAAGTTATATTTATCTAACTCATAACCTCTCTACATCAAACCAAGCTTTATTATCATGTTGGAAAGATCGCTCCTAAGTTTTAAACTTATGCACACAGTAAGCATTACGACTATCATGTTTTTAATAATACGCATATTATATTGTTTATGTATTTGAGTTTGAAGCTACTCAAATTATTTTTATCAAAGAAAAAGTATAATATATATATATATATATATATATATATATATATTATATATATATATATATATATATATAAGAAAAGAAATGAATGGAGTGAGAGTAAATGTTAGAAGATGGAGGGGGGAATAGTACAAAGAGAAATTAATAATTCAGACAATGAAAGTGGAAGAAGAGGGTAATGACATATGATAGAGGGCATTCATATCTGAGAAATGGGTCCACGGATTGTCCCTGATCATAATAGTCAGTGATGTAGAAATTGTCCATTTTACATTCAAAGGGTCACTATGGTTTTAAAACACGTCTATCAGATTAAGAGAAGCTCATACTTATATAATGTTAAAAGGTTTATCTCATATTCGATATGGATGTGACAAACATTCTTCATATAAATACAATGATTCCTCGTTAAGTTCATAGTATCATGGTAATCAACTGATAAACAAACCCTTACAGTCAATGTAAAGTGATCTGACTCATTAACGATCAATTATGATATCATTTATAATGACCTAATCCAATCCTTTATATATTATCCATTTTAAACGTAAAATGGGTTCACAACTTTAAAACGCTGTTATTGGTACCAAAAATAACCTTATATTCGCTTTAAACACGTCACCAACTAAATCAAACAGCTCACATTTAAATTAGATAATGACACAGAACTTTTCCCTCCTTAATTGGGCTGGGACAATAGTATCTTAGAAGGTTAAGAGGGTATTCTGAATCTTTGGTTCCTAGACAGAAACTCAAAGTTGGTAATGGGAACTGGTCCATTTTCTGTATTGAATGCAAATGGAGCCATTTTGTCCATTCATTCAGAAAGTAGAGATCTGGATCATCATCTTTCCCTGAAAACTGGTCCCCATAAACTGAGTAAGGACAAGCCATCATATGTCATTGTTCTCAGGATCTTAAACATGGTGGATTGCAAACACTTCTGGCCCCATGCATTATTTCCTTAGTCTCTCCTTTGGCTGTTCTGAATCTGCCACCCATTTTTATGTAAATTAATTCCATTAGAATGCATCTACAATCTTTTAAAGGATTAAAAAATCACTTGTATCTTAGTCAAATATGAAAATTGCTGAAGAAGTTATCTCAATGTCCCATGAAACCTTTTATCATTGAAATATGGCTATGGACCTATGGTTATTGTAACAACTAAAAGTTTTCTTATTTCGTGTAGATATATATATATATATTTTTTTATATTTATTCATTTTACATATCACGATTTAGTATTCTATCATTATAAGTATTCAAGTCTAAAACTTTTCGTTTTTCATCACACATTTTTATCATTTGAACCGGACCTTAAAGGTTCTTTTTGAGTAGATACTATTGCTTCTGTACTGAACCAAAGAATTTCACTTTTTTTCAACCAGCCTTCATTATTTAATGGAATCTACTATAGTTCTAAAATATCCCTTGCCTTATTGTGGGGTACCTCAATCCATCGGAAGGAAAAAATTCTTTACACTTTATTTGAAGTGAATTTTTCCTAACCATCTAAACATATTTTAAAACCGTAAAGATTGGCTATATAGTAGAAAAAAAATATCTAAATGAAAGGCTTAAGTCATTATAATTGATATTAAAACAAATTTTTTTCAGTACCAGATTTTGAGAGAGAATGGTCTCGTAATCTCATGTAAACGATGAAGACAATATTTCCATATGGACGTAGAAATGTGACATTACAATTTTATGTTACATTTAAAGTTAAATATCATTAAAGAAACACCATTTTGCTGTGTTTGAATTTAGTATTTTCTATATTTTTTGAATTTTTCAGAATAAAAAAAAATACGAATGTGTTTTTTATATTTTCTTTATTTTTAAAATAGAAAACAGTTTTTAAAAACAAAATTCAAAGATGCCCTTAGTGTTTTTTTTTTTTTTTAATGATTGGTATATATGCTAATTATTGGCTCATAACTATATGATGTGATTTACAACCCCAACCAAAATGATTAAAACCGTCAACACTTAAGGTTGTATGTGTCCAATTATTAGCAAACCTAATAATTATTAGAAAACAAACTATTTCCATGGAGCTTTCAAAAAAAAAAAAAACTATTTCCATGGAAATTGGAATGGAAATAAAAGTTATAATAATAATAATTATTATCATTATTATTATTATAGAAATTACAACTATGGTGAGGGATTACAAGATCCTAACCAACAGAATTTTGATTGAAATTGACAAAAAGAAAAGGATTTAAGTGGTTGTGATTCTAAAAAGACGTGGTCCCCCAACCAAAACTCAACGGATTTGCATAGAATAAAAATGATTAAAAATAGAATCATTTAGCTAAGATTTAGAGTGATAGCTGGCGTACCAAAAAAAAATTTGAAAACTTATAATAAGCCAAAATGTAATCATAAGATCAAGACATTGACATTTGTATCTTCAATTCTATGAATTGCATTAAACCTGTGGTGCACATGAAGTATGGCTTTAACAGCTATTTTTCGGAAACTTCCAAAAACCAAAAGCTCCTTCTACCTTTCCACTGCAGGCTTAAGAAAGGAGGAAACATTCCAACCTTGTGGAGAGTTTTTTTTTTCTGTGGAAAACAAGGATGACGTTTCTTCAGTATTAAAGTCAAAATATATTGAAAATTCCTGAAATGTAAGATACAAATACCAGTATCAAATTGTTTCAACTGTAGTTTAGATCTGGGAATATATAAGGAAAATAAATAAAGAAATAGTAAAATATATATATAAGTGGAGAAAAAGAAAGAGATTTAGGATCTTTTTGGTTTAAGTTTTGAAAACAGTTTAGAATTTGGTGTTCTTTAAATTTAGGGTTATTTGTGTTAATTTGATATTTTTCATGTTTTTCAAAACAAGATACAATAGAAGCCAAACAAATTTTTAGGCCTCATCGTATTTTTAAGAATAAAGAACAGTTTTTAAAAATAGAAACTAACCCTTAATCTCAGTTTTAACATTCCAACAATAAAATCAAATAAAAAGTAGGAGGAAGGTCATGAGCCACATGGTTTTTTTCCTTTAAAAGCACCAATTTAGTTGGTTTGATGGGAGGAGAAAATTGGCTAAAAGAGAGAGAAAGAAAATGAAAAATAAAGAATTATTTGTTCGGATGGTAAGAGGGACCTCCATCTGAACCCCAATTTATATAATCAAAATAGTTCTCATTCTGATCATACTAAATGGTTCATCATATTCACCTATATATCTTTAATTTTTTTTTTTTTTTAAAAAAAATCACCTTCTTAGGTCCATATCCTTTCACTTTTTTTAAGTTTACCTATACTCTTAAAACAAGTCTCTAACTGAACCTCCTGTACAATCTAAAAATGAAAATAGGTAGTACTTCTATACAGGCACCTACCATTTCAACTGAACCCTTTTCAATTTTATTAACATTTATACTTGTATTTTCATTTTTATTAGACACTTAACATTTAACCTCATTTTGGAAATGATAAAATTAACCTTTTATATTATTGAAAATGATAAAAAGTGAAAAACTAACCCCTTAAGTCTATTTTTAAATTTTTTATTTAAATTTAGATAAAAATTCTAAAATATTGAATTCTATTTCTTGGCCTGATAGGATACTATTTTCATTTAAAATAAATTCTTATAAATAATATATAAATCTAACATTTATAATGTGGATGAATTTTTACATAGTATTTTTTTTAAATAACTTAATAAAGAAATTATTTTAATATTTTTATTTTTATAAGTTTGTTAAAATGTTATACAAATATTATATAAATATTGATAAATTAAAATATTGATTTAAAAAAATGGGTAGATATATTATTTATGTTTATTTTAAATTATTTTTTCCAAAATTATTTTATAGATAATATATGAATTTTCTAAATGTATAATTTTTTTTTCGCATTTATAATTGTATATATTTAATATTTATAATTATACTATGGTCTTTTCTCATAGTATCTTATTTTTAAAAAGTAAATTAAAAAGAAATCATCCTATCAATAAAAAATATTAATTTTGAGAAAAAATTATTTTTAAATAAATATAATATTGGTATATACCTAATTTTTTAAATCAATATTTTTATAACATTCTAATTAACTTATAAAATAATATATATATAGTATATATATATATATATATATATATATATATATATATATATATATATATATATATATATATATATATTGGAATACTTTGTTAAGTTATTTTTTTAAAAAATAAAATATCATGAGAAAAAATCATCTTTCATTATAGATGTTAAATTTATATATTATTTATAAAAATTAAATTTTTATCTAAATATTGAGAAAATTAATTTTTAAATAAAATAATTATCCTATCTAACAAAAAATAATAATATTTTAATTTTTATCTAAATTTGAAATAAAAATATAAAAATACACATGCAAGGAGCCTATTTTCATGTTTTTAATAATATAAGAGGTTAATTTTATCATTTCAAAGGACAGTGGGTAAATGTTAATAAAATAAAGCGAATAGAAGGGTATGTAACGGAGTTGGAGCAGTAGATAAAGGACGGTTACACCTCCATCAAAAAATGACTTATTTTAATGTATTGAAAAGTGTAAGGGGTTAATTTTAATGTTTAAAAGAGTAGGGGTTAAATGTTTAAAAAGAAAAAAAAAATGAAAGTGTAGGGAGTTGAAATTGTAATTTTCCTTAATATATATATATATATATATATATATATATATAATACTGATACATATAAGCTTAAACTTAGTAAAAGAAAGAGAGAATTTAGCTTTTTGAATATAATTTATACAAAATCAAACCCATTTTCACGTGTGATATGTTTAGGATGAGTTGGATTTTAAATAGTTGCACTATTTTTATAATTTTTTATTATTAAACAAGAAATAAAAATAATAAACGAGACAGGGAAACGTGTGGGAGCGAAAGACATGGCTGTGAACAAGGGCAGTTTACCTGTATTTATGTTGATGGTCTGATTGACCCCTGCCTTAATTCACGCATGATTTTGTGACCAAATCTTTGAATATTTTTCAATTTTTTTAGGTCATTTCATATGCCTTCTTACCTTTTTTTTTTTTTTTGCTTTTCCAATCACACCATCCTCGGCTGTTTACCTGCAGATCTTCTCGTATCAATTTTTTTAAACAAAAAATTAATTATTTTATAGAATTTTCTGTGCATTATTAAAGAATCAAGATAAGTATTTTAAAACATATCATAAGGGAAATTGTATGAATCATTTGGTGGTGCCATGTGACTATACATGGCATGATTTGAAATAATGCGTCCACGCAATTAGGTTTATAACCCATTTGATATAACCTTTTTTTAGTGATTTAAGTAAAAGTTCATTAAGCCTAATTTTGTTGTAATTTTTCCGAATAACTCCTAAATTTCTTTTCCGAATTTTTTCTCATAAATTTTTTTCAAGCGAATGAGGAGCTGTTTTTTATTATTCTTAACCTAAATCATCTCTACATCTCTTCTTTTCATCTTATTTCAATAAAAGAATTATTTCACATAAATTTGTGCTTTTATTTTTTTTCTTCTCGCGATTTAAATGTCAGTTTTTGGCCACTGATTATTGTCATCTCTACAAGAATTATATTATATCATCCAGACGATATTTTTGCCACATCGCGACACGCATCGCTTATTCAGGCGATTCGCATGCTGAGTGATATACAATCAAAGACAAGAATCAGCTAACGACAGAGTCATGTGATATTCTACTTCACAATAAGACTATCAAACGTGATAGTTTAAGTTGATTCATTATTTTATTAACTTATATTATGTTTCATCATTTTTGCGCTTTTAACGATTTTCGATTTTATATTTTATCGATTATCGTCACTAATCAATAAAATTATTTTTCTCCAAAAAGAAAAGTTCATCAAAAAATAGTGCGTGAAGGCATTAAGCACATGGTCTTTTTGTATTCGGTCATGAACTTAAGATCGACGTTATGGGATTAAGAATGCGATTTCCGCTTCAAGATAGATACGATTAAACAATACCGAAACCCATCCCCGATTTAAAAATAAATAAAATAGACAATCTTAAACCTCGCTTTAGGTGATAAAAGAATTCATCCAATCAAATGGACAGTGGTCAAAATCCAATTCTATCAGTTATCTCTGGGCCTCGCATACGCAAACCTTCGTCTAGGTGGCATGGATGGGTTCAAAGCAGATGGGCACATGCTGCTACATGTTATGCTATCAAGCCTGTATAGTATTTTATTTTTGGGTTAATTAGATTATGAATTTAAAGGAAAATTCTTGATACTATAAATTTTTCACAAAGGATCACAAAAGCAAGTTTGTGACATGAATCTGAATGTTTGAGTGGCTAGCCATCTCCAGCCTCGCTCTAACTAATACTCTGGCCCAAACCCACCGACTATTTTGGCTTTGGCTTCCAAGTCTTAACTCTTTCGTGCGGGGAGATCCATGTACTACCAGTATACTTTTCAAAGCCCAATTACAAGAGGCCTGGTACATTGGAGTGGACATGCATATAGAAGAGCCCCTATGGACAAAGGTTTCAAATACAACCCTCTAGAAGGCTTACCATTTGACCACTCCCCTACGACAATGTTAGAAGGCTTGTGTTATTCCATCTATTTGACCCAAAATTTTTAATTATTAGATAATTTTATTAATTTTCTAGATTTTTTTTTTAACATCTATTCAATTTTATATTATGTTTTAGTAACATGTTCTTTTAACATCTATTCAATTTTATATTATGTTTTAGTAATATGTTCTTACATGAATTCGAACATGAATCTCTTGTAGTCACTTATAAGCCTGACCGATAATAATTTAAAACATAAAAACATAGTACTGAACTTGGTCTCAATTAGTGACCGCATATGAGGACGTTTTTTTTTTTTTTTTTAAAATAAATATCTATTCAACAATACCTATTTAAAAGTATTATCAAAGCATGATGCAACATGTGTTAAATTTTTTTAATCCTCATCCACTACATAATGTGGAAATTACTTTTACAATTTTATTTGCATTGTACTCGTCTCTGGTGAACACGAGTTTAGTGAAAATTCAAAACTTTTTAAAATTTGCACTTAACTCATTTTTTCAACATATGTTAGGCATTTTTTATGTTGAGTAAATTAATCCACAAGTATACAGGCCTACTAGTAATATAGTGGACTCAAAGAGTCCGAACCACGGGGAATGGTCTTGCTTTGCTTAATTAACTGAGTACCCCATTAAAGTTTTCACTATTTAGGCTAAGGAAAATAAGATGATATAAGAAATTAAACTAAAATAACCTAAGGGACAAGAAAAGAAAATGAGAAATATAAGAAGTAGCTAAAGCACTTCACGGGGATTGATTCCTATTATAACAATCACTTTAAAGCCTCAACTGAGATACCTTCACTTAAGATTGTTAGCTGAACGTTATAAATTATGTAACCTCAACTTTTGCCTCTCGGTTACACTTTCCTACTCAATTTCTTTAGTCTCCATTAGGTGCTTGTAAATGAATTAAAAACAGTAATACATGAAAAACTCTCTTAGTCAATTTTCCGAACATCTTTAGATTGGTCCAATAAAGACCTTAGACTATTTGATAATTAGTCACTTTTCGGTCCTTTACAAAAATCATACACTGCTGATAGTAAGGAAGCATTCAACTAATGTTTTCACATTAAATTGAATAGTCTTAGATTCTACCTCAATCAAAGTCACATTCAAGGTAGACAAGAAGAACATATCAACAACATCAATTTAAATAAAGATGTATTTCAAATATTCAAAAGATCTAAGAATTAATACATAATAGTTCACAAATCAACCCTTGGTTAGAGTTGAGCTCAACATCCAACAATTAACAACACCAAATAAAGTATTCAGTAAGTGCATAATAGAAAGAAAAAAGAGATAAGGAAAACAAATAATGTTCTTTGAAACTTTGTTCTTCAATCTCCCCTTCAATGGTGGATTTGATCCTCCCTTATTGTGAGAAAAGAAGTTTCTTCCTCTTCCTTGAGCTCTCAAATCCTCCCAAAATCGTTCTCCCCCTCATTTTAAGGTTCTCTAGGCTTTTGTATCTCAAAAATGGCCCATCATCAATTTGCAGCCGATGCCACATTCTCAAGGGAAAGATAACTTCCTCATTCGAACTCCACTCAACGCTCTAATGTTAGAAAGCTAAGAAAATGTAAAATCCATCCATAGGAAGCTTAGAGTCATTGGAAGTCATATTATTTACTGAAAAAGGGGAAGAACTGCTACTTGTTGGATGAGATGTCTTGGAAATCTTTCATTTTTCACTTCTCGAGCTACAACTTTTTCGTTTGAGTTCCAAATTGAGTGAACTTGGATCCTCTACATAGCTAAAGATGTCTATAGTCCATCCATGCCATGGGAGAAGCCATGGAAATGAAGCATCCAACTGTAAATTTTCTCTTTTTGGTCCTTGATTATACTCATTTGCTCCATAACAAACCTAGAACCAAACATGATAAAAATAAAACATTAAAGCCCTTAAAAGCAATTCATAATATAAATAATAGGTGAATAAAGATATATAAGCAAGCTAAATTTGTACTAAACTCATCTTTTCAACATATGAGTTCTAAATTCACACCAAACTCATCTTTTTAACAGGCAAATTCTATATTTACATTCAAATCGTCTTTTCAACATACGAGTTCTTAATTTGTACCGAACTCGTCATTTCAACAGACGAATTCTTAATTTACATAGAACCCGTCTTTCTAACATACGAGATCTATATTTACATTGATGTTCTAAATTTGCATCAAACTCGTCTTTTTAAAATACGAATTTTAAATTGTACTGAACTCGTATTCACCATAAACAAGATCTACATGGATTTCATATCATCACAAATTAAGATAATTAAATCAATAGTTTTGGAATCATGCTTTTTTTAATCAATATTTTTTTAAGTTGATATAATGCACCACTTTTCCCCCGTATATGATTACTTTTATTAAGTAACAAAGAACAACTATTAGAGTCTTCTTCTAACAATATTCTAAAAGTATGCACCATTCAATTAACCTTTTAATAGAAAAGAGTTAAAAAAAGGAAGAATCCATATTCACCAGACCAAAAGTCATGCGATATACTTGATTTAATTCCTATGTACACACCACTTTTAACCTTTAGTTCCCCTAACCTAATAATATGTTTTTCTTGTATCTGCTTTTCCTCTGTTCAAAAAGGCATGCTTTGCCCTCCAAAAATCTTGTGGCTAAAGTATACTTATTCTCCAAAGCCTTGAATTTAAGGACTCTTGCTCCTATTTTTAAAAATCGATCTTGCTATCACTTCAAACTGATGAACGCTATTTCTTGCTGTTTCCTAAAATCGTTTTTTTTCTGAATTTAACGTTTTTAATATTTTTTGTGTTTTTCAAAAAAAAAAAAAAACAATAAACTAAACCGGCTTTTCTTATTTTCTTAGTTCTTATTGCTTTTTATAAGAGAAAATAGTTTTCAAAAAAAAAGAACAAAACAGACCTTAAATGTCTGTTTGATTCATATTGAAACAAAGAATACGTACACCATTTAATAAAAGAAAATAAGAATCGTGTTGTTTGTATTCACTTGTCTTTAACAAAAAAATATTCCAAAATCCAAACCAAAGAGACTCTCAATGCTCTTGTTGGGACACAATACAAGACTTATCCCTATACTTTCCTCTATAATCTTATTGTTAAAGTCTAACCAAAAACAGACAGAAGGAAGACACACCCAATCATAACTGTGACCTGTTTTCCTCCACAGATGTGTCCATGAGACATCCAACCCAAGTGCATACATGAAATCAGAAATGAAAATGACTTTTCGCCAGGTCTTACCATCCCACCTATGACTCAGGACCATATTTGAAAAACTAACTTGGTTTTTTAATTGTGTCCACAAGTTTCCATTTCTTATTGCAAATAAAGATTTGAGGAATAAGGATTTTGCCTACATGAGTGAATGGATTTTCCCCAAATTTTCATGGAAAATTTGATCTAGACTGACCTATAATTTCCTTTTGTGTATGATTTTTTTTGCTTATTCTAGAAAACCCCATCAATAATTTTCAACTGATTTTGCACTTGACAAGTGAAAAAAAAAAAAAAAAGGCCTTCAAAATCAGGTAAATCATGGGAATGGGGCAAGCATGGACAAGAAAGAAAGGGGAGTGAAAATTTTGATTATGATGTTGAAAAGTGGGTGGGCCTACTTGTGCCCAAATGCTACACATGGGCAGGAGAAGATAATTGAGAATATATATATAATAGAGAAAAAAATCATTTATTTATTCAAAAGAAATGAAAACAAAAAAAAAGAGAAATAATAGACACAGCAATTGTCAAATGGAATATGAAGATTTGATGCCAAAAGGAGGAAAGAAAATATGGGGGGGGGGAGTTTATAGTTTGTTGGGGGGGGGAGTGTGTTACACATATTGGGGAAGAATCTATTCTTGGAATTGGGTTCAATTATCTTAGAAAGTACCCCTCCGAACCAACAAGGATTGGACCAATGTTGCCTTCCACGTCACCCTTTCTCCCCCATGTTTCTAGGAATCTCTCTATCCATTTCCATGATTTGATGTGCCCCTCTTTCGTACATTTTTTGGTACCATATCTTTCATATTTATCTCCCACCTCCTCTTTTGATTTTCCCATTTTTGATTGTTTACTATTTCCTCCTCTCCTAACTTAATAATGGGAGTGTTAATTTCCATATCATCATTCATGTTACAATACAACCATTAAAGTTCTGGGACAATACTATGAGAAGAAAATTAATTTCAAATTTAACCCTTTTTTTAAATCATATTTGAAGAATTCTCTATTTTCACCTAAAATCCATCTTACTAATTTTATTTACATCGAAATGTCAATTATTAATCGAAACTTCATTTTAAATAATTGGGAGCACACTCTTAAACAGTTTTGGCTAGCTTGACAGATTCGCTACGATTTGAAATTTACACAATGGGTTTAGATAAACTATAATCGTATATTGATTGAATTCGTGTCAACCCGTTAATAAATAAGTTATTTTTTTGTTAATCAACACAAATTTAAATTGACTAATTAATTATACAATTGAAACCATCAAAATTTCATAAATTATTCATGTCAAAGTTAATGGGTTAAAATCAAATATAATCTTAAATTAATTATTCATTATCTTGTTATACGTGTCATATTTAAATATATATATAGCATATATATATATATATATATATATATATATATATATATATATATATATATATATATATATATATATATATATATATATTTAACATAAATATTATTTATGCTTTCATTGATCACTTTATGAATACCTATAGTTTTATGTGACAGAACATGACATATTAATAGAAATTCCCACCCCTACTTTATACTATTGAATTTAACTCATCCATTCATGAAACTTCAGTTTCACTCTCTAGAAATGTAAGACACTATGTGAGTTTGATAAAGTAATTAAATCGAATATTTTTTGTATTAAAGGGCTATTTTTTTTAAGTAGTCAAAAACTATTTCATTATATTGAAATATACTTTTAAAATGATTTACAAAAATTAATTCAGAGTAAGTCAAAATATAATAAAATTTTAAGTAGAACAAAAACAAAAATAAAAATTCGTTTGCTCAAACTTTAGTCATGGATATTATTAAAAATAAAATTATGAAAGTATTTTTTTAAAAGGCTTGGTGTAAGTTCTCAAATAACTAAAATATAAGATTTTATTCGTGAGATAAGGTCCCACAAGTTGTCTCTTTGAACACTAAATTCTTCCTTTAAAAAAAAAAAAAAACTTTGCTTTTAATCATTATCAAAGTGGATAATGGATAATGTTTCCTTAACTAAGATACTATGGCCATTATTGTAATACCACTTGCTTATTTTCTTTAACCTCTCTCCTCCCACTTATTGGGGCTGTCTAAGACTCTAAATGTTTAAAATTAATGATTGGGTAAAAGTAAAATTATAGATTTTATAGAATAAAAATTTAACAATAAATGCATAAAATAAATAAAAATAATGACCTAAAAGGGTATAATAAAGGAGCAAGTGTGAAGTATAAAAATAAGATAAAAATGAATAGAAAATAATGAAAAGCTCTCAATGTTTTGATTTGTTAAATAACATAAAAATAATACCATCGTATAATATGAATAGTTTTTTCATAAAAATGGTATAAAAATACAATTTATACCTAGAGTGGCAAAGCAGAAAATATAAAATCAAATAAGGGTACTTTTGGAAATATGAAAGAAGATTGACGGTGGAAATATAAAAAACAACACTGGAAAACAAAAGAAGCCTGAGGGAAGAGGGTTTTGTCGGCTCCGAAAATCGCAGAATCCGAAATTTCGCGAACCGAATCCAATGCTCACGTGTTTTTGACGGCGCCGTTAACGGAATCAAGTTCGCCGTTATTTCATCACGTCCTGCGTTATGGGCCTATGGGTTGGTTGATGATAGTGCTCGCAGCCAAAAAAAAAGTAGAGGGTAAAAAGGTAAATTGTAAAAAGGAGAAGGACAACACGACGCACGTGACAAGGGCACGTGAAAGAGTTAAATAGTGGAGAACACGAGTGAAAAATGCAGCTTTTGGTAGTGGAAAACAGCTTGGTGAAAATGGGCCTTTCAGTGGAACTAATAATATTTAAATTTATTATTATTGTTTGGTAATAATATGAATTTTTATTTAAAATAAAATTTCTAGTATTTTCCCACATATACTCTAAGTCAAATATGCATAGTTTGAAAATTTATCCACAAACATAATTTGTTAAATGTAATTACTAAGAGTTAGTTTATCGGAATTTTAGAATCCATTTTTTAACTTTTTTTTTCTTTTTTTACATTTATTTATTTTATATTACAACATAGTATTTTATTCTCACATATAAGAACGAATCTACGTATAGTTATGAGGTGTCATCTGATTAAAAAAACAAAAAAAGAGACATTTATAAGTCTTTTTTTGCCTTTTAAAAAAAATTATAATATCGTCACCCAAAACAAATTACATATATAAAAACAAAATAATGAATTTTAAACTTTCTATCTCTTTCTTTACAAAATGTAGAAAGTAGAAGACAATTTATTGGTGTCAATTTTATATTTTATTTTTCTTTGATTACTTTCTTTATTGCCATTTTAACTATTAAAATAAAGTTTACAAACAAAAACATTAAAAATAATTGTCAAAGTTTTCCACATGTATCATATAATTAGGTAGGTATATAATCAAGGAAAGTAAACAATATGCCTAATAACGTTGAAATTTTTAGAAAAGTTCTCAAACATATAATATAAGTATACATATCAAAATTGAGTTAATTAAATAACATACCTAATTACATTGAAATTTTTTGGTAACAAACTTAATATTCAAACTACATCAAACATGATGACTCAATTTTTTTTATTTTTTTCTCATATTTAATTAATAAGACTGACTTTAAAGCGATAAAATATGTAATACAATATCACGTCACTTCAAAGCTACACATCCGTAATTTCTTATTTTATTCACCTATTTCTTTAATCATGCCAGCTCACGAATATTGTCATATGTTAAGAAATAAATAACCGATATAAGATAATTAAAAATTTATTCTTAATCGAGATTTTATCGGCTTTGAATATAGAATGATATCTAATAATCTAATGAAAGGGAAAGTGCTTAATCTCCACTAATTGAGTTTTATTATCTACCGGGATGACCAATTGAATCAAGGTTTTAAATAAAGTTCACTAAATCACCAATTGGAAGTTCTCTATCAGATTTGAGACTTAAGATCAAAGACTATATATTATAATCGGTATAATTAGTTGGCATTATGTTTGTTTATGTTCAAATCAAGGAGTGAATAATGAGAAGACACGTGCATGAGCACTTTTAAAATAGATTTGATTTAAAGGGGTGATTTTTCATATTTTTACAAATCACATTTTTTCTATTTTTTTTTCTTAATAAAATATTTTATATGTATATGTGTTTTGTCATGATTTGCTTTATCGCTCATAAGTATAAAGGACATTCGCTTACAAGACATACATAATTTTCAGATGACAAGACATGGCTGTATTAATACAACGGATGGCTTTTTATCGACAAGTATTCGTTATTACGCATTCAAATGACAAATATTTACAATCGTAAACAAAGTTAAATCAAATTAATCATTACTCCAGATGTCATAATCGAATAAATTCGGCCTTTAATCATAACAATAATATCAAATATATAGACCGTAATTTTCAACTGTATAAACTTTGAATAGTTTCATCATGTTATTAACTTGAATGTTATTTTATCTTTTATGATTTTTAATAGTTTTGATTTTATGTTTTTATCGATGCATAGAATGAATGAAATTATTTTTCTCAAAAAGAAAAAGAAAAAAAGGATAGATTTACCTGAGAATCAGCAATTTTTTTACTAGAAGTACTGCATTGATCTTGGTAGTTGCTACGCTTTATTTATTTATTCATTTACTTTATTATTTCCTTTGCTTCTTTGTAGCTAGAATCTTTGGCCAAAATCTATATACAATTAATTAGAATAAAAATTGATGAAACCCATGTGGGGAATCAATTAAATTTTGAAAAATACTAAGAAAAAATGTAACTAAAAAAGTTAAAAAATAATTTTCTCACTGTACTTATCCTATAAAAAATTAAAAGAAAATGTAAGAATTATATTCACATTGGTGACGGAGTTAAAATAAATAAAATGAGTTTAAAAGGAAAATAAAATTATTTGTCATTTGGAATTTTTTTCACTTTATTTTTACTTTTTTCTATATTTTACTTCTTTTACATTTTACTTCAAGTTTTATGAAAACCAAACATAGACTAAGGTGGGTTTGTTTTTTAGACTTTTTACTGAAAGTAATTTGTTTATGTAGCATTCAGTATGTTTGTTTTTTAATTTTTACATGACTTATTGCTAAGTTTTTTTTAAAAAAAATTCTAAATAAAAAAAGCCAAAATATTTGGTTTTTTTTTCTTTTTCTTAATGCTTTTTTTTTTAAGTTTTTTCTTATTAATAAAAACTGATAATCAAATACGCAGAAAATCATATATTTTATTATCTAATTAAAACTTCATTATTTGTTTTATGCTAATTAAATAAAAGTATATATATTTTTAAGTTTTTATTCAAAAATTTATTATCTCAAAATTTAGATAAAAATTAAAATATTATTTAAAAAAAACAATTAAATACTTAATTCTATTTTTATTAAAAAAAATATTAAATTCAATACTATTAACAACAAAAGCTCTATTCAGTATTAAGTAAAAAAATAAAAACTATCTAACTAATTTAAATTTAGTTAATTTAAAATAACAAAATTAGTCATTTTTCTTATAAAGATTAAAATAAAGCACTTAAGAAAGTAGGTATGTTCGAACCTTCTAGTAAATACCATACATCAAGCAACCTTTAATTTAACTTGATAATTGTAAATCAGGATTAAAATATGATTCTCAAACGTAAAATCAATTGCAATCAATAATGGTTACTTTTTATTCTACTTCTTCCACAGACTTGAAAGCTAAAAGTTAGCTTTGTCAAATGATTAGAATGCATTTGACAATTTAATGAAAGAAAATTTAAGAATTAAAAAAAGGGTTTAGTAAAAGTCACTTTCTTTAACATTTTTACTTCTTTTAAAATTCATACTGTTTCAACTCTTTAAAATATATCAAGATAAAAATTATGGTTATAATACTAAGAAATCTCTCTAACAAAAAATACTAAGAAATTACTAGAGTAGTCAATCAGATTTTATTTAGTAACTGTATTTTAAAATTTGTTTTCTGAAAACACCATAGACTGTTTTATTATAATTGATAAACATTGTGAAACATTAAATTGCTGTTAAAAATAGTTACCAAACAAAACTTACTTCTCTAACAAGTTCAAATCTTGTAGGCTCCCATAAATAACTATAATCACAATTCCGTGAAAATGGGAGATCAGAATCCTACTTTAATCTTAGTAAGACTATGGAAGTTTTTTAATATTTAAGATTTATATCTATATTTATGACTGTAAAGCGTGAAGGATGGATGAAGAGACGGAGAACTTCTATTTATAAAGCCCAACAGACAACTACCCCAAATCAATACCATTTATAAGACAAAAATGCCCTTTACGCCTCACAACTAATCATTATTTGCTAGTATATATATAGCATGATTTTTTCAGTAAGTAAATCAGTAAAACGTAGTTAACCCAACTTATTATAATATTATTTATTTATTATAAACTATGTAGCAAGACACTAGATAACTGGCCAAATAAATCTTCAACGATCTTACGAACTCAAACCAATATCTATTTCATAGATAGCACGCTGACATCCAAGCCTACTTTACACTTAAATAATGGTCAAACAAATTTTTCCAAACGACGCTTATGACTTTTAGACTAACATCCGCACTCGTAATAAAGCTTAATCACAAAGGCTCGAACTGCTTACACGAAGAACGATCGAGCAAATCATTCAATAACCTTAATAGGACTAAGACATGTAATCGAACTCATACTAGTAATGATTGGAAAGAAATTTGAAGACTTGACTGAGTGTAGTTTTAAAACTTTATATATAATTTGAAGAAGCATAGAGAAAAGGCATGAAATTTAATGCTAGATAATTAATGAGGTAGTAGATCATAGCCTGAAAATAAGAATGAAGCGGGAACCAGAAATCACCTAACGGTAGGTATAATGCCAATAGAATAACAATGAAAAATGGATTCTTCCGTGGATGCGTTTGTGAAATAGCAAGACTTTCCTAATTA
>JAEQBH010005949.1:0-181756 GCA_016808115.1 Tetrastigma voinierianum | reverse complement strand
GAATCAATTAAGGGTAAATCTGTAACCGCCACATTAGGAATGACAAGGCTGATAGATGGACCAAGGTGCTAGTGGTTATCATACGACATTTAGGACTATTCACCCCTCCTCGCTATGGGTGGCCACAAATATTTCCCCATCATGTTCCATTGATGATCATTCCCATTACGCCTTACGGTACTCCCATTCGTATAAGCCTAACTCTCGAGGCTCAAAGTTGCCTGGCAACTGCGTTGAACTCCAACAAGGGAACAAGATCACAATGATTCATTTTGACAAGGGTGGTGAGTATTATGGTAGATATGTTGAGACAAGACGTAACTCCTGTGACGCACATTCATGAAGTACCTTGAATGTGGCATCGATGCTTAGTGATATGGTGCCTGTACCTCAAATAAATGATTACAAAGAAGAGGAACCTGGCGTTTCCTCACATGCCATGATGTGATGCTTCAGCACCTCACCACCCAGCTCAGGTGAAGCTTTGAAAACTACAACTTATATTTGAACCAAATGCCTAGTGTTTGTTCCTAAGACTCATACAGCCTATGGTCACTGTATTAGCCCACTACTTCCCATGTTCACAAAGGTAAAGGACCATACAACCTTCAATCCAAGAAACTTGATCCAAAAACCATAAGTGGGTACTTTATTGATTATTGTGTGGGATCAAGAGGTTCTAGGTTTTATTACCCATCGCACACCACCAGAGATCAAATGATCAGTTTATCTATTTCGAGTGACGACACTTGAGTACAAGCCAAGAGGCCAAGACAAATTAAGGTCCAAAGATCACCCCGTTTATCTTTTCAGGCTCATTGTTTCATCCCACTCTCTAGCTCATATGCCACCTTCCACATCCAAGAGTCTACTATCAATGATGAAACTAGAATTGAGGATGTAGATCCACAGCCCAGATTAGACATAGGCCCAAAATATGCAATAAGCGATATATCCTTTGAGAGGTCAAAGAGGGCAAGAGTTCAATCTTAGGAGCGATTCTGAAGTACTGGCTCACCAGAAGATACGAGTATGATGTGGGTGATGTAATCGATCACTACCCATAAACAGCCACTATAGTCCTCAACTAACTCTGATCAATGTAATGAAAGATAAGATGACTTCCGGCATGTCATATAATAAAGTGTGGAGCTGGTAGATTTGGTCATACGCGTACTCATCGAGTACGTATACAAGACTGCTGCGCCATGACGGTGCAGATACAAACCAGATTAGTGGCTGTGCTGGCAACCAACGAATGGCTGATTTTATGAACCTTCTCTCCCGCAGGTCCACCAAAGACCCTCTACGCATTATTATGGCTATATGACCATTTTGATCAGTTCGATCGATGGATGTGAGGACAACTTCTTAAATGAGACTTAGTTTGAGGATGTTTACATGTCTCAACCACGACTTTGAGGAAGTAGCGGCGAAATCACATGGTTTGTAAACTCAAGAAATCCATTTATGGTTTGAAGCAAGCTTCTAGGGAGTGGTATCTCAAGTTTGATGAAATTGTCATCGTTAATGGTTTTAAGGATAAATATTGCTGGATTTCAATATAGATATCGGGCTGGCCACTGGGAGCAAATATATATTCTCGGTTTGTTAGATTGATGGATATTTCCTGCCTATAGCCACTATTACTACTCATTGGTTGAGATAAAGTTGTTATTGTTTAACCATTCTTTGATATGAAGGATCTGGGAAAAAGCACCATGCCTTTGGCATATGTGATATCACCATAGACTCAGCTGGTATTTCATAATCACACATCGTAACGGTTCAATACGCAACCATGTTCTTCTAAGAAGGCACCAATTGTAAAGGGTAAGCATTTCTAAAGGCCAATGTCCTCATAATAGATATCGTAGAGGGATCGATGAAAAACCCCCTTGCCATTCAATCGGGAGCAACTCACAGCGTCAAGTATGCACACGACTGATATAGCTTTATTGGTCACTGTACGGTAGAAAGTACTTGAGTGATCTTAGATCAAAGCCACTAGGCAAAGAAAGTTTTGGGTATCTTTTAGGTACCAAGGATCCTATAAAGACATATCGCGATCGGCACTTCGAGGTCAATTTAGTGGGATTCTTACCATGCAGCTACGTGGGATGATAAAAGTCCACTTTTGGTTATATCTTTATGATGGTTGAAGGAGTTGTTTCATGGAAAAGTGTCAAGCAAACACTTACATCTTCTTTTACTATGGAGGCAAAGTATATGGCGTGTTATGAGGCTACTACTTGTCAACATGTCATGAACTTCATTTCGCTGAGGTTGTTCACCCATTTCTGCATCAATGAAATTGTTTGTATAATTCGTAGTCAGATTTTCTCTAGAACACCAGAAAGACTTCTCACCTACAACATTGATGTGAAGTTCTTTATTAAAGACAAAGAAGAGTCCTCATTTCACTGAGCGATTACCGCCACGACTGGGTATGTTGGCAAACTCACTAATCCAAAGGCTTACTCTATTTGTGTGTTTCAAGAATATGTCACCGCATTGATCATATAGTGTGGAGCCTAAATTTTCTTTGTTTTATATGTACACACAAAGTGGAGTTTGTCTTTTTCAAGTGTATTTTGTAAGGAAAGCTTATATTTTTTTCGTTATTACATGCACATTTTGACGTTTTTCATTATCTTATGATTGTGTCACTTTGACTAGATGAATGACAGAATGATGTTTTTTCTTTCTATTGAATGAATACTCTTGTCATTGAAATGTTTCTAGATTAGTAGCACCTGATTATGTAATGATTTACTTATCCTCTGCATGGTAATTGTCTATGATTAGCAATATTATAAGTTTCTTTGTCAAGATTTAAGCATGATTGATTGTTAATTCATCGACATAAGATAAATTTATACATCCTCTCGACAGATTAATTGTATTTGATTGGTTATGACTATAAATCTTATCGAGAAACATTTGAAAGATTATGTCTTCAAAGTAAAAGAATGTTAGATTAATTTATTAATTACTAATTGAAGATAATCATATTACCTTAATTGTATAATTATGCATGTTGGCTCTGGCATCATTTATGACGATTTATTAATTAGTTTTCTCACTACTGCTCTATCTTCCCTTATTTCGTAAGCTCATTTGACCAAAACTCAATTGTTTTCTTGTGCTCTATATATATAAGTAAATAAAGTCCTAGAATTTTACAAGGGTTTGGTATAACACTCTTTGAAGAGAAAGAAATATCAATCTTCAACCCTAACCATCTTTCTTTTTTATTTTGCCCCCTATATATTTCTTTGGAGATAAATGACACTCAATAATCCCAGATCCGTTCTAAGTATGTTTTTCTACACACTATAAATTGATATGCTTCTTTGTTTAATAAAGTTTGTATTTTGTAATGTGTTTATTAGGTCTTTTGACTGTTAATCAATTGTTTTAGACTTAATAAATGTTTTTGATCTTACAAAATGATTCAGCATTCCAAACATTAAAAAAAAATTAGTTAAAATTTTCATGTTTGCAAATTATGTAAGATAAAACACAATTCTCAAAAACTGTTCTAAAAAACTATATCTGAGAATTGTTTTTGAAAATAATTACCAAAAAATTAAAAGTCTCTTTGAGAATTCAATGTAGTTTTAACTTATCCTTTAAATAAGCTTTAAAAATAATTTTTATACCTGAAACTTTATATACGGTTTTTTTTTTAATAATCTTAAGAAACCAAGTAAAAATAATTTAAGGAAAATATATTATTTGAAAATATTTTATTTCAATTTTAAAATAAAAAATAATTATTTTTATTCCCCATTGGATTTACATTGTATATAATGACAGTTCGCCTTTGTCTTCAATTATAAGAATTTATTATTCGTCCTATAGAAAGAAGGAAGCTAAATTAGAAACTTGGCATGAAAAATAAAAAATTGCCAAAAGTTGTTGGAAGTACGATTGGTATATATGGTATACTTAAGCCTTGTGATATAATTAGGTGAGATTTCTCATTATTAAGACCATTATCAAACCTTAATTTCTTTTGGCTGAATTGCTTATTCCCATCTCTCAGACTGTTCCCTTTGCCAAGCCAAAAAATCCTCTTCATATATAGCCTTTCAATGATGATCATTTTAATCAAATCACCTAAAAACACACAACTAAAAAATAAAATAAAAAATACACAAATTTTTTTAACATAGTTTGAGAATCAATATGATTCCTATATCCTCTTTGGGATGGCAACGTGTAGTCAGATCCATCCTGCTTCGTTTAATTTTTTCACCTTCAAACTCGCTTTATTTTTAAAAATTAACGGCATTTTATTGCGTATATGCCGATAGTACGAAAAAAATTATCAAACTTATCCCATTTACATTTGATTGTTGTTTTTTTGTTTATTTATTTATTATTATATTAAAATTAATATATTTCATAAACAAAAATAAAAATATTATGAATTTTTATAAATTATTTATTAAAAAAATATTATAATAATTATTATTATATATATTAAAGTATAAAATAAAATAATAAAAAAATATTTTTTAAATATAATCTGACTACGTTAGATGCATTTATGGTATTTACAAACACCCAACCCCAAGAAATAAAAACCCGAAATAATCCATCGTCACATCCCTAATCCTCTATAACCTCTCAATTATAGTTACACTCTTAAAAAGGGAAAAAAAAAATCCTAAAAGAGGGTCGGGTTTAAATGCATATAAATAGAGGTGTTGTTGCACTATTTCAAAAAGGAAAAGAAAATCCCAAAATAGAATAGTAATAATAATAATATGCAAATTTTCAATATTGAATTTGCACTTTTTTGAAAAAAATTCCTAAACATTTTTGGAAAAAAAAAAAAAATCCTAGTATAGGCTGGGCAATTTTTTTCTTAAAAAAACATTTCGGTTTATACCCAAAGAAACTCAAATTTGAAAGCAAGGATATGCTCCCACTTATTAACACTTTACCAATGGGTCAACCATCATTTATTAATCATTGTCATACTTATGCAACTTAAGCATGCACCAGAGAAACTAAAGCCTGGCTCTGCCTTTTAATCTTGTTATCCCCACTGAAGCTTAAAACTTAATTTTAGCAGGAACAGATCATGTCTACGCATTTATTCTAAAAGAAATTAAAATTAAGTGTCGCTTTCTACAACGATAATCAAACTCAACCACCCACATCATAAATTGATCCATTCAATCCATAGATAAGCCTCTTCCCTACTCAATTTAATTTAGCTTTGTGATATATATAAATATATACGGTTGGTGTACATCATTTCAAGTTTATGAACAACTATGAAGAAGCCCCAAAAATCAACAGCCATGAACTATTCCTTACTTATGATTTCACTGCAATGGCTTCCTTTAATGTTCCTTATGATCATCTTCCCCACTTGTGCCACTGCAACTCCCTCCAAACTGCCCAGACTGAGCACAATTCTGAGGGAGCCGGAAACATTCCCGGAGCTAATTTCCGAAGACTTCCAAACATTTTTCTATAAACAGACGCTAGATCATTTCAACTACAGGCCTGAAAGCTACAACACTTTTCAACAGAGATATGTGATGAATTTTAAGTATTGGGGAGGTGCAAATGCTAGTGCTCCCATATTTGCTTATCTTGGTGCAGAAGCAGCTCTGGATTCTGACTTAACCGGTGTAGGATTCCTTGTAGAAAACGCTCTTCGGTTTAAGGCTCTCTAGGTTTATATTGAGGCATATATACAAGTAGTGTTGAGAAGTGCTTTAAACTATAAGATAGAAGATAATTCCTGAGTGTGGAATTGTTTGCTTGTCAGCATAGGTATTATGGGAAATCAATTCCGTTCGGATCAAGAGAAGAGGCCCTCAAGAATGCAAGCACTAGAGGGTATTTCAATTCAGCTCAAGCTATAGCAGATTATGCAGAAGTGCTTTTATATATAAAGAAGAAATTTCTTGCTGAGAATTCCCCGGTCATTGTCATAGGAGGTTCATATGGGGGAAGTAAGTTATTAAGCACTTTGATCTCATTGTTGTTCTTATATTTCATGTCCTTGAAGAACTTTTTTGTCATCTCTTTTTCTTCATAATTCAGTGCTTGCTTCATGGTTCCGGCTGAAATATCCACATGTTGCTTTGGGAGCTCTCGCCTCGTCTGCTCCTATACTATACTTTGATGACATTACTGCCGAAAATGGATACTATTCCATTGTCACCAAGGATTTCAGAGTAATGACATCTCAAATTTAATTTCTGACTCTTCTTTCTCCACTAAACACATTGGACTAAAAAGAAAAAAAAATTCTTGTGAATGAGCTATTGCTGTAAATTGCAGGAAGCCAGCGAGAGTTGCTACAGAACCATTAGAGAATCATGGTCTGAAATTGATAGAGTAGCTTCCAAGCCCAATGGTCTTTCAATCCTTAGCAAGAAATTCAGAACTTGCGCGTAAATAACTTTATTGATTGTCTTCCTTTCCCTGTTCTAATTCATATTGAAAAGCTAGGACTTATTTCAGATGGTTTTTCTTTTTTTTTTCTGTATTGTTTCAGTGATTTGAACAAAGCTGATGAGTTGAAGGACTACTTGGACACAATGTATGCTGTTGCAGCTCAGTATAATCATCCACCAAGATATCCTGTTACCGTAGTGTGTGGAGGGATTGATGGAGCACCAGAAGGAAGCGACATTCTTAGCCGAATATTTGAAGGTCTGGTTGCCTTCAGGGGAAATAAGTCTTGCTATAACACAAGTTTAAGTCCAACTGAAACAAGTGAGGGATGGAGATGGCAGGTAAACACATACTTTTCTATGATAACAATAATACTAAGTACAATAAAGTATTTTGTGGGTAAAACAGAGAGCCTCTGCTTTAGACTTGATGAATAGAGTTGGAAATTAGGACAAATAAATGATGATTTAAACCTATGTTCCTGCCTTCTGTGTGATATGGTGATGGTAATGCCAATAGATCAGAGATATTGACACCTAAGACCTCAGTCTAATCTAACAGAGACTTTATCATCAACATTAGAAAGATCTATCGATCTATTTGTTGATCTACACCTCATTATGGAGGCCATGTATGTATGTTGTAATTTTTCTTTTCATTGGATTTATCATCACTAATTTCAAAATTATCTAACATTTTTTCATGATAATTGCAGGATATAAAACTGATTCTCCATAGATTTGCTAGCAATATCATCTTCTCCAATGGACTAAGAGATCCTTATAGCAGTGCTGGGTAATAAAAAGAGAAGCACGTTTGTTCTTGAATTTGTTTCTGTTCTTTAGGTTTGGTGGGGTGTATGTGCATGTCCTCAATCTAATCAACCCAGTTCTAACTAAGTAATTGTTTTTTGCTCTTCTTTTGGTCTCTAATTGCAGGGTATTGAAGAACATATCCCATAGTGTTTTGGCCATTCATACGGTCAATGGTGGCAAAGTAATAAAACTGGGTCAAGCTGCAAAATCGATTCGACGGTCGATCCGACCTGCCAGACTTAACAAGTAATAAAACTCACTACGAAACGTTAAACTATTTTTCGAACTACCAACCGCGGTTGAACCGATTGAATCGACGATCGAATCACCAACCACTAATAAACTACCAAATCAATTTATAATTAATTTTATTTTAATAATATATTAATTATCTATTTAAGGATGCCACGGCTTCAATCACAATAATCATTTGGCTCAACTACACAAATCCATTAATCACTACTTTCTTAATCTAAACATCTAATCCTCAATTTTAAAACATCACAAACAAAAGCGATTGTCGATATTCATGACTTACTACTTACCATGGCAAAAGAAAAACAAAAAACAAAAAATCACATAGCAGATGTGGATTGGAATGGCATCTAATAAGTAAACTAAGCATGTGGCATTTAATTAAGTCTATTGTTTCGCTATCATGTGTTTAATTCTAAGTTTTCTCTAGAGAGTAGAGTATTGGTGGAATTTATCTTTAATAAGAACCTTATCTTGCAGGGTCTCATTGCTTGGATATACTTCCTGCAAAGTCTACTGATCCGGAATGGCTGATTATGCAAAGAAAGACTGAGGTTGAGATCATTCAAATTTGGATTGCTCAGTACTATGCTGATCTAAATGCCACGAGGAAAAGCACACTCTTCCAGTATTAATTAGCAAGGGGGAAATAATTGTATTAGGTTTTTCCTATGTGAGAATTAAAAAATAAAATAAATTTTAATAGTTTAAAATGACACCCTAATGGGTTATATTTTGATGTGATTGGAATTGAACTTCAAAATTACTCCTCTTGCTCACATTGTTTGAACTGTTCTTCTTGTGGGGATTCTTTGACTCTATTCTCACCAAGTCTCTAAAGTTAAAAGAGAGCACAACACTATGTTGGGGAGCGAGCCATGGTTAAACAACCAATTTATTTAAAAGCGCATCATACTTATTAATACCCTCCCTCGTATACCCTCCCTCGTATGCTTGCAAAAAAATGGCTTAAACCTATTACGTCTCGTTAAACTAAGTTTTGATATAATGTTAAATAAATAATTTTTCTAAAAACTCAGCTTCTCGTAGAAACAATCGCTTTAACACCCACAATTCGATGATAAGGCAGACAACGTTACAAATATCTACTGGCGGTTTGTCTAACTCGACCCTAACTTATTGTTCGTAACTCCAAACACGCCGCTTTATCACGTTAAGCTAACAAAATGTTAATAAACGCAGCCATTCAAGCTCACAATGTTATCCTTAAATTTGATACACTAAGAAATTACGCCGACACGCACGATATCGCCAACAACGTTACGCCTACTGGCCTATCCGTTTATTCCATTACGATAAACATATTCGAATCGCTTTAAATAAACGCAGAAAACATTAAACCCAACTCCTGATCTTACCATATTTCCTCACCCATCCAAAAAATTTGAAATACCATATTTCCTCACACCCATCTAAAAAATTTGAAAGCAGATTGGGACACATCCGAAACTCCTAGTAGTGATCATACCATATTTCCTCACACCCATCTAAAAAATTTGAAAGCAGATTGGGAAAGGGATGTTGAAGTAATTGAAAAGAAGCGTCAGCCGATGGTGTACGCCTTTTGCGTGCCACCGTGTTCATTGCTGTTGTTTAAGCTTCGCAGCAGCGCATCCGAACATTTTCAAAGGCATGCCATTCCTTTTTGGTGGTTTCAGAATCTCATTCGAAGGACCTTAACCGTAGCAATCTCATATGCGCTTCGCATTATCACAGTTGTCGAGATGGTCAATGGGGTTAATTAATCGCAAACCCGCGGAAAGGAAAATCTGATCGTTTAAAAATGATTTTATAAAGTCAAAATTCAATATTTTCACGTCTGAGTGGGCTGGTGAAATAGTAGCTTTTCTTGGGTATTAGCATTTCAGGGGCTGTTTAGTTCCTGATTGTGAAAATTGTTCTTTTGACAATAGTTCTTGACACCAGTTTTTAAAAACAGAGATAATAATACTATTTTGTTATTTTTTTTAAACTGTTATTATTTTTTTAATTTAGTATTTTCAGTTTTTTTTTTGTGTTTTTTAGAATAAAAAAAAATAATTAGGAACCAAAAACTGGCTATTGTTTTATTTTTAACATCAAAATTGTTTTTAAAAAATTGTAAACAAAAGGCCTTGCCTAATGTTTTAAAAAATATTTTTATTCTAAAATGCAATGTATCAAGGAAAACACTGAATCGCTGCCACTTTTTTCGCTTTAAAAACACATGTAACAAAAGAAAAACTAAATTAAAAAAATAATAACAGTTTTCAAAAAATACCAAAATAATATTTTTTGTATTTTAAAAAACGATTTTTAAAAACAGTTTTCAAAAACAAAAACTAAACATACCGACAGATGTCCTCAGCCTTCTAATTTCAGGCAGCCCATTGGCCCAAGGAACTATAGTGCAATTCAAACTAATTATTTAAAAGGCCAACCCTTTTGGAAAAGTTAATGTTAACATTTGAGAAAATATTACAAAAGTTGGACAAAAATGATGTTACCCAAATGTGTATAATTTTCAGGAAACACCAACTAAGAACAAATGGTTTTCTATCATTGTGCATCCTCCACTCAACATGGGGGTCAAACAAAACCTAAAAATCGTACGTCATTACGATAATGTCACAGGATTATGTCATCTTAGGGGTCACTAAATGTGAAAATGGAGCAAGAACAAATTGACACTTTTTTTTCATATGTGAAAATGGGTGAAAAGAGGCATAAAAATATTTTCCTTATCAAAATGAGTGCCCACCTTATCTAGGATATTAATATAATAAGGACACCATATGGTAGACCAAAACTTAACATGATTGAAAGAAGGAAAAAATATAGTCATTAAATGGGTTGTGCTGGCCAATAAGGTTTCATTTTCATCGATCACAAACGAGAAGAAAATTACGCTTGATGGAGCAATGAAGATTAACGCCAGGTTTTTTATATGCTCGGGGCTCTGCTACTAAACTTTGTTTTGATTCCAAGATATTCTATACATTTATTTTTATAATTCAATCACACCCCATATTGTGAACGCCGCGAATTCGGATAAACGCCTATTGTAAAATGTTCGTTAAACTTCCATTAAACATTTTACACGACGTAGCTTTTTGGTGATGATTTGACTTTTTTTTAATGAGATAAATGAATTTAATTACTAAAGTAAATAATGCTGATATTCGGCATCAAAAATAAAGAAAATAGGATATATATGTAAAATTCAAAACCATTTTAACACTTTATCCCAATTTTAAATGGATGGTTATAATATTAGTGGAGCCATCAAATAAGTTGAGGGAATACCATATATACCAGACGTTCACTTGAGGGAGGCAACACATAATGGCCTAGTTCGGAAACGCATAAGCAAGACATTGTACGACTGACTTCACTCAGTCCAAATTTTGTGTAAGATTTTATTGAGCAGACATTTTTTTTTTTTTTTTTTTTTGTCTTTTTTTTTTAATGGGGGGTCAATGTAAGATTACATATTTTTCTTTTCACGTTTTTTTTACGCGCCAGCGATTTAAGTGAGGTTTGAAGGTACTTGAACCCCACTATTGCAACTGTTGAAATTAAATAATAAAGGGTGATTTTATTAAAAGATATTTTAAAAATTGAATTTTCGAAGTCATATCGTTGATCAATTTAGGATCTTATTTTGATAAAAATACCTTTGTTATTTTCAGATAAAAATAATATTTTCTTTTAAAAAAGACATAAAAATACACAAAATTGGTAGAGTATTTTTGTTCAAATTAGGTTATTTCTACAGAAAAAAAAATGAGAAATATAATTAGATTCACAAATTTTAGCGTTATTTGCGTTTTTAAAACAAATATTTCAATAATAAATCATTGGACCAAAGCATCTCATGCAACTTAAATTTGTCCCCACTGATATTCATGTTAGCACATCGCCGACAGATATATCAATACTCTGATTTGGTGAATATATCCTGGATATATCAAGAGAGTATCGGCGAATATTTTTGCACGAATATCAAAATATTTAAATTACTAAAAAAATACTTTAAAACTCAATAAATACTTAAAACAGAAAACGATATTCATAATCGACATTACTATCGATATTACATCAGTAATAATGTATTCAAACCAAAATGAAAAATCAATACGACTCTACTGCACATTTTGATTTAGTTTTATCCCATCTCTTTGCCAAAACAACACTATACAAGACTCAAAGATTCCATAATATTAATTATAGGATCGAACATGCCATTTATAAATGTCTTGACTTGTACCCACAACCTCTCAATGGATAAGAAATTCGGGTTTACCCACATACCTGCTTCAAATCCTTTATTACATTTGGTAATGCCAATTTAAATGATAAGCCTGATCAAATGCAGGAGGCTTTTAATCATTTCATATTCAATTAAATTCGAACTTGAAGGATGTGAAGAAGGTTGACCATAATTCATCACAGAAGAGTGAAAACGCCGCGCTATCGGGATGCATCATCAGATTGGAAATACACGCACGATCAAACTAGGCTAAAACTTAATCTTTATTATAAGTGTCATCCTTTTTGTCAACCCCATCGCTTCCAATGGTTCCCCAATACCTGTACCATCTCTCCTAGACCTCAAAAACGAATTAGGTCTGATTTCATCAAATCTAAACATAGGGATCTCGATCTAGCCATTAGAAATCAATTATGGTCGCGATCAAGTCACCATTCAAAATCCATCGTCGGATAAAAATTACACCTGCTGGAACTCAGCGGAATTGGTTAGATTCAATCCCAAATGCTGGATCAACACATATTCAATTATGCTCGTTAGATCCACAAGTATCCGTTGGAGGTTTTGAAAAACCATTTAAAATCTCAAAATTTTCACTTGTCCTGCAATTCCTGGCCATTGATCAAGAGTAGAATTATCGTTGATATATCGCCGATAATTACCGATATATCGCGCGAAAATGCTACGGAAAAAACAGTTGACATCGCTGCGGTTTGTTCCACGACCGTTCCCATCGAAATTATTGCCGATATATCGCCATTCTATCGGAGCAGTGTTGGTGATTTTGTCCGATTTTTCTCGCATTTCCCCAATCAACAATGGTCGTGAATGACATTACGCCGCATTTACCGACACTAAATAATATCAACGATATATCACGACAAACACTGCTGATATTAAATCCCGGCTCCACCCTTGGGCAAAGGGTAGTGGTAGAATCTAGAATGTGATGATAGGAATTATATCACTCAAACAGTGAAACCTGGAGTCTCAAGAATGGGGAAGGTATAATGATGAGTCTTTCTATAGCATTGATGCATTGGTGTAATGCTATGAGTATGATACCACCCAAGACCCAACCCATGAGTACAACATAATGGGTTGCAATTTTTGGGACACAACACGAATGCTTGCTTGGGATGGAAGGAATCAACCGGGTTTACATGTTTTTGCTCACATGTGCCATTTGAAGGAGGCATCATTTTTTTTTTTCCTTCAATATATAAATTTTGATGCATATTTTTAATTAATTTATAGCTCTTAACTAGGTACAAATTCGCCCTTTAATTGAATCTAAACTTATGGATATATAATAGAATTTACTAGTCGATCAATATTTGCAACCCATGTTTGATATTCAACTTTTTAAAATATTTCAAATTAAGGTTCTCTGTGCCTATGCTCTTCGTCATTTTCATGGCTTAAAAGAAAAAACACCCAAGCTATATTTGGTTCTTAAAGGAGTTGATCGGTGTATTCGTGATCTGTATTAAGAATATGAAATAAAATATGTAATAAGCATTTATTCCCAGCATTAAAGAGATAATGATTATCAAGTAATATAATATATCTAGCGATGGATATTAATCCAGGGAAAATGGGATGTTAAATACTGTAAAAATTAGAATACTTCAGGTCCAAACAATCAAATTAAATATCCAAACAAAAATTAAGTCTAAACTAATGAAATCTGAAATCTAATCAATGGAGATACAACTGGTGGATACCAAGAGATGATAAATCTTATGAGACTTCATGCAATTGACAATCCTAATATATCTAGGCCAAGTTTCATTCTATTGTCTCATGAAAAATATTAACTACATATTTTTACCTAATTTGATTATAAGCTTTCCTAGATCAAAATAATCCCATTAATCTAATAATATCATTTTTAGGTTTTTTGCTTCTAATTCAACCCCAAGCATTAGAGATGCATTAAGATCAAAGAATCCATAAAACTTTAATTAGCTATAGTATCTCTATTATCCAATCAATTAGGTCAGATCAATCAAGCTCCAAATTACCTACTCACTTCGCTCATAAGAAACCACTCTTCATATTGAGATTAGTTAGAAATCAATATGTAAATAGCATCCAAGCATGAGTCAATAGACAAACAATCACAAATAGATAATATAAATAAGAAAATCAACAATTAGATACAAGATTCATGTCCAAAACACAATCAGAACCTAAGACTGCAAAATTAAAGCATAATAGAGATTTTGTACATCATAAATCTAAGATAAAACATGCGAAAGGGAAAAAAGAAACTCTATCGAATGAACAAATGTTGAATCTTCAATATTCCTCCCAAAATCCTTGGTTCTTCTTCGATCTTGAAGACTCAATCCTTTTCTTTGGTCCCAAAGGGGGAGAATGTAAAATCCAAGAAAAATCGAATTTTTCTAAAAAATGGCAAAACAGTAAATTGTCGTTATAGTGTAGGTTGAAAACCTGGAAATTTTCTAGATCTCGGACGACGAAACAACCCATCCTTCTTTGAACTGCCTCACAAATCTAGCTACCCGTTACGACTTACGACTCAAACAACGTGATTTTCACGTCGAGGTGATTTTGGTGTCCAATGACTTCCAAGAGAGAGATTTTTACGAAAATCTCGAAGTTGGAAAATGACTTAAGTTAAGTTTATATAAAATAATGTGGACTTGAACTAAGATGAAATAAATTGTTTCGGGGCAGAGACAAACCTAAGTAGGTGTGGACACATAAGACGATCGTAATACTTCTTTCTTTAACTTGAATTAAGAACAAAAGAGGGAGTTAGGGAAAAAAGAGCCATTTTTCCCTGGTTTGATCGAGAGAGAGATAAGGGAGGGAGAAAGAGCACAAAACTTCTCTCCAAGATCTACGGAGTTCCTTTGATCGGTTTTCGTCAAGATAAGAACGAAAGTAAATAACATCGACGAGGGCTACACGTGAGTACTGAAAATATGGGATTTCGTCGAGGATCCAAACAAGGATTTTGGGAAATCAAAGGTTTTCGTGTTTAGAAGCGCCCACAGGCTTCCTGCTTTCTTCACGCCCAAGATAGGAATTCTTCCACTGGGTTTATTTTCCATTTTTTCGTACTGAAATGGTCGAATGTTCCCAGTCCCTCGCTTCGAGTGTCCTTTGGTTTAGGGAAGAATCGTGTTTCGCCAGAGGATAAGGGTTTCCCGGAATAGGTGTGGTTCGCCAGCGGGCGGGTTCGCCTAGGCAAAGGGGAGGCGTTCGTTACCTAGGCAGCGGTCACAGTAGCGAGTGTTCACCTAGGCAAAGGTCCCCAGCGTGGGTATGTACCCCAGGCTGAGTCTCGGCACGTAAAATGTGGAGCTTTCGACATCCACCTAGAGAGGGTGCTGCTCGCCTAGGCAAAGGTAAAGCACCAAAGTGGCCCGGGACCGTAAGTGAGGCCTGGCGTTTAAAGCTTGTTCGGGTCGGTCTGTGGTCTGCTTATGATTATTTGTGGCTTGCCGCCATTGTAGTGACTTGTTTATGTCACTTGACTAAGGAGGTAAAATGGCCACATATATTTGATTAAAGGTATTACCGGCTGGAACATGTAATGACATATCAGATGTCGACATGTCGATATAGATATATGCATGCATAATATATTGACATGAATGAATCACGATAGAAACTACATGCAGTGATGGATTTGTCTATGAATACCATGAGTGGTGTGGTCAGGGTCCATGCAGTATCTCATTATACATGTGGCATGACATAATACGCAACGATACATTGCATCGCATGCATGGGACATCGTGATCAATGTTGGGAGTGCATAAGCCGAGAATCATCATCGCTTTTGTACGATTAGGTGAGAGCCTGCATCATCGATGACGTCCAACAGAGTCAAGCAAATGAAACCAGTAAAAGAAACTTGTATCGGTAATAGCAAAGTGTAGGGATGACACTCCTCAAAGTAAAGACCCGTTATTTATGGTTAGACATACCCCAAATGATGGAGCCCGTGAAAGTGTCTAAGGTATGTCTACGCTGACGCCAAAATTCATGCGTCTGCCAAAAAAAGACACATGAGTTTTGTATATAAATGATCGTTGAGGTATAAAATCCAAAAAGCTTTTGGTTTCGCAGCAAATGAATTTGTTTTGTAAATGATCATCGGATATAACTTAAATGCGGATTTCACGCGACGGGCTTGTAGTAATATGGATGGAGCCGCTATGGGCTTGGAAATGCCTGAGCCGGTGAAGGGACTTAGGCATGGTACATGATTGAGTCTCATCTCATTTCCTATCAGACATATAGATTCCAAGTAGTAGAAATTGCATGTTTTACTGAATATGAATGTGAACAAAGTTTAACATGACACTTTGGTGAGAGAGGAAAGAGCCTCAGAGAATATTCTCTACCTGTGTCTCACCCTTTATAGGACAACATTTCAGGTAGTGTTGACTAGTGGATCTACACTCATTCGAGGCTTGACCAGAAGGAAGCAGCCAATATGTGGCTTTGATAAACTGTAAACTTTGGAATAACTTTGTTTCCAATATAAAATGGTAAGAGAGCGACCGAACTTATGGACTGCTTTCACGTAAGATTTGCCATATTTTTGCCAATAGCAAATAATAACATAAACAGATCCCCGTAAATGGGATTTAACGAGGTGGTATCGAGTTTATTTATATCCATAGGCATTTTATACTGGGCTTATATCAAACTGCATAATGATCACCATGATAAGATTTCAAGAGTACTGATCATCGGGTCAAATGGACCCTAGCTGAGTACACAAATTAGCATTATTCAGGCATACGCACCACCCAGGGCCGACGGATGGGCCAGTCAATAATTCATTGCGTTCGACAGTCATAGCTTTAATCGTAATCGTGAGGTAAGTGGATTACCTAGTACTGATAAGTACGGGTTTAGACCATCAGACACATCGTGGTGTTCTTATGTTTATAATAACATCACTGTTTTGAAATACTTGTGTGAATTCATACATGGCAAATTTTATATAGGAAAAGAGGAACACTAGGTTAGAAAATACAACCTTAGAGTTCAAAAGTGAACAAAAGATGGTTCGAAGCAGTTAATGTCTATTAAGGGTCGGGTATACGCACTACTAGTTAGATAAGAAAAGGAATCTCACTTTCTATTCGACATGTGCATGGCAAGTCGCTGAAGAGGGATGCAGAGGCGTGGATGGGGCAAACAACCAACCACCACTTCATTTTCACCACCCAACAAGCCTTCATGGGGCCAGTTGGTATCGTGGATCGCTACCATTTCACGCAAGTGTCGGTGGCTGGCTACTATTGCACAAGCTGGCGTAATCGTGGGGCTGAGGGCCTGGCAACCTCTAGACATTCAAGCGCACACCATCATCCAACTCCGTGAAGATTTGGACTCATGGTCAAGACAAATTATGGCCATGTGAGAGGGAAGTGATGATTTAAGGAGTGATCCAAGCAGATGTGGATGCTAGTGATAAAAGGAAGGAGAGTCAACTTTATTCTTCTAGCTCGGAAAAGAAGCAGAGGACTGTTGCTCTGCTAGGGTTTTAGGGATAGGACCACGGCTACCAAGGCTAAGGCCAGGATCAGTCATCCTAAGATGGGAGACACTTCAAGGCTACAAGCTAGTCAGGGCAGAGGACATGTTTCTAATGCCACACCTAGACACTTGAGGCAGGATTGCCCTTAGAGGCAAGGATCCCAAGGTTATTGGACACCCCAATCTCAGCCATCAATGGGACATGCATAGACTCAATTTGTTCCTCCTTACCTAACTATGGGCCAGGGGAACTGGTAGCAGTCCCAGGGTGCTACACAAGCACCTACTACTTTTCAGACAGGCCAAATGGGCCGAGGCATTGGTCGAGGTCGGTAAGGTGGCCTTATAGGTCGGGACCCTCAGGGACCTTAAGCGTGTTCACACCCATCACACCTCAGAATGAGCTTGCAGATCAGTCGGTTATTCAAGGTACTTTTCTACTTTTTCGCTTATGGGCAAGAGTATTGTTTGATTATGGTGCATCTCATTCATTCATTGTTGCATCATGAAAGATTTGGGCTTAGATAAGAAACCTCGAAGATCCGCGATGAGTTATCCCTAGGAACTAGGGTGGAGCGCTGATAAGATATGTCAGACGTGAGTAAGAGATCGCAAGGATTATACTCATTGTGAATTCAGTGGGTCATGGACATGTCGTGAGTTTGATGTCATCCCCGGGGATGGACTGGTCACTGCACACAAAGTCGTCACGATTGTGATTTGCAGGAGGGCTACTCGCCACACACCGAATTCAGCCAGGCGTTTCAAGGATAAGCACGATGTTTTGGCTCATGTACAACCTAGGTGGCACAGCAATATGGTGGTCACTGCGTTTTAATTCTTAAAGACGAGGCAGATATAATGAGTCTCACTGTGTGGTTTGTGTGAGTATGAGGATAATTTTCTTGATGAACTACCGGGATTACCTCCGCAAAGGGTTGTAGACTTTGTTATTGAGTTGCACCCTGGTACATCGCGTAGTTCAATGAATCTCGATAGAATGATACATTGAAGCCGGTGAACTTAAGGTCCAATCGGTAGAATCATAGACAGAGAGGTTTTATTATCGTTTTCCAAGAAGAGGGCTAAGACTCTTCTGTATAGATTACAGAAGCTGGAATAGGCTACTATCAATAGGTACCCCACGCAGACAATGATTCGTTGATCACGAAAGGCTGTTTATTCCAATATAGATCTCCGCACCGACACATCAGGGCTGGAGAGAGTTAGTGGATGATATCTTAAGGTATCGCTAGAGAACGCTTACATGGGCATTTCGAAGCAAAGGATGCTTATCTGATCGACAAATGCCTCGGGCCAGATATTCATGGATCTTAAGTGCATGTTAATACCTCAAATTGTTCCCAATAGCTTAACATTTGGGTATAATAAAAGTAAAAGTATATTTTCCTGAAGAAATAAAGATAAAAAAACAAAAGTAGAAATATGCATAAGAATTACAAATAATGTTAAGGATTAGAGGCTATTGTAAAATAAAGTAAATTGATTTGCAACAAGAGAAGAGTCAAGGACCAAGATAATAAAAGAAAGATATTAGAATGAAATAAGGATGAAAATCAGAAAGAGATGCGGCTTGAAGGAGAGGGAGGAAGTTTCCTCCTTGATTAGAAAGTGAATAAAGGGACAAAAGACCAAAATAACATTCCATTTTTGGTCTTGGAGAGTGAGAGCAAATACTGACAAGAGAGAAGAGAGAAAGAGAGGGAAAATAAGAAGAAGGGTGCCAAGAAGATCATTGGTGTATGGAACTACTAATTTTGAGTAATATCACATGTCTCGCTCTTGGAACCCCAATCTCATTTCTTGTTAGGATTAAGTTGAGAAGGGTTTCCAAGGATCCTAGATATGTGGTTTGGAAAGTGGTCTAGCTGCAAGTTGAACCTTAAAATCTCTATTGCCGCATCATATGATCCCCGATTTTAGAACTGGTTTTGGTCAGAAATACAGGGAATTCAGAAGGCCCTTCTAGTAATTACACAGCCACATCAATGAACTTGATGTTAGGCTGAATTTCGATTTGGACTCTGTGTAATGCCATGGTCCTTTACTGAGGTCACCCATTTAGATCCGGTCGGGTCGGGCTTCGCCACCGGCCGATCCAATGTGGGACCTTAGAACGGGGTTTTTGAGTCGAAATAAAGAGAATTTTGGAAGTGAGTCCTTCGGGAAAATTTGTATCCATCAATGAACTTGATGTTAGGCTTTCTTTGAATTTCACCTGACCTCAGGACTGCTACGGTCATTTTACTCCGGTCACCAAATGGGTGAGAGGTCGCCCAAAGGGGGTCGCCAACAGAGGTCAAGATACCTCGCCCCAAGAGCCAACTCATGCAGAGTTTAGCCTGGCCATGCAAAGTTCAACTCGTCATGCAGCTCAGTTCGCCATGCGCAGCTCAACTCGCCATGCAGAGCTCAATCAGCTCAAGAGCTCGCCGGCCTCGTGAGCCGCGAAAGCTCGCCACTTCACAACTCATTATTCCAGTCACTGGTTAAGATCGATCGCGCATGACTCCAACTTAAGGTCATAACTTCTCTGGGCTCGAACTCCATTCGAGTGTTCTTGACCATGGAAAGCCCATTGAGTCAAGAATCCATCCATATGCCTAAGGAAGATATTAGATGTCAGACTAAGGTGTCGACCGGTAGCTCGGGCTACTTCAATGCACTTCGTCACTTCAGTCACCGTCAAGATCGATCGCGCATGACCTCCAACTTTGAAGGTCATAACTCTTCGCCTGAACTCCGATTCGAGTGTTCTTGACTCTGGTGAAAGCCCATTGAGTCAAGAATCACTCTAATAGATAGCATGATAAGATTGAACTCATATTAGTCCTGAAAAACATGAAAATGTGGTAGGCTCGTAGGTAACTATAGTTATTCATATTATGAATTCATAAATAACTCATAAGCATACAGGTAAGTATAAAGTTATTTATGCATAATGAGACATGAAAATGCAGTTATGAATAATGATTGTATTTATATATCCCATATGAATACCCAAATGGCAATAATTATCTCGAATATGATACATAATTCGAACATAAAATACATATTGATCATTCGCAGAACCTCGGTAGAGGATAGATGGGCATGCCTATTAGGAAAAAAATAAGTCCTGCAAAGATACAAGTTCAACATCAGAGACCCTGTTTGGTCGATGACATTGATCCCGCTTTGGATCATCAAGGCCCCGGAAGGGTCACCGCACAGCGCTCGCCCTCATGGTCATCGTCTCAGATGCTGATGATACCTTCTGTATAAATATATTAAGGCCACTTCGCCCTCATGGACCACTCCGTTTGATACGTTGAATACACGCCTCTCTGCGGACCACTGTTTACATAAGAATACGCTCGCCTTTCATGGTTTCACATCCACTTTCAAGGTTTATACACAACATGTTAAAAATGCATGTGTATATGCAAAGGAAGTGTAGAGAATACATGACATGATATGAGAAGCATAGCACTGCTATGCGATGATAGTATACAGTTACAAGAACAAGAAGTAAAAGTACAAGAAACTGGTTATGAAAAGTATATATATATGAGAAATGATAAGAATCTGTAAATGTTATATGTGTTATATGCATTTGTATAGAAGTGTGGTGACTCTTAATAGAAGTCATATTCCCACTAAGCGCAGTTTTGCACCGTGTTCAACTGTAGGTGCCAAAGAAGAGGAAATCAGAGAATCTGTAAGTAATCCACATCAAGCAAATAAAGGCCACACATCAATAGGTGCTCCATCGGAAGACCTTGTGTCTATTTCAGATATGAAATTTTGTAAAACTAATGTAAATATTGTAAAATGCTTTAATATTTCCATATACGGAGCTTGTATATATTTTGTAATCCGTCAAGCATGTATCGTAATTCAAGTTAATTGTTTAACATTATATGAATATGTGTATACAGGTTTAAAAAAAAAAAAAAAGTGACTCACTGACACACCTATGCCGAGTGGGGCGTCACACATGTGGGTGTTCTGTACTCTACCTGTGACTGGTCATTTTATGGTATTCAAAGGAATGAGATCTGATCTACTCCAAGTCCGAGGAGAATCATGAGGGTCACTCTGAGGGTTGTTCTCCAAACCCAGAGAATATCATTTGTATGCCAACTAACAAGTGTGAATTTCTGCCATTGAGGTGAGATTCCAGTATACTGATATCGACTCAAGGGTATTCGGACCTGATCGAGAGACCAAGTCACTTTTCAAGATGCCACTTGGCTTAGATTTCAAGGGTGGTACTACAAGAGGTTCATTAAGGACTTCTCCGAATTAGCCGCACCTATGACTAGATCGACCTGCATGGAGGTCAGTTCGAGTACCGATTCAATATGGAGGAGGCATTCCAAGAATTGAAGAGGAGGCTTACTACAGCTCCTTGTCTGATAGTCCCAAAGAGGGGATGTATTGTGACGCCTCCAAAAACGGACTAGGATGTGTTTTGATGCAACCACGAGGTGGTGGCTTTTGGGCTCAAGCAACTAAAGAACCATTTATAAGAGTTACCCCACATGATACTTGAGTTAGCTGCCATTGTCTTCATTTTTGAAGGTCAGCACTACTATCCTGTGATTTATGAAATGTCAGGTGTTTCACTCACAAGAGTCCGCACATTTTCACACACACCAACCCCTCAACATCGAGGCAACGCAGGATGAAATATCTAATGGATTTCACTTTTGCAATACCATCCCGATATGAAATGGTGGCTAATACCAACCGAATCGGAGACTAGCTAGTGGCTTCGAATGGTAGACGCCGAGGCTATGGGAAGGTCGGGCCGCACTGGATCGCCTGTGGTACTTTAGGGAGTTTAGTGGCTATGCTTCGCTGAAAGAAAGTGGATCGAGTTTCGTGGATATGATTACGGTAGATACCGCCCATCGTGAGACTGGTACGGCCGTATAAGGACTAAGGTTAGGCCATGCACACGTATGATAGTCTTCAGATACGGACGTCAGGTCCCCCAACCAATGATCCTGAGAGAGGAGGATCCTAAGGGAGCCCCATCAAGCCTTCTCATTTTGCAAAGCATCCAGTGACAAGAAGATACTCGGCGGATCTGGTATCACAAAGATTATCGAGCGATGAAGAACACGCTGGATCGCATGTCACGTGGTCAGTAGCGGTTAGCACCGGGGCGCCGCTACAGGTTTACCCGCACTCGGAGGTAGTCGAGTGGAAGTGGAACACGGCCATGATGGACTTTGGTGACTCACTTTCCAGACACCTGGAGGGCATGACGCAGCAAAGTATAAAGGGATACACTTTGCCAGCAGATGAATTTTTACCAAGGAATTCTACAGTTGCATATTACGGATATTTTTCTGCTATATGGAGTACCAATGTCTATAAGACGGACGGATCCCATTATGGCTCATTTCTAGAGGAGTTTCCAGCGAGTCATGGGGACACAATTGATGATGAGCACAACTTTTCATCCCCAAACAGACGATTAGTCCGAGAGGACCATCCAAACGTTAAAGGACATGCTACAAGCATGCATCCTAGATCGCAAGGGTAGCTAGGAAGAGCATTTAACCTTTCAGAAGTCGCCATAAATAATAGTTATTAAAGTAGCATACGTATGACAATCATGAGGCACTATACGGGAGGTCGTGTATCTCCAAGCTTTATCAATTTAAGGTGGGAAAGAGGAACCACCACGAGTCCGACTGGTTAGAAACACCCCAAGAAGCGGGAGCCATACCTAAGCCTTCACATCTTAGAGCTAGTAGAAGAAATTTATGCCATAGACAAACCCGTGACCTTTGGAAGCCTGGGAGGTGGTAGTCATGTCTTCAAGGCATGTCTAAGAGGATGAGTGTCGCTCTACAAGTGAAAGCTACGCTCAGATATATCGAGCTCCTTCGAGGTATTCGAGAGGGTAGGTACTACTGTATACCTGGCTGGGCTTTACCGCCAAGTCATCGAAACGCGGTATCTATGTCTCCATGCTCCGAATGTACACCCAAGATCCAACTCATGTGTTGATCGGGAGCAAGCCAGGGTTAATGCGGATGAACCTTCGAGAGGTCTGGGCACGGTCACATAAATGCACAGTTTTCTCCGGCAAGATCGGTGGAGGTGTTAGTGAAGGTGTTAGTGGCAACACCGAGGAATGAAGAGTAACATGGGAATTAAGAAACTATATGGTGCCAACCATCCCTTCTCGCTCTCGAGGAAGAAGGTATGTTTCTAGTCATTGATATTAAATGGTTGTTGCATATGCATGTGATTGTATGTGCTATGTGTGGGAATTTCAGGACGAAATTCTTTTATGGGGGGAAGAATGTAAAACCCGAGAAAAATCGAATTTTCTGAAAAAATGGCAAAACAAAGAAATTACTCGCGAGTCAACTCAAATTTTCTATCTCGAACGACGAATGACCTCGCTTATTGAATCGTTTTTGCAAAAATCTAGCTACAGATATTTAATTTCATGAATTCAAACAGCTTGATTTTCATGCTTCAGGTGTCTCAAGGATTTCGTGGAGCTAGACTTTTATGAAAATCCTTAAAGTCGAGAAATGATTTAAGTTAAGTCTATAGAAAATACAATGTGAACTGAACTAAGATGAAATAAATTTTTTTCAGTGAAGAGACGATAATTCCAGTAGGTGGACACGGCACGTACGTGGTCATTCCCTTAACTTAAACTTCTGCCAAACAAAAGGGGGAGAGTAGAGGCAAAGAGCCTATTTTTCCCTGGCTCAACGAGAGAGATATATGGGAGAGAGCACCCAAACTTCCAAGATCTGCGATTCATATTCGGTTTTCTCGCCGCATGAATGAGTTCATCAGATCACGAGGGCTACGGTGGTACTGGAAAAACATGGATTTCGAGGATCCAAACGAGGAGTTCAGGAACGTTGCTCTGTGTCTGGGAAGGCCCACGAGGCTTCCAGGTTTCCTTCACGCCCCAAGAGGTAGGGAATTCTTTTCTTCTACTTGGCTTATTTTCCATTTTGGTTTCCAAACATTGGGATGTTCTAGTAGTTCTGTCGAGCTTCCTTCACCTAGGCGAACTTTGCTTCGCCTAGGCGAGGACAAGGGGCTCCCAAGAAGAAGGCAGGTCTACCAGCAAAGGGTGTTTTCCTAGGGCAAAGCGGGTCCACCAAGGCGCATGAAAAGCCTAGGCGAGCCTTCGAGGACAAAAATTGAGTTTTAGTCCTCTACTAGTGGCAGGTTGCTTTCTCTAGGTGGAACCACTTCCTGCCAGCGAAGGTAAGCTACAATTTCCAGCAAACCTCAGAATCAGGTGAGGCCTGTGGTTTAGCGGCTTTTTTGTTTAGTATTTGGCCCTCATGCCCATTATTCTCAGATTGCCATTTCCTCTGCCACATTGTATGACTTGTTTGAGAGTGTCACTTTGACTAATATACATGTTTAGATGTCAATATATATGTTAATGCATTGGCATGTGATGAGTTTGGTGGTGCAAAGGCCATTATACGGTTTCGACATGACGTGCTCATTAACATAGAATAAATACGTTGTATGTTGGATTTTGATATATGCGCATAATATATTGACATGAAATGAATTGATGGGCGAAATCATATGCAGCATGATCGCCCTCACCGTGAGTGGGATGCGGTTTCAGGTCATTCATGGCATCTATATTATACATGTGGCAATGATATAAATACTTAATGGAACATCGCATTGCATATGCACGGGGACATTGCATTGAATGGGTGTGAGTGCATGTTTATACTCAAGAATGCTCGTGTTTGATCAGGCTCTGCACGTTGATGACATCCAATAGAGTCACACCTGCAATGAAACTAGAAAAAGAAAACTTGTGTTAGGTAATATGCAGGATAGACACCTCCTTAGTGAAAGAACTGCTTATTCGTGGGTTAGACATAATTCCAACAATGAAAGCCCAGAAAGTGTCTTGTGAGAGCCCGCAGTTGGGACACCAAAATTCGTTGTCCATAAAAAGACACATGAGTTTTGTATGAACGGATCATGAGGTATAACATCCAAAAAGTTTTCGTTTAAAAAACAAAGAATTTGTTTGTAAAATGATCACTGGATGTAATCCTAAATGATGGATTTTATCACGCATGGCTTAGGTATCGTAGATGGAGCTAAGGACTCGTGGTATGCGATCGGGAGTCTCATTTCATTCACGGCATAATGTAGGATTCCATAGAAATTGCATGTTTTACTTGGAATGAATGAATATTAATATGACTAATGGGTGATATGCACTTAAAGCGAGAAGACTCTATAGGAAATATTCCTTAATAGCGTGGCTCACCCTTTATCGACAACATTTCGTGTAAGGTGGAAATATCGATGGACGACGCCATCCGCGCTTTGCCACTCAGAAGATGGCCAACATGTGTTTTGATAAATCCTTGCAAAACTTGAAACACCTTGCTCGGGCATGTAATAATGGTAACATTCCGTGATCGAACTCTTTTACTATGACTTCATTCTGGGTCCCGCTGACAACCCATCAACCATGGATTGGTGGATGTCGCAACCCACACCACTCAAGAAAATCGCAGTCTCCCTTTGGTACAGGAGCTCTACCTAAATACAACTCCGTCCCAAAATGGGGGCCATAAATGACCACATTCATGCCCACATGCGAAGATAAACACCTGGCCACTCACTCAGTAACACACTACAAAATACATCAACTATATTACCACGCATCAAGAGTTAATAAATCACTTAATTCAACATATATTAAAATGCATAACTCTAATACATGTTATAATAAAAGTCTCACTAAAGCCACAACCCACCTTTCTTCTAAATGCGGCTTCTAGTGCAAGCATTCCTCCGTACACTCCCGTGACCAAATAAAGGATCCATCGATACTGCAAGAAAGCTCCCTCGCAGATAGTTTCCTATGGTTACTCCCACCTGGGCTTACTTACAAGAAACAATCACACCAAGAAATATAATGATCCTACTTTAACGCCCATACGCCTAATCCCATGTCCCCGAAATCACACTCTCTCCTCACATGCCTGGGCTTTCAACGCGCAGTAAAACCACTCGCTTTCAAAACAAAAGCTTTTGTTCCTCAAAACTTACTACCTAGATTCGACATAAATATATCGATCACCCTCCCCAGAGGCTTAATCTGTTGATAACCTCAACAATTCATGGGCCTCCGATTTGGATTTGTTAGACACCTCACAATTCTCCTGAAAATCTTCACGAAATTCCTTCACAAACATTTTCGCTTGTTTTCTTTCATGTCATGCACTCACACTCTAATATCAGGTTGCCCCAAAGGCATAATGCATTATGCCAATTCCAAACATTCACGCTTAATATATAAAACATGTATACTTTAAATGATAATTAGTCCTCATAAATCATGTTATTAACGGAAGACATTAACACTAAAATTACTACACGGCTAATTAACAAATACAAACACCATTTCGAATCACTCAACCAATCAACTATTTAAGAAACTCATTAATCTGATTTACTAATGAAGAATTTTCTGTTCGTCAAAAAGTTTGAGATCTATGTTTGTCAACTTCCAATTCCAACAAAACCCTCATCCATATCATCCTTGAGCTTAAGAACGCTATAGTGATCCACTCCCTCTATTTAACTCCACAAACCGGCGCCTGCCGAGCTCTCGCCGGCGCAGAGTCCACCTTCGCCCGATCCGTCAACCATCAACATCAGAATCTCAAACACTTTCTCTTAACTCAAAACCCGTCTTCTGTCCCAGACCTCCATCTCGCCGCTTTCTGTCTCAATCTAAGATAAACAATCAACTTCATTCACCTCATTAACACTTCAGATAATTTCCATCTTGTCCCTTTTTCGCGATAGCCTGACATGGCTTAATCGGTCATCTATCCATCCTCTCTCACTCATGCAACATGTGTCATATGAGTACATAGTAGGTGACTTTTGTCACATCACATGTCTCTCATTAAACATTTTGGCAATTTATACCCGGCGTTCGGAACGTGAAATTCACCGCTTCCTTAATCTCACAAATTGACAGCTAGATTTCGCAAGATCGATCCAAATGGTCGGCCCGTCTTCATCCGGGAGATCTGTACCCTGGGTTTCACCGAATTACCATTTTACCTTTTTCAAATTGAATTTTCGTTCATTCTTCCTCTTAAAAGGAATTTCACCAATTTCACAGATAATCACAACAACTCACATGATATGCTACGGCACTATGCTATATGTAAACTAGTCATTTAAGTATTAAAAGACTAAACTATCGCACCTTCATCCCTAAACAAGAAGGATAGTGGCCCAGCGTCCTCGCCTCCCACGTTGACTCCTCCACCCACGATGCCGCCATAGCACCCACTGCCTCACGCCTCGTCAAAACCTCGGTCCCTCGCTTATCCATAATGCACACTCAGTCCTCCGAAGGTCCAGACCGTGTCAACCTCAATCTCTCCCCAATCCACTACATGAGCTGGATCTAGAGTGTACCCAGAGAATGGAGACGGAATACCGTGGACACCGAGGTTAGCAGAAAGTCAACCCAGACAGAGGTTGCCTACCCTCTCGAGCATCTCGGCACCAAACGAACTCTGCCATTTCGCCGCGTCATTCGAACTAACTACTCCTCTCTGGGGGGCATCATCTTCGGCATGACGTGATCTCCAACCTCAACTTTATAATGACATCGTACATCTGCACAAATCTTCACAGTTGGCTCTAAGCCGTGAAAGACGCGGTCGATCGCTCACCTGGCGGTGCCCTCAGACCGATCGTGACCAAAGATGGAGTTTTTCCCACCCTCGGCCCAACAGCATTTAAGATCTCATACTTCCATACACGCTCATATGAAGCACCAGATACCACCGACAACCATTGTTGTAGCGACTCACTAAGGGCAAAACGCTCTTCCCGTACTACCCTTATGATCCGTGACACATGCTCGGGCAGATGTCCTCAACACCTATATGGTCCCCATGACCGACCATCCGTCTGCGGCGGAAAGCCATCATGGTCACCGTAGCGCCCATACCTCGGAACTCTTCCAAAGTACACCAAACCTCGCCCTCTATCCGATACACTCGCGGATATTGCACCACAACCAATCCATCCAATGTACACCCAGCACTTCACGAAGGTCATCCGCATGCTAGAAAATGTCGACTTCGTGAGCCACCACTATCACCCATACTACATCAGCGTTCTTGCGGTGTCCATGGAAAGTGGGTCACAAAATCCATCGCGGACGCGCCTCCCACCCACTCACCCCAATTTCCAAACTATCAAGCAAATTTCTAACGCTTCTATGGTGTCACCTAACTCGACCGCATTTTTAACGCCTTACATGCCCAACCCATGTCTCGAGTCCTCACATACTCCTCCCGCCACACGCCTAAGCCAAATGAGGCCACAACCCAAAGAGAGATAGTACATGCACACTTCTAATTAAGATAAGAGGCGAAAAGTCCTTACCAAAGCCACAACCCAGCCTTTCTAAATGCGGCCCCAGCGCCATTGTCCTCCGATACACCCCTGACTAAAGAAGGATCCATCTATTGGCTATGAGCAAAAGCCGAGAGATAATTTCCCACGCTACCCCACCCAAGCCGCATACGGCAACAATCACACTCAAGCAAAATACACGATCCTACTTTAACGCTCTTCAGCATGCCCAATCCCATGTCTCAGTCCTCACGTACTCTTCACACATGCCTAAGCCAAATGATACCAGAGAGAACCACCGCTTTCTTAAACAAAAGCTTTTGGCTCAAACTTACTACCAAGACCCAGAATATATTGATCATTCCTCTAGGAATTTGTCAGATGAACTTCCAAACAATCCACGGCCTCCCACGGAATTGTTACACCCCAACACCTCCTGAAATCTTCCGTCGAAATCTTTCACAAACATTTTCTTTGTTTTATTTCATGTCATGCACTAAGACCCCACATTCTATATTTCCCCAAAGGCATATAATGCATTATGCCAATCTAAAATATTCATGCTAATATATAAAACATGCATATACTTAAAGATAATGTTAACTCATAAATCATGTTATTAAATCCATCAATAACACCAAATTACTGCTACCTGGCTAATTAATAAATGTGCAATTCATTTGAATCACCCAACAAATACAAAAATCACACTGAGGAATCATTAACAATGAAACCCCAGTCAGTAATCGCTCACGCCACAATTTAGAGAGATTTCTTCACTGGGCCTGTGCTAAGACCCATAAAATGACTTCAGCCTCAAAATCCACATCCAAATGCCCTTAGCCCTCAAGTTGGAAAAGATCCTCACTTTGATTGTCAAACTCCGACAAATCACAATACGCCAGAAATTTCTCTGCTGCAGATCGATTCATTTGCCCTCAGCCGAGAACCAACCATCCGAACTGGCCAGAATCCAAAGTACAGGCAGCCTCCTCTCTAAACTCCAAAAACCCAAACTCACCGCACCTCCACCCCGCCAATTTGTTCTTCCAATTTTGGAGAGAAGATAACTATTTCACTCCTTATTCCTATTCCATTAAACATCAGCAATTCGAACTGGTCCGCTCTTTCTCGACTGGCACACTACAATCTGAATGCATCCATCTCTTATCCTCCTCTAATTACGCACATGTGTCACATGAGTATTACGTAGTAGGTGATCTTTATATTATCTACATGTCTCTCATAAACTGCTTTACTGCAGACCCGGCTACACCCGTTCAAAATCTCAAATTCATCATCTCAGTTCTGATGTACTTACGATAATAGATTCTAGATGATTCTAATGGTGAAATTGTTTCATTATCCGAGATCTAAAAAATTCTCGGCTTCAATCGAATTTCAATATTTTACCCATTTTAGTAATTCAATTTTCCGTTTGCACTCAGGATCGTTTAAATTTGTATTTTTATTATTTTTAACATAACATATTAAAAATGGATCCTTAAGAATGGACATAACGAGGTGTGGTATCAAGTTACTCTAAGATCCATAGGTATTTGATACCATTTGCATCAAAGCCAGGTTACCGACACTCTATAGTACTTCATGCTGAAGGTTATCAACGAGACCTTCAAGTTTGGTGTCAAGAAGAATACAGAGGTGAGGAAACCTAGAGGCTTTCTCCTCTGTGTTAGTCCCAACCCAAACTCCCCAAAGGGTCATATCTCCTCTGTTTGTCTTCTAACCTTAGAACATGTCTTCTCTTATATAGGTCTTAAAATATTAAAGTTGTTGGTCAGTACACTCACAAGGAAACTGGTTTCAGTTTATTTAACAACTTCTATGGATTGTGTTAGCAACTTCTTGTTTTTTGATTCCAAATTTTGTGTTCTTTGTATCAAGCAAAGTTTCCTTGAAGTGTAGAATCCATCCATATATAGCTTGACACATCAGTTTTATTATAATTTAAAATGTCAAAATACAATAATGCTACTACATGTTGTAATAATGTTTGCTGATTTTCACTTTTTCGCTTTGTTTTCACTCCAATTTCACAAAATTCGGGCAAATGGTTGACATAATCATAAAGATGAACATTTAGAGCATTAGACACTTATTTAACATAAAAACTAATTAAAACATAGGGTAAAAAATGAGTATTTTATATACTCATCAGGAGTTAAGAGGAAAAATGTGAAGAAAATAAAATAAAAGTAACAAAAAAAGTGAAGAAAAATAAAACACAAGTAGATTTAAATTTAATAAATTAATTTTATATTATGTTTCAAACTTATTCCACTTGTTTAACTCTTCTCTATAAAGATTAAATAATTCATAAATATATAAGTTTCTTATCGATTTTAATTATATTTTACTATTTTTTATTGTTCATAGGAAAATCAAATATAAAAAATTATTGTTCCTTCAATATATATATTTTTCTTTTCTTTAGGAACTAATTTTTTTTTTTTTTTTGAATTTCATTTCTAAAATTGGTCGATTGTCTTTTGATATGCGTTTGGGAAGAATTGGAAGGTTAGAAGTGCAACCATTCTTGAAATTGCCTTTCCTTTGATAAAGCTTTGTACTCACCAAAATAAAAGGAAAAGTATATATCACACTACCCATTTGAAAATAAAGACAAATAAGGCATAAAAAAATGGGAAATACGTGTAAGAGAAAATTAATTAGGTTTCATATAGAGGTACAACCTTAATCATTTTAGGTATTATCTTAACTGATTGTAAATACTATTTTAAATAATTGGTTAAGATAGTAGTTACAGTTAGTTAAGGTAGTGTAGTCTATGTATTTCTCATTTTTTTATATATTTTTTGTCTATATTTTTAAATGGGTGGTTTGGTATATACTTTTTCCAAAATATATAGAAGAGGTTAAAAGTCCACCACCTAGAGTGTCATACCTGTTCAAGAACACTTTTTTTCTATGCTCAATTTGGGATTCAGCCAACCAGTAGAGGAGAAAGTTGCTAAAGTAAAACCCATGTCTCCTATGACTTAAAAAGTGGAAAAAATATTTAAAAAATAGAATTAAAAATATTCCATGTGTTTGCTGATCATATCCACTATGTTTCTTCTCCCTTAGTTAATTGCGATTCGGATGAAGGTTGGTGGCACTATAAAGTGGCAGCACAACGCCAGCATAAACTTACATTATCGTTTAAATAGTTTCTTCTAAGTCAGCCCAATCTCATCATCCAATGAAACAAATGAACTAGGATCATATACTATATTATATATATATGTAACCACGAAATTAGTCCTGTCTGCATAAACAGCTTGAACTGATCCCATCGCCATGGCCATGAACTACTGCTCCCTTAGTTACTCACTTCAACTGATTTCATTTCTATTCATTATACTACTCTTGTCATGCTGTGTCTCTGCTGCTGTCCCTAGACTAGGGCCAGTCAGTCGAGGAATCCTCCGAAAGCCCGAACCAGCTGCCGCCGCGTCTGAATCGGTTTCTAAGGATCTCAAGACCTTTTTCTACCATCAGACGCTAGATCATTTCAACTACAGGCCTGAAAGCTACAAAACTTTCCGACAAAGATACGTGATGAATTTTAGGCACTGGGGTGGTGCCAAATCCAGTTCTCCAATCTTAGCTTATTTTGGGGCAGAAGCTCCTTTGGATGGCGATTTAAGTGATATAGGATTTCTCAATGATAACGCTGCACGGTTTAATGCTCTCCTCATATACATAGAGGTGATTATCAAACATTCTCTCTCTCTCTGTTTGGACATGGTTATTTTTTCTTTTTTTTTTATAATGGGCTCTTACTTGATTTCAATGGTTAATTTATGATCTTTGAGTTTCCAAACTGTTTCATTATTCTCAGCATCGGTATTATGGGAAGTCTATGCCATTCGGATCACCGAAAGAAGCCATGAGAAACGCTAGCACTCTTGGCTACTTAAACTCCGCCCAAGCTATAGCAGATTATGCAGCTGTGCTAATGCATGTAAAGAAAAAGTTATCTGCACAAAATTCCCCGGTTATCGTCATCGGAGGATCTTATGGAGGAAGTATATATGTTACCAAACAGCTAGCCCCCTTTAAGAAAAAATGAAGCAATCATTTCAAAATTTTCCAGCTACTATTTCTACAGATTTTACAATTGATTTTTTTTCTTTTTTTTTTTCAGTGCTGGCTTCATGGTTTAGGCTAAAATATCCCCATGTCGCCCTTGGTGCTCTAGCTTCATCAGCTCCCATTCTTTACTTTGATGGCATTGCACCACAAATTGGATACTATTCTATTGTCACCAAGGATTTTAAAGTAATAATTAACCATATATAAGTTCATCCTTTTTTCCACTTTATAGTAAATTTTGGACAAGTTTAAAAAGTTTATGTGGGGGGGTACTATTGCAGGAAGCTAGTGAGGGTTGCTACAGAACCATTAGAAAATCCTGGTCCGAAATAGACAGAATCGCTTCCAAGCCTAATGGTCTCTCGATCCTTAGCAAGAGATTCAACACTTGCGAGTATAAATCTACCTTGATTGATCTTCCCATACTGAAGATATTTTTCATGGATTCTAAGGGTTCTTAGTATTAATTAACTTTAGGCTTTTACTTTCCTTTGTTTCTTTTGCAGTCGCTTGAAAAGTTCTTTTGAACTGAAGGACTACTTAGACTACTTATACGCTGATGCAGCTCAGTATAATGAACCACCAACTTATCCTGTTTCCGTCGTCTGCAAAGGCATCGACAGGGCTTCTAAAAGAACCGGTACACTTGACCGGATTTTCCATGGTCTGGTGGCCATAGCAGGAAAAAGGTCATGCTATGATACAAATGAATTCAATTACCCCTCTGAAGAATCTTTAAGCTGGAGGTGGCAGGTAATTAACCGCTTACATCTCAATTGTCCAGTTTCTTATATATATATATATACACTTCATGCAAGTGCTAATTAAGAAATTAATGTCATATAGACATGTAGTGAGATTGTGATGCCTATAGGGCATGCTACCAATGATACCATGTTCCAACCAGAGCCTTTCAATCTAAATAGCTTCATCAAGGACTGCAACAGGTTGTATAAAGTCTCGCCTCGGCCTCATTGGATCACTACTTACTATGGTGGACGCGTAAGTACATGTTAATAAATCTATCCTCTTTTTTATTAATGCATTTACAAGATTTAATGTGACATTTTCAATGCCAAATTGCAGGATATCAAGTTGATTCTCCACGGATTTGCTAGCAACATTATTTTCTCAAATGGCCTGAGAGACCCCTACAGCAGTGGCGGGTAACAAAAAGAACTAAACACAAATTAACCCTTATCATGCTAAGATTACTCGAATTTTTGTAGTTTAATCGCATGTATTTGGTGTTTGTTCATGTAAATAGGGTGTTGGAGAACATTTCAGACACTGTTGTTGCTGTCTACACAAGGCATGGTATGTTTCCAAACTCTATATAATTCACCAAGGTTAAGGTTATGTTTAGAACCTGAAAAGTACTAGAAAAAGAAAAGAAAAACATATTAAAGAAAATAATTTTCTTTATATTTTATTTACTTTAAATATAATCAAATTCTTCAAAATTTTTATTTTAAATTTCTAAATTCTATATAATTAAAAATAAATAAATAAAACTGTTAACTTAAAGATACACTTATTAAGTTTAAACATATTTTGCTCTTCCAAATTTTCTTCGCTTTTCTATATCTTTATTTTCTTTTCTTAATACTTCTTCTTGCTCCACACTATGACACTAGACAAATGAGAGCACCCCAAAGAAGTTCAAAAGAGAAAAATCTGGTTGGTTTTGTAGGATCCACACATGATACTTGGCAAAGAAGAGTGATCCACACTGGTTGGTCATGCAGAGAAAGAGAGAGGTGGAGATCATCAAAGGGTGGATGGATAAGTACTACACTGATCTTGCAAACAGACAATAGAGAGCAGTTGCCAATTACAAAACCCACTCCAAAATCAATATCAATATGTACTAAGCTAGTAGTGATCATAGTGGAAATCAAAACCAAAATTAATTATATATGCAAATATATATATAATGGGTAATCTTCCATTTGGAATATTGTGAGTATAGTTCTCTGCAAAACCATTTCCTCAATGTCCTTGTGTGGAAGGCACCGATGGGCAAATGAAACGCCAAAAAACCTTCAAAATGCCAACGTTTTGGGACAAAAAAAGTGGAAAGGGTAGTACCTTTTTCCTATTGTGGCCACAAAAAGTTAGAATAATAAGGGCTTATAGGGCACATGTTGGAGAGCATGTCACCCCCCATTAAGACCCACTCCTCCAGTGCCCAATATTTCTGAGTGGAGTGAGTCCTCAGTCAACAATAATAACTTCCCTTCCTTTCCCTTCCCTTCCCTTCTATAGTGATATCACTTACTACTTGTACGGATAATGAAAGCATGCATGTGTATTGATCAAATTTTATGTGCTGTTGCCTTGGTCCCTTAGGGATTGAAAAGGCAAACTCATTGGTGTCCAGAAGGCTAGTATTAGTGGCCAATTAGTCATTAATATTTGTACTTCTGCATGTGCAGCTGTCTTGATTCTTCCTAACCTATATCATATTGTCCCAGATTTTTAAATTCATACTTGGTTGGGAAGCATGGGATTGATCTTTTGTCATGAATGCACAAGACGGCATTCTGTACTTGTACCGCCCATCCCAGTAATCAATCAGCCTGTATACCAAACTCAATTCAAACTCATCGTCTTTTTTCAAATCGTTTGAAAACTTACTAAAAAATTAATCGAAATGAGCCTGAATCCTAACTCGGAGCAAAGCTCTCGAAATTCAATTAAAACTTAATAAATAATTATACTCAAACTTAGACTCGAAATTTATTCGATTCGAAATCGACTCGTTAACTCACATAAGAAAATCTCACAGCCTCGCGAATACTGAACGATTCGCGACATCACTCGACCGATGTTCGTCTGCCTCAATTAGACACTCGGAATGACCCAGATTCAACTGGGAAGATCGACAATTAACTCATTTACACTTCTCATCGCCAGATTGCACATAAATTCCCATTGCTGAAGCCAAACTCCGCTATCGAGCGCGTGGGGCCAGACAAAAAATTTTGTAATCCCAAACCTGTCCTCACCGGTCCCGAATTCACCTCCCCCTTCTTCACCCACCTTCCCCTTCTTCATCACCCCCCACTTAATTCATACAACCCTAAATTTCACAATCCCATATTCATACAACAACCCTTAATTTCAAAATCCCATGTTCATACAACAATCCTAATTTCAAAAACTCAATCTCAGAAAACCCATAAATTTCAAAATTCCAAAAAATATCGAAACCCCTAATTTTAAAATCTTGTACAGGAGATCGATCCATCTGCGTTCTAAATCATGAAACATGGTCGTTACACAGTCAATCAAAAGACAACCATCTTTCCAAAATAAAATAAAATAATGCCCACTGAAGCTTCCAAGTCTTCAATGGCCCAAGAACTACTTTCCTAACAGTTGGGATTTTTGGTGCGATCATCCTACCATCCGATTCCCCTCTGCTGGAGTGAAGACGATCTTCGATCGATCACTAGACGCGCTTATCCTTGTCATCTTCAACTCAATTACAAACATCAAAACCTAATTCATCTTCCTTTTTCCTCAGCTTCCTTAAATCCATCTTCAGATCACTGCACCATATCATATCCTAAAATCACTACCTATCTTGTAGGGGTTCAACAGGATTAGGAACCCTGAAATGAGATTTGAGTGACTTCGGGACGATGGAAGCCTGCAATGAGAGAGGATATCATTTATATAAGAGGGATAATTGTAGCTTCATATATTCGATGCGGGCAGGTCAGACGGGTCAGAATTCTTCGCGCAATCCGAACCCACACAAGCTCTCTGCAAATATTACAACAAAGTTGTTACGGAGGATGGACAGTTAGATTTTATAGATACAGTAAAAATATAAATAAATATCGATAAATATTTAATAAAAAATATCATTAAATTAAAATTGAGAAAATATTTTGAAATTCATAGAAATATTTTATTGAACTATAAAATATATAAATAAATAAATATAATTTGTTAAAAAAATATATATATTTATTATAATTTATCAAAAAATTACATTCCAATAGTCATTTAAAACCAATAAGATTATATTATAAATAACAAACAAATATTATAACTAAAACAGAAGATTATAGAAAATGTTTCTAATTTAATTTATTATTAACTAAATAACTAATATAATTAACTAAATATTATATTAGTTAGTAATATTATGAATTAAATAATATTATTCGTGATACTAAGATCTAAATTTCTAAATATGAAATAATTATAATTGTTTAATAGTATGATGTGTAATATCTAAGTTTCAAACAGTATATCTAACTTAATTCATTATTATCAAATTAAATTAAAATAAAACTATATTATAAAAATATTTGTTATAAATACTTTAATATCAAAATAAAACTAATATACAATAAAAATAAAATATACATAAACACAAAATAAATTCATAAAGAAACATACCTTAATTAACCTTGTATTTATTATAATTGAAACCTTAAGAACCAAGATCTTCAAAATATTAGGATAAAGGCATAAAGGCACAATAATTTGAAAGCCAAATGGAGCTTGGATGTGGATGAATGATTTTGTAATGAAATTATATGATTTTAGGATATTATAGAATCTTTGTTTCAAACAATCACGATTGTCAAAATCGCTATGATTATTTCTAACCGTTAGATTTGATTTTGTCAAATCATCGCCGATCATCTATATATCTACTGAAATGACTTTGAATCGTTAGATTTGAGCTCAAATTTAAAATCAATCATCGGATAAAAATATAAATTTTTATACCTTTAAAACGATACTGGACCGCTTGATCAAAATCAACAAATCGACAATCAAATCACACTCCCGATTTGAAAAGCTCAAAATATCTATACATCGTCGATTTTTTGGCATTATTCCAACCCATGCACGTGCGTGTCATACTTCCCTAATATTTTTAACAAAATATTGACGATTTTATAGATTTTTGGCCGATTTTTATTAACTCGACTCAATTAAAATTGTAATGTATCACTAATATCCAGTCATATTTTTGATAATATATCGAACAATTGTAAACCGATATTTAATTTCCTTGCTCTAAAGGATGGGGCTGGGTTACCTGATTCAGAGGTTGGAATTAAAAACAACTGTATCCACGAAAATGGGCCGGAGTCCATTAAGACCAATAAAATAGAGCTGGGCCAATTCGGTCCATTCTTATTTGGTCCCACTTTTGGTTCAATTCAAAATGGGCCGAACACCAAAAAATTAACAATTTTACAAATTTATATTTTTGTAAAATAAAGTTTTATTTGAAATACTTATAATTTATTCTATGTTCTCAAAAGATATGATAAAATAAATTATTTAGCTATATTTATATATATATATATATATGATTTTAAATTAATTTTCATACTAGTATTACTCTTATTTTATTAAAATATAATTATTTAATAACTATCCTTCAGTTTTTATAAAAAATATTTTCTATTTTTCATAATAGAAAATTAATTTTTTTTAATACTAGAAAATATTATATAATCATTAAAAATATTAAAATAAAACAATGTAAATTAGTCAAGCTGCAAGCCTGCCTAAGGCTCCACTTACAGCCCATTCTGCCTGCCATTAGACCTTATTTGGCCCGCGGTCACCATTTTCCCAACTCCAGCCCTAAAATGAGAGTCAAAGAATCCCACCCATCGGTCGATCTACATTCCCACCCTGCATCATCATCCTATCAGAAGACCAACAAGCCACTACTTAACGTAGACAGGTTCTTTTTCTTTTAATAATTCAAGACTTCTGCTATAATATAACAAATCGTCCCATTAACTTTAACATAGACCCTTCCTCCCTCGAATTTCTTAACACTCGCTTTCTTTAAATTCTCAACGCCCATCAACTGGTTCACATGTAGATGAGCTGCTCCCATATTTCATATTTAAATATATAAAGATGCTTGTACTTGATGTCCGGCTCAAATAATAAATGAGTGAAATGAGAGAGAGATCTTATGTTAGAATCCTTATAAGAATAGGATATTACACTAATACAAAATGAATAGACGTAAAGAAAACAAATAGAAACATGCTTGAAAATAAATAAAAAAATGTGTTCCATGACGTTTTTATTTGAATTGCTTTTTACTGAAGTATTTTATTTTAAAATGTTTTTGAAAAAAGTATATTATTTAAAAATATATATATATGATAAGTAATTTTTTAAAACTATAAGCGTTTTTTCAAAATTTTGAAAATACTTTTAAAATTTTTTTAAACATTTAATTATTTTTGAAAAATATTTTTTAAAAAGTGGGAAACACTCTCCATAATCATGATTTGAGAAAAACAGTTGTAGATGAGTCTTAGGACAACCAATTCCATCGTATTTGTATATGTCAAGCATCTTGAACTTTTCTAGATTAAAAACCTCTAGAAAAAAATGGATCGATACCTTCATGTTGAGCCATGGCCCTTCCATTTCTTCAACTCTTTCTCTAACATGGCTAGCTGCTCCCATTACTCCAACAATTTTTCAATTTCAGTTCTTGGTTTAGGGGAAGGAGGGGCTAGTTGAGCCAAAACCAAATAGCGTTTCTCTTTTCTGGTATAAAGTATTGGAGAATTAAGATCCATCCAAATAAGTAAAGTCTAATCAGTGTATACCCTATAATTACCAATTTGTAATATTTAGATTTAGATTGATTCTAAGATTTGTCTATACCTAGTTTAGGTTAAGTCTCCTTATTCGTTTGATTCATTTGTATTATTTATACTTTATGTGATTCAATAGAGATGGCATGATTAATCTTCCAACCTTTGGGTATTCTACATGGTATCAGAGCCATGATTCAGATCTCGCCCTTCTCCCTAGTCCTTGGCTCATCTCCTGCTCTACCAGCATCATGACTCAAGAACAACAACCAATCATCATTCCCAATTCCTCAGATTCCACTTCACCTCTCACCCTCATCACCATCTCGCATCAAAACATCATCAAACTCACCTCCACAAACTACCTCTCCTGGAAGCTTCATATTGAAGCTATCCTCATTGGCTACAACATCTACAAATATATTGATGACTCTCATCCTTGTCCCCCAACCACGACTCACTTCGTCGACAAGGAAACCCCTAATCCGGACTTTCTCTCCTAAATTCGCCAGGACAAACTACTTTTGGTGCTCTTGTTGAATCCATTTCAGCTCCCTTAATACCTCTAATTCAATAATCCACCACCTCCCGTGACGCATGGCTCACCCTTACCAACACATATACTCGTCCATCTCATGGGCATATCAAACAAATCAAGGACCAACTCAAGACTGTCGCCAAGGGTTCCCAAACCATCACTGAATACATGGACTTCATAAAGTGTCGAGTCGATCAACTTGTGGCTCTTAGGAAACCGTTTGACCATGAGGATCTTACTGACAAAATCTTGGATGGCTTGGATGAAGACTACGATTCATTGTCGATATTGTCCAAGGTCGTGACACTCCAATTCTCTTTGATGAATTACATGAAAAATTGGTCAATCAGGAATTACCACTCAAACACTCACAGTCTGATCCCTCTGATAGGTGCTTTTCATACATGCTTTTATACCACTAATCACCTATCAATCATATAGTACTGTGGTGTTTTTAAGGGCTATAATGCTTAATTTTATCATCTTATGACTCTAAGTACATTTTGAAGCAAAGAGAGCACAAAAATGACCAAAAAGATGAATTTCTGGGTGTACCATGACCTCCCATGGCTTCAAGATTGATATGTATGGATTCTACACTTCTCAATCTTTCCAACGAGTCCAAGATCACCCAATTAGGAGTTCGAACAAACAAGATATGACCTCGTGATACAGACACACGTTTGAGCATTTTCAGTCTACCTAATGGCTTCCAATTACTCCAAGATTGATACAAATAGATTCTACTCTCTCTTAGATTTCCGTAGAGACCAAAATCATCGCATTTAGAGGTCGGATGAGAGAGTTATGATCATTTGAAGTCAGAAGGTGTGACGCCCCAAATCCCGAGGTCCTTTTTTTTTTTTTTTATAACTGTCCAAGTCTGTCGCGGTAAAGAATTCTCTGTCGCAACAGAATTCCCCTGTCGCTAACACACCTCTATCGTGCGCGCCTAGCCTAGTCCACGTGACACCGACCTCTATCACGACACGCGCCACACTACCGCAGGCACTAGCCGCACGTCCAAATTTTATCAGGTGCGGTAGAGCTTATTGTGGTTAGCTCGTCGCGACATAAAAACTTCTATCGCGATTTAAATTCTCCCACCTCCCGGCCACAACTCTATTGCGACATAGAATTGCCTCACGTAACATAATTTCTCCTTTGCCTTAACTCACATTTAAATTCTTCCCAGCCTAGCCAACTATGTCGGGACATAGAATTGCTCTATCGCAACACAAAACCTCTTCATTTGGCCACACTTTGTCTCGACATAAAAACATTATGTAGCGACAAAAAACTCCTAGTTTGGAAAACTCTGTCGCGACATAAAAATATTCTGTCGTGACAAGAGACCCTTTGGTCTTGGCCAAAACTCTGTTATAACTTAAGATATCCTGTCGCGACACCACTCCATGAAATTCTGTCGCGACACTACAAATTTCTGTCGCGACCTGAAATCTCTTGGCTTTAACCAAGCTCCCAATACAACTCCTAACCTCTCGTCGCGGATTATCCTACCGCGACAAGGAAACCTCTGTCGCGACATCGTCACAACAGAGAACTAGAACCCCTGTCGAAACAAAGAAAGCCATGTTGTGACAATTTTTATGGCTTAAAACCTGAAACCATGTCGCGACATAGTTATTCCTGTCGCGACACAGAACCAGAAAGAACTCTATTGCGACCAGGAATTCCCTATCGCTACCCAAAACCAAAGAGTAGCCCTGCTCTTGGCATTTCGCACTCGCTGCACCGTGAACTCGCTGCGACTGGGTGGAGCATAAACCGACCAATCTGTTCAACCCACTAACCGAGCCAAAATCATGGCTTTTCGGCACAAGAACCGGTTATATAGGAGGTCGGTTCTGGCTGGCAATACTAAGGAAACCGTCATCGGTTGACTGGGCTCTAAGTAGAGGGTTGATGGTGGTTCTGTCTTAGTGGGCTAGGATTAAATATGGACCCATTTGTAATTATGTATCGAAAGAATTGAATTTGCCTAAATTAGTAAATATATTTACTTTTTTTTACTTATTTTAGGCCCACCCCATCAACTCGGGCTCCAACCGATCCAAACCGCTCAATCGAACCGATAAATCGAACCAACTGCTCACCAACCATGATTTCTTCACAATTTTTATCTCGGTTCGGTTTGCCAAATGCCTAAAAAAAAACCGGCCAGTTTTCATATACCCTCCACCGAACCGAGCCGAACAAACCGTTGCTCACCCCTAGTTGCGACCCAAACATGCAGTGGCCTATTTTTTGGCATTTCCTGCACCTCTAACTCTCTCCCAATGCATTTAATTCAATACTATTACCTCTATACATGTTATACATGCAGTATAAAATCTGGGAAAACTTTCCAACACAACATTGAATAAGATAAAATAAGTTTTTATCACAAAACTTCTCATTTACATATACAAAACTGGATAATTTATCCAGAATTTTACGAATTACATAACAAAGCCAAAATCTGGCCTTCTTCCTAACTAAGACCTCAAATGTGTCCACCTCCTGGTGTACCTCCAGCACCTGTAAATGTTTTCCCTTGACGGGGTGAGCAATGCCTAGTAAAGGAATTCTCCTACAAGGTCATTTTCTCCCACCTAAGTGCACATGCAATGGCAACACACACACATTCAAGTAGTGTCATGCACATTCCTACTCGAATGTCTATACTATGGTGAGAATGTGACTCAATCTTATCCCATGTTCCGAGTCCTCACCACTTTCTAACACATGCAATGCCAAGTGTGAAAACTTGTTACAGTCACCACGACCCTTTTTTTTTCCAAAACAAAAGCTTTTTGTTTTTAAAACTCATAACCCATTGGACAAACATTCAATGTTCATTTGATTTAATCAAATCCCGTATGTTTATGTATTTGTGGGCCACGGATTTTCGGGTTCACACCATAGGACGCCGCGCGCCTTTCTAACATTTTTACGGTCTTTCATCGCCGGTGATCATGTCTAATCACTTAATGAATTGGTCTTTCACCCCGGGGTATCTACCCAACTTGTCTCGCACAAACACTTATTTTTTTTTTTTCCTTTTCATGCTATGCAACCGTGAGACTCATTTTCTTGGAAGTTGTCCCATTACCGAGCTCATCACTCATTCACCAAGAATGATAAATGACCACAATTCTGCACACACTCAAAACTATGCGGTATCCTTGTGCATATGAAATGCAAAATGCCATTTCATGCCAATTCATGTTACATGCATAATGAGAGCTACATGCAACATTAATAGATCACGGATAATTATATTTTCTACACATAATATACATCCATCATGTAATCCATGTTAATACATCAAATACTATATCAATGTGGATTTTTCATTAATAACCGACATGTTATTCACACAAGCAATAACACACCAAAGATCCTTGATTTAGGACCTCAAATCAACAAGGCATCATACGCCTCAACACCTCCCGAAACCACCTTGCTTAGTCCACTTTACCATTTCCAAATTTTGGGCCAAAATGTCTCAAACACCAAAACACACAATGAAACCCGAAGACATCAGTCCCAGGACCAAAATCAATCCTTAACATAATCCTAGACTACCCGAAAACAGTCCCAAACATTCCAACATTCAGTCCCAAAATTTTGGGACTGATCCGTATGGCCCCAAAGAAACCCATGCCATTAAATGACCTTTAGGCTAGAAATAACCCGAGTAGAAAGAAACTCCTACCTCTTGAGGTGTAGAAGAAACTTTAGGAAGTCCCGTGGACACTTCCTAAACCCGAAACTTTCGACTTCCCGAAAATCCGAAATCTAGAACCGCGTCGAAACTCCTTGATTTTGGTGCCCACGCGTAGCCCTCGACAAGTAGATGAGCTTTAATTCTTGGCCCGACGAGATCCGACCACCCGTTCTCCATAGATTGTAGAGAGAAACGAAACCCCTTTTCTTCTCTTTCTTTCTTTCTTTCTCTCTCTCTCTCTCTCTCTCTCTCTCTCTCTCTCTCTCTCTCTCTCTCTCGCGTGAAGAACCAGGAAATGTCCCGTTTTTTCCTCCCAAAATCCCCTTTTGACTTTTCCTTCCTTTTTCTTTTCTTTTTCCTCTGTTTTTATTTTCTTTCTTCATTTTTCTTTTCTCTTTCCTTTCTTTTCTCTTTCTTTTCCTTATTCTCAACCGAATTTTTCTTTTCCCCCCTAAGATATTTCTCCAAATATCTCCTCATTTGATGTCTTCTCCTCACAACTTGACACATGGCTCTATATGAGTTTCATTCAACCAGTTGTCACAGTCACTACACCACATACCTATCATACCATGTCCATCTCCTAAGGTGTCATGTGGCATCCACATGATCATGCCATGTGGCACTACCCATGCGTCACCCGACACTCAAATACTACTCGAAAAACACGAATTTCTCGATTATCCTCGAATCGACGAAATTCTATTAGGTAACTAGATTTCGTGAGACGATTCCAATGGTGAAGTCCGTTTCATCATCCGAGATCTAGAAAATTCCAAAGTTTTCAACCTACATAGCGTAAATTATCGTCTAATTCCTTTTAGAAAAAATTGAATTCTTTTCCGGGTTTTGCCAGAGCAGAAGCCACATTTCAAATAACCGTGCAGCCATGCAAAAGACAATACGGGTTCGCTTAGGCAAAGGGATTCGCCGTGTGTCGAGCAAAAACGTCACATTGTTTGCCCATTTTGGAGCCCATTTTCCATTTCTTTAAATATATGTATTTGATACTTTGTTAGGGTTCCGGTTTTTAGAGAGGGAACACCCTCTTAGGGCTTCTCCTTCCTCCTTCTTCTTGAGCCATTTTTTTTAGGGTTTTAGTTTTTGTTCATTTTCTACTTGGTTTTGGGAGCAAAGACAAGATCTAGCTCTATTAGAGGAGCTCTCGTGAATTGTGGTGTAGAGTCAGACGGATTTCACTTACTTGTTTTGTATCTCTAAACTCTACTATATTTGTAAATTTCATTATTATATTTATCTAAACATGATTTTTGTGGATTACTTGGTTGTAAGGAGTGGCCAAACACTTCAGGGTTGATTGTGGAAGTTGATGCTTGGTTTATATATATTTTATGATGGTTTTATGAATTCATGCTTATGTGGATGTTAGTTGGTGTGGTTCTTAGGATTACTATGGTTTTAATTAATTAATTCATACTAAGACTTGGGTCTTCGATCGCCACAATAGGGCATCCTTGGTGACGCTTGGATTATGCCCTAAAATCTGTTCCCGAGTCTCTTAATGTATGAATTAGTTAATTAAAATACTAATTAACCTAATCAAAGAAGTCTAGGAAATTAGGAATGCCTAGTACTAGATGGATTTCATTGGGAGTAGCACCATCCCAACATTATGTGAGGATCGTATGGACCGAGAGGTGATCGATCCAATCATAGTTCGAGTAGTCCTATTGTATGGACCAAGAGGTGAGCAATAGGATTCCCGAGGAAATAACTTCCTTAGATAAGTATCACATTTAATGACCTAGATGGACCGAAAGGAGAATAGGGAGTCGGTGTGAGAAATTAAGGGGAGACACGAAAGTGTAAACCTCATATTGGATTCCTTGGACACGCACAAGTGTACATTCCCTTAATCATCGCTTAATGAATATAAACCATAAATGCATCAATGGGAACAATCAACCCTAGAATATTTCCTTGAGTTTTATCCGTAATATCACTCCATTCCTTGTGAGTGGACATTTATTAAACCATACTTTGTTTTATTTTATTTTGTTTTTAAAACCTTTTTCTACCTCCCCTCTAAATGCTTCTCAACAGTGAACGACTCCAGAGGCTCAGGTACTCAATCCTAGCTAACCACATCATCCCCTGTGGATCATATTTGACTTGTTAGTTCACTCAGATACTTTTGCGGTGACCGTAGCGCTGAGGAAAATCGCTAACACCCTACTTGTTCTCTGTCACTACCAACATGGCCTCAGGGCGTCCCACCAAAGAGCCCTGCCTGTCACACTCTCGCTCCACCGACGGTCACCATGCTTTAGGCCCCTCGACCTCACCTCGGGCCCTATAGCCGCCCTCATCACAACGCGCCCGCCCGCACCTCGTAAGTGCCAAGGCCGCCGAACAGCCTGGTCACCAGTCACCAATGCCCGCCCACTCAACTAGTGTCACCTCCACCGCCCGAGCCCCCACACTCACCAACTCGGCCCTCCTCGACTCCACATAATCGCCAATGGCACCTCATGGCTCATGTTGCCACCTCTCCGTCTCCGGATTCACCATGGTTGCTTGACAGTGGTGTCTCTCATCATGTCACCACCGACCTCAACAACCTCAACCTCCATACTCCTTCTGATGGTCCAGATGACATTGTCATTGGTGATGGTACTAGGCTACATATTACACATTTGAGCTCAACTTTCTTATCTATCCCTTCCTGTTCCTTTACTTTACGCACGTCTTAAGGTGGTCCCTAAATACAAAACACAACCTTATATCTATCTCACAATTTTGCAAAACAAACAAACCATTGGTTGAATTTTTACCCTTTTCTTTTCATGTGAAGGATCTACATACGGGGTTAATAATTATTCACAGCCGCACTAAAGACGACGTTTATGAATGGCCAACCAAGCCTTCCACCTCCATCACTGTGTTCTTCAGTGTCAAAGCCTCTCCTTCTTATTGGCATCATCGGTTAGGCCATCCTTCCGAGCCCATTCTTCGGCATTTAGTTTCACACTAGAAGTTACACATTGTGTCTACCTTGTTGTCTTCCTTTCATTGTAAAGATTGTTTTTGTAATGAAAGTCATAAGCTATCTTTCTCACAATCTACCATTGTGTCTTCTGCTGCACTGTAAATTATCTTTTCTGATGTATGGACATCTCCTATTCAATCGATTGACAACTTCAAATGTTACATTGTCTTTGTTGATCACTTCACCCATTATATCTCGGTTTCTACCCACTAAACGCTAGTTGATGAAAGTGCCTAAACACTGTAGTTATACCCTGGGCCTCGTTTGCTTAGCTATTTTACATTTAAATACGATTTTTATAGCCTAATATCTTATTAGGTGCAATTGCGTGAATGCAGAAATTGGTGCCAAAAGGGCGCTTTTGGAAGCATTCTAGAGCAGAGATGAAAGTGCATAAAGATGAGCCGAGTCATGACGCCTCCAACGCCGCGACGCCCCATCGCCAGTGACACCCCAACGTCGCAACGTTGGGTCAACTAATTTAAAAGTCAACAAGTGGCAACGTCTCGACGCCTCAACGTCGCGACGTCAGCGTGAGTTTTGTCTTCTCATCATTAAAAGCAAAAAGGGGTGCAGAATTTGAGGTATTGGGAATCGTATGAACTAGGGCGCGGAAATCAGAGCAGCAGCGACGTTGAGCGAAGAAAGAGAGCCTGTGATTTGTATTTTTTCCTCTTTTTTTGGACAATAGTAATGATGTTTTACATATTACATATTGGTATTTTCTTATTCAGTATGTTCTAGATCTACACTTAGGGTGTTGTTGAATGCCTGGTGCCCTTAACCAACTGGTGGGGAGTCACCAACTAATCCCCTCTACATGGACACTTAACACAAACTTACGGGCACTAGTTTTGTTCTATGTAGTGAGTAGGTATATTAGAAATTGCACACGATGTGTTCCGATCCTTTTGTAGTTAGATTTTCCCAATTAGGTGAGTTGAACTCAAGTTTGGGGGCGTCGGAACCTAAGTATACACTAGAGGCCATTTATTTCACGCACATAGGGTCCTTGGGAAAGGTTATTGACTACCCCAGATGCTGAGGCACTAGTCAACTTCACCGAGTTCAACCTAGTTCTTTTGAAAGTCGAACACCTTTGGTAAATCTCGTGAACTCAAATAGAACGGCAAAGGGTGTAGTTGGTCCAATTTGATCCTCTATTCATCGCTACGGCATCACTATCTTCGTGTTAGACTATAGTATGTAGAGTGTGTGTTCAGTTTAGAGTCAATTCTTGCTTGGGGACAAGCAAGAAGCTAAGTTTGGGAGTGTGATGAGTGCCTAAACACTCAAAGCTATAATTCGCGTCTCGTCTTTCGTTTTTAATGTTATTTTACATTTAAATACGTATTTTTATAAATTTAATATCTGATTAGTGCAATTGGTGTGAATGCAGGTGAAATTGGTGCGAAAAGGGCAGTTTTTGGAAGCATTCTAGAGCAGAGGATGAAAGTGCATAAAGATGGCTGGAACGTCGCGACGTTCCAACGTCGCGACGTCCCCACGTCGTGACGCCCCAACGTCGCGACGTTGGGTCAACTAATTTAAAAGTCAACAAGTGGCAACGTCGCGACGCCAACGCCGCGACGCCGCCGCGAGTTTTGTCTTCATCATTAAAAGCAAAAGGTGCAGAATTCGGTGTAATGAATCGCACGTAATTAGGGCTGAAATCGTGAGCAATGACACGAGCTAAGAAAGAGCCTCGATTTGTATTTTTCCTCTTTTTGGACAATAGTACTGATGTTTTACATATTACATATTGGTATTTTCTTATTCAATATGTTCTAGATCTACACTTAGGGTGTTGTTGAACCCTGTCATATTTTTATGGATTAAAGATCAGTATTTTGTATTATTCAATGTTTATATCTGCTAGCATCCAGCTTCTATATCTATGAATCATTTACATGATGATGTCTGGCCAACATTAGCGTGACTATACTGGGGATCCGAGATTCGAGAGATGAGGATATCCAGGGATCTGAGTAGGGCAGCCTTCGGTCGATTTGGTAATAGAGATATTCTGATCCCGAAGGTTGCAATTAAGGTAGAACATTTAAGCATTCGAGTATCGAGTCAGTAAAGATACTCTCAACTCTACTAGCGAGATAGGCGGATACACCTCGAGAGAGGGTACTTCGTAAGCAAGATCACCTAGCCACTAACAAATCATAAATAAACTGAATAATATCATCTTTACAGTAATCCATCGAAAGTGATAGGGGGGAGACATTTCTTAATCTCCATTACAATGTTAAATTCATTCGTGATCGCCTTTGTTTAGTTTACATTCGTACACTAGTACCCGCTCACACAATACGCATATCCGCATAATATTTGAAAAGCAAATCTCTCAGTCAACACACCTATCCCTGTGGATGGATATCCGTACCATTGGTACACTATATTACTTGGGGCGACGCGTGCACTTACGCACATAGGCGTACATTTTACACACTACGTTTTCGGCCTGTCACAAGTCCAATGCCAGTTTGATTTTTCCCCGCTTCAAATCACTTGTTGAAAATTTCTTCAAATAGAAAATTATTACCCTTTACTCGGATAATGGGGGTGAATACACGTCCGGTCTAAATTTTTTAGCTACCATGGCATATCTCATCATATACTCACCACACACTCCGGAACACAATGGTTTCTCCTAACGTTGCCACCATCACATAGTTGAAACCGGTTTGGCACTTCTCTCTCGAGCCTCTCTTCCCCTTTCATTCTGGTCATATGCATTTCTCACGGCTACATATCACATTAATCGTCTCCCCACACCTACACTACATATGTCCTCTCCATATCACAATCTCTTCGGGTCTCTGATTAGTGCCAAAAAAGTGCTATTCTGAACCCTATTTATTGTAGGTTTTGAGCACTTTTTGTGTACTAATCAACCGAATTAACCCGATTTTCACATTAAGGTCCCGGCTATTCTACTGATCGCATTTTGTGGCTAATTTTGTAGTTTTTGCAAGCTATTAATGCCAAATTTGTTGAATCGATCCAAGCACGAAGAATTTGAATCGAACTCAGCATTGCAGATCAGAAATCAAAAGGAAAGAAGAGCAGAAAAGCTGGAAGATCAAGAAATTTCGCACCACTGTGCGAAAATTTCGCACTGTGCAAAAATGCTTCTTGATTTTCTTTGCCCGTTTGACTTCCTTTTGAGATTTTTTTCCCCAATTTACCCTTCATGTATAATGGGTATTTGATATGTTTTTGCAATTTTGCCTATTCTGAGCACTATATGCTTCGATAAGTTCTCGTATTGTGATCTTTCGCCATTAATAAAATTTTAAGCAGGAACCTGCTGAAAGGTTCCCGCTTCTTTCCATTTTCTCTTCTTTTCTTTAATTTTCTCTCACTTTCTCGGCTGCCAAACACCCCTTGAGGATGACAACTTAAGGGATGGTTGGCTAAACCCCCCTCATCCTTGAAAATGAGGGCTACTAGGCTTTAGAACTGAGGTAAACTGACGGTTCTCACGTTTTTAATGTTTGCATTTATTAGCATTAATGCTTCTATTTCTCACCCTAGGTTTAAATCCCTTTGATGCCTTTGATTGACCAAGATTTCTGGGTCTGGGTTCGAAGGATGCTTATTGCTAGATCCACTTATATCCTAAGTAGTCAGTTTTACGAGTCACTGCAGCAGACTGCAAGGACATCTTCACTCGTCCGAGAGCATTTAAGTTCAATAAATGTTATCTTTCAAAAGGAAAAATTATTAGGGTTCAGTTTTTATAAGAAAATGAAGATCCGGTTCGGGAAATGCCTATAGGTCATCTTCCCTAATGCGAGGAAAAGAACCCGGGGACCTCTTAGTTACCTTAGGACCCCAAACCCAGTAGCCCGATGCTTCAAGGAGTTCTTTTTCACATTTTATTTCGTTTTATTTTCAATTTGTAACCCATTCACCTCCACTGTTTTTACAACACCCCTAATCCAAAGTGAAATTCACCTTTTTAAACCAACTGCAAATCATTTACACGAAGAAAATTCATCCCTGTGTTCGACCCTAGAGCCGTTATACTGCAATAGCTATGCTACGGCAGTAGGAGGAATTAGGTTTATAAATATTGTTGATTTCGGCATAACCTACTGGCACACGAATCAAATGGCGCCGTTGTCGGGGATGGTGCCTTAGTGCATTTGATGAGCAGTTGAACACTTGTGATCCTCATCACAAGATCTGGTGAATTTACTTTTATTTTTCTGTGTAATATTTTTCTGTTAGTTTGTTAATTTTGTTTCCTTGTTTATTTTTTTTTAGCTAACCCTAACCCTTTAGGTAGGACTGTTTCTTTGTTACCTTGTGTCTCGCTTTGTTTCAGAGAGAACATGTCTGAATGGGTTAGAAACTCAAAAGGCAAGCCTAGTCAGGTCAATTTCCACAGAAACTTATTCTAGACTCGACTTTGAACACTGATCAAATGGAACAACTAGAGGGAGAGCAACACTGTCAGTACCCAGTGGATAGAAACCCCAATTTACATAGTCCATGAGGGATTACAGACGCTCCATGGATGGTAGAGTGCACCCTTCGCAGTTGTTCCTCAACTAATGCACCATATGGCAAAAGATTTACAACCCTAGTCGGGGAATCCACCCAAATTACTCATGGGAACCAAGACCTCCATAGTATGCACCTCCTGCTTCTCCATATCATGCTTCAACTTCAAATTACTCACAACCACCACAGCTAACTTCTTCCGCTGAGCAAGCACACCGAACTTGGTTAAACCGGTGGATACTTTGGTCGTAGGAGCAGAGGGCGTTGAACGCCCGTTAATCAGAAAATTGACACAAAGTGGGAGAGCTCAACAAGGAATTTGATGGGTTTCAGAGTTTAAATTGATCGAAATTTGACAACTTGCAAAGGCTCACTCTCTAAGTACTTGGCTACCGCATGTTCATCAAGAGGAAGAAAATCCAGAGGAAGAGTGCCTGATTGACACTATTTTAGGTGAGCATACTCAACAATAGAAGCTTCAGGAGGACTTGATAGAGGAACCAGTAGAAACTTTTGAGGAACTGCAGGATGCCCCAAAATCATTTGTTGTCTATGGGCCATGGAGGAGAGAAGAAGAAATTCTTCCCTTGTTGACCATGAGAAGGCAGTAGAAAGGAAACAATGGAAGAGACCCAAAAGCTTATCCTTAAACCACTTCCAAAAAACTTCTCAACTTAGTGCCACGCCAAGCCACCAAAGCCCACCGCTGAAGACTTCTACGACCAAGTATATATCCTACCTACACCTTACAAATATACTAACACCCGAAACACCTAATTAAAAGGCTCATCCCATCTCAACAGACCGCTCTATGCAATACTTTAGGAAGATAGTGGCCCATGTTCAAACTTTTGCCACTACATCAGAAGACTTTGGTACTGGCCATACAGACACAGGCACAAATGATGGTTCGGGTGTTTGTCTGCGATTTGGAGCACCCGACCTCAAGAATTTCACTAGCTCCACTGGGGCCCAAAGAAATTTCCAAAGGCTTGAGAAACTGCCCGGGGACCCGCCTCCACTTTTTCTTATTTTTATTTTATTTTATTTTTTGATTTATTTAGTTTTTTCTCTTTAGATTTCCACTCTAATTTAATCTTTGTTTCTATCTTATTTTTCATTTTCCTGCATTTTTTTTAATTTTTCCTATGTTTATTTTTGCAGTTTGAGCTTAATTTCTACATCAAGGGAGGTGGAAGAGCCCAAGAATTTTCGCAGCTTGCGAAAATTTTCGCAGCCTACGAAAATTTCTCAACCAAGAATATGCAAAAGAAATTTTCGCACTAAACTGCAACCCAATTTTGTTTCGACCATAACTTTTTCATCCGAACTCCGTTTTGGGTAATTTTGGTACTGTTGGAAAGCTTAGAGACTATAGAATCCAAATATAGCTAGAAAAAACACTTTTGAAATTTTGATGAAGGTGTAATTTTCAAAATTCTCCAACTGGTCACTTTTTCCCTCTATTTTCTTCTTCCAACTTGTTCATTTGAAGCCCAAATCGAATGAATAAGGTCTCGGTGAAATTCTTGCGAAGTCTCCTATCCAACAACGGGTACATTTCATCAAGGAGGTATCACTTCCTTCTCTAACTTTCCAATCCGAGCCCCATTGCGAACAATGTGACACGGTTGTGAGTTAATAAGGAAGTGGCTTTTACTATGCTTTCATATTATTTTGAGTGCCCATTTTGTGTTGTTCAAGGGCTTTCGTTTGTCTTGTTTGCGAAGATGTTAGTTGTTTTTGAAAAGCCGAAAATATAGCCATTTATTTCTAAATACATACTATACAACTTACACTTCCAGTTTTCAAAATTACCCCATTTTTTTTGTATTTCATTTTCTAGCTCAAGTAGTTAGAAAATTGAAACTTTCATTCCAATGCTATTGTTGTTAGATTGGTTCCATGCCTAATAAGTGGGATCAAGAATTCTTGTTAAGCTACACTTTTCTTTCCACCTCTAGCTAATCACACATCACACATAAGGTTTCAAATAAAGAATAAACCGCCAACCTCCTAAATCTTGCAAAAGCTTATCCTAGTTTCATTTACTACCTTCAATAGGTTAAGGACCCCCAGGAAAGAAGGCCAATGAGTCTTCCAAAATAAAAAGAAGAGAAAAAGAAAAAGAAAAAGAAAAAGAAAAAGGAGAAAATTGCAACACTTTGCCTTGAAACCCGAGCACGGTCCGAGGGGTATATGACTAAAGTCTTTAAAAGCCTGGTGCCCTAAGCCAACTGGTTGGGAGCCACCGACTTAGTGCTCGTTAAATGGTGGATAGGTGAGGTCTAGCAAGTTGTAGATGCTGGAGTCTCAAAGTCATTCGAAGTCCGAGGTGAAACCTGAAGAGTTTGTGGTTGAAAAATCCTTATGACTTGATGCCCTAAGCCTTAATCGTTGGGGAGTCACTCCAGATCCCCTGCTATACGACTTCGTGAAGTCGATTCCTCTGCATTGCACCCTTGCAACACAAAAAAGAATTGTGGAATAAGAGTGGGTCCTGATCTATTTAGGCTGGTTAGTGTACTAGGTTGGGGCAAGAGTTTCGTCGGGGGAGGCCAAGTACTTTATTGTTGAAAACTAATCATATAAACACTTAGATTTTCGTGGAAATTCTTAGATTGATTCTCTGTGAGAAGGAAACCTCTTTTGATACTAAATTTTATATGGCATCCACTTTCTCGATGGTTATTAGCGTAGTTTACCGATTCTCATTGAGGGTTAGGCATTACTTACCCACATACTTTTTGAAATACCATTTTTGAGAACATAATTTTGTTATTATTTTTGTTTGCTTTTTCTTTCTTTCTTTCATTGCTAAGGGACTAGCAATGTCTGTTAGGGGAGGATAGTGCCCAAAAAGTGCTATTTGAACCCTATTTATTATAGGTTTTATAATCTTTGTGTACTAATCAACTGAATTAACCCGATTTGCACATTAAGGTCCCGGCTATTCTACTAATCACATTTTGTGGCTAATTTAGTAGTTTTTGCAAGCTATTAATGCCAAATTTATTGAATCGATCCAAGCACGAAGAATTCGAGTCGAACTTAGCATTGTTAAATCAGAAATCAGAAGGAAAGAATAGCAGAAAAGCTTGAAGATCGAGAAATTTCGCAGAAGGGTGAGAAAATTTCGCACCAATGCGAAAATGCTTCTTGATTTTCTTTGCTCTTTTGACCCGTTTGACTTCCTTGTGGTTTTTTTTCCTAATTTACCCTTCATGTATAATGGGTATTTGAGATGTTTTTGTAATTTTGCCTATTCCGGAAAGCACCATATAAGCCTCGTATAAGTTCTCAGACAGTGGATCTTTTGGCCATTAATAAAATTTTAAGCGGGAACCTTTTAGCAGTTCCCGTTTCTTTCCATTTTCTCTTATTTTCTTTCATTTTCTCTTACTTTCTTGGTTGCCAAACACCCCTTGAGGATGGCAACTCAAGGGATGGCTAGCTAAACCCCCCTCATCCTTGAAAAAGAGGGATACTGGGCTTTAGAAATGAGGTGAACTGACGGTTATCACGTTTTTAATGTGTGCATTTATTAGCATTTATGATTCTATTTCTCACCCTAGGTTTAAATCCCTTTGATGTGCCTTGATTGACCAGTACTTGGCAATCTTTTTGGGTTTAGTGGATGCTTATTGCTAGATCCACTGATATTCGGTTAGTTGTCTTTTATGAGTCACTGTAGGGTAGATCAAAGAGGTTAATTTTCACTGTCCGAGAGCATTTAAGTTCAATAAATGTTATCTTTCAGAAGGAAAAATTATTAGGGGTTCAGTTTTTATAAGCAAATGAAGATCCAGTTCGGGAAATGATTATAGGTCATCTTCCCCAACGCGAGGAAAAGAACCTGAGGACCTCTCAGTTGCCTTAGGACCCCAAGCCCAGTAGCCCGATGCTTCAAGGAGTTATTTTTCACATTTTATTTCGTTTTATTTTCAATTTGTAACCCATTCACCTCCACTGTTTTTACAACACCCCTAATCCAAAGTGAAATTCACCTTTTTAAACCAACTGCAAATCATTTACATGGCTTCAACCTTACTCGGTGCACAAACTCGCTCCTCGTTCCGCCCCTTGTGTCTTCCTTGGCTACTTGCTTACCCAAAGTGCCTACATATGTTATGACCCTTTCACCACCAAGGCCTATCACTCTCGTCATGTTCGCTTTGTTGAGTCCATATTTCCCTTGTCTAACGTCCATCCGTCTCTTCCTCGGTCTACTGAGTCCACCGTCTCCACATGGTTCCCGGTCACCCTTGTCGACTCATCCACGCCTCCAACATCCCCGGTTGCAGATCACACCCTCGACTTTGTGCATCCGGTCCTCGCCCCCTACTCCTCATGGCCGGAACCCCTTAGCCAAGCTGTCTTTAGCAAGCCCGAGCACCCGAGCCCTTCACCACCATCCCACACCCTCTTTGCCAACAAACAATGGTCTTGGCTCTCCTAACAATAGCCGAGTTGTCCCTTACCTGAGCACCCGAGCTTCCTGTACATAGCACCACCTAAGCTCCTACCTCCTCCATCACCATCTAGTCTCCTCTTCCCCCACCAACCACTGCCTCGGCTCCCCTAACAATAACTGAGTTGTCTCCCACCCTAGCACTCGACAGGACATTATCATGTCCCACTGCTTGAGAACCCGAACCCTCCTTGCCAATCCCCACTACCCGCACCGCCCCTCTAGTCACTTGTTATAGCCATAACATTCACAAACCAATCAACAGACTCACCCTCTTTGCCCAACTTTCCCGAGATCTAGAACCGACCATTGTAACCCAAGCTATCAAAGACTCTAAATGGCACACGACAATGTCGAAAGAGTTTGATGCCCTTTTTCGGAATGGCACTTGGGAACTGCACCGAAACATCTCAAACACTATGGGTTGTAAGTGATCTTCGAATTAAACACTTGAACGATGGTTCCGTGACGTGCAAAAGCACGACTAGCTCTCTAAGGGGCTCTACCGTGGCCCGGCATTGATTATCATTACACCTTTAGTCCGGTAGTGAAACGAACCACTATTCGTTTGGTTCTTTCTCATGCCACTAGTCACTGGTGGTGCCTCTGTTAGCTCGATGTCAACAATGCCTTCCTGCAGGGCACCCTTATCGAGGATGTCTTCATGGCTCAACCACAGGGCTTCATGGACACTGATCATCCTAATCGTGTTTGTCAGCTTCGTAAGGCCATCTATGGGCTAAATCAAGAGCCTCTGGCATGGTATAATGAGCTCAAACAATTTTTACTTACCTCTGGTTTTCTGAACTCCACTACAGATACGCCTTTATTCATCCTTCGTCGCACTACAGTTACCATTTATCTGCTAATGTATGTTGATGACATTATCATCATAGGTAACAATCCATCAGTTGTTCAGTACTTCATCACCTTGCTCTCTACTCAATTTTCTCTCAAGGACCTAGGTCCCCTAACTTACTTCCTTGGTGTTGAAGTCCTCTCTCATCCGCTCGGCCTGATCCTTTCCCAACGGAGGTATATAGTCGGCCCTCTTGCCCAAGCTGCGATGATAGACGCTCGCCCAATCTCCACCTCACTGTCGACCTCTCCTACATTATCTCTTGAATCCGGCACTGCCCTGTCTGACCCTTTTGCGTTTTGCACCATTGTCGGCAGCCTTCAATACTTAACATTGACCTGACCAGACGTTGCTTATGCAGTCAACAAGCTTTCTCAGTACATGCATCGCCTGATCAGTGACCATTGGACTACTGTAAAGTGTATTCTCTACTATTTATGTGGCACTATTGATCATGGGATTCTTCTCCATCGCCACTTCAATTACATGCCTACTTGGACGCCGATTGGGCCGACAATAAGGATGATTTTACCTCTACCAGTGTCTTCATTCTCTACCTCGATAGCAATCCAGTCTCTTGGAATTCCAAGAAACAACATACATTTGCTCGGTCCTCCACTAAATTCATCACCGATTTGTAGCTCTAAGTCTCGTTAGTATCCAATCTACTGGGCGAGCTCCTGGCCTCCTCTACCTCTGCAAGCAATCGATCTTCTATTGCGACAATGTTGGTGCAACCAACCTCAGCTCGAACCCGGTGTTCCACTCACGTATGAAACATGTTGCACTTGACTACCACTACATTCGTGAACAAGTTCATAATGACAATCTTCATGCCACCCATGTTGCTTTCACAGATCAGCTTGCAAACGCTCTCACCAAACTTATATCCCGCACCCGTTTTCATCAATTACTACTCAAGATTGGTCTCTCCTCTCGGAGCTCCAACCTGCGAGGGCATATTAGAGAATCAAGATCCACATCCAAATAATTAAAGTCTAATCAGTGTATACCATGTAATTACCAATTTGTAATATTTAGATTTAGATTGATTTTAGGATTTGTCTATACCTAGTTTAGGTTAAGTCTCCTTATTCGTTTGATTCATTTGTATTATTTATACCTTATGAGATTCAATAGAGATGGCATGATTAATCTTCCAACCTTTGAGTATTCTACACAAAGCATATAGGCCCACATGGCCCTACGCACTTGACCTATGTTGTTATATGTTTTTTCAGCGCTTAACCTATTTATAAACTATTTTTGTTTTAAGGCTTTCCAATGTGAGACACTTTCTGGTATAGCAAAACATCCCCTTGTCATTTTCTTGAACCAAGGTAGTTGCATACTTAGAAAAAGTCATTATCTTCTACTTTCCAAATATAACCGTTTCAAATATATATTCTAATTGTCTTAAATATTTATATATCCATTTATATATATTTTTCCTAGCAACTTTCATGAATTTTGTTTTTATATCCAAAACTTTCATTTTAATAGTAACTCTAGCATCAAAATGACATCGTTTCATCGTGTCTCATTGGACAAGGTAGAGGTTCAAAGTCTTGTGGGGATATAAAAACAAAATTCATGAAAGTTGCTATATTTAAAAAGCAAGCTTTTTATTCAGGATTTAAATACAAAGTCATGAAAATTCAAGATTTTAATAACAATTTTCCTTTTAAAAAAACAATATGTGAATAAAAAACGAATTCAAGATTAGCTCATTTATGGGAAAGAAAGAGTAAGACCTATTTAGTTCATGTTTTTGAAAACTTTTTGAGAACGAAAAATTGTTATTGTTCTCTTAATTCTAGTATTTTTTATGTTTTAAAAAAAAAAAAGGAACATAACTTGTTTTTTGCATTATCTTTGTTTTCCTTGTTTTAAAAACAGCTTTTTAAAAATAAGAACAATTTAGTTATTGCTGCTTCGACTTAATGCTAAACTAAATACTTTTCAAAGATTAAGTTGTTTGTTTTTTAAAATTTTCACAACTTATTGCTGAAATTTTTTTTAAAAAAGTTCTAAATAGAAAAAGTGAAAATATTTTATTTCTTTTCTATTCGTGTTTCATTTCCATAAAATGTTAAAAACTCAATCATTGCCCAACAAGAAGAAAAGCTATAATATACACTAACAGTGATTTATTAAATACGAGGTTTGGGACTGGTGGTCCCATCCTCACCTGCGCTGCTTATTTTTTTCAATTCTCAAACTTATCTCATTTAAAAAATTAAACAGGGCGGGGCGGATATGGAAAAATTATCAAATACATTTTATTTTTGTTTTTATTTTTTAATTTTTATTTTTTTATATTTGCTTTTTTATTTTTATTATATTAAAATTAATATTATTTTTTATAAAAAAATATTATAAATTTTTATAAATTATTTATTAAAAACATTATAATAATAATTATTATTTATATTAAAGTATAAAATAAAATAATAAAAATTATTTTTAAAATATAATCGGCGCAGTGGCTTATTATTATTATTTTGATACATTATTCATATCGTTTCATTCGATTCCGTTTCTTTCCTAAACAATCGATCCTTTCGCCTCCACTTTATTTTCAATGAACTTAGCCCAAGCCATTTCGACTTCGAGATTTTCGTGAAAATCTCGTTCCTAGAATCACTGCCAACCCTATCACCCGTAAAATCTGAAAAATTCCGCTCATTCCTGTAATTCAACAAAACTTTTCCTGTTACTAGATTTCGCAGACGAATTTAACGCGCAATATTTCATCATCCAAGATCTAGATAATTTCTAGTTTCCTCGAACCCTTATGACAATTTATTATTTTTATTAATATTTTGTCATTTTTGAAAATTTCTAATTTTATCGGGTTTTACAGAGAGTAACAATACCTAAACCCGTCTCGAATTTTAGAAAATAAACTCAAACTCGTTAAAAACCCGATTAAAATTAAATTAAACATATGTCATTAAGAGCGAGGCAGGACGGAAACCCAAAATAATCCGTCACATTGCTATCCCTATTAACTACCTAATGTTAAAAAACAAACAACTTAATACTTAATGCTATTAAGTACTATTCAGCATTAAGCTCAAAAAAAAATTATATTCAGCATTAAGTAAAAAAAATAAACACCACCTAAGTCTTAAGAATTTGTAACGCTTTCCTAACTTGTATATTTATTGTCTTTATCAAAGGTATCTATAAAAGGAATTGTAACAATTAATCAGATCACTTATCTCTCCATATCACTAGAGGCGGCAATGAGGCGAGTATTCTGAGGTTCCAATCCGTCCCCTCCTTAATGGGCTAGGTATGGGATTAGTGTTATTTTAATAAAAAGTAAAAATAAAAATAAAAATTATATTTTAAATTAAAAGAAGCGAGAATGGGAATTTCCAATTTCCTTCAAACCTGTCGCACCTCACCTCACCTCGTTTATTTTTTTAAATGAGATGGAGATGAGAAATGATTTAACTAAACGGGGTTGTCATTCCTATATACCACCTCCGTGCCTCTGCTCTAAAACCTAGTAGTGGCAGTAGCATAGCCTCATTCCCCATCAAATCTCCTACTTGTAGGATGAAGATTCAGGATAATTACTGCACTAGTTGGGAATGGGAATTACTTTGATAAAGAAGATAAAATATTAAATTTATCGATTCTAATTAAGCACTTTAATGGCTAATGGCGTGTGAGAATTGAGTTTGAACCATGCGTGCCAAAGCGGAGTGAAAATTTTGTAGCTTACATTGATCATGCATGAGAAACTTCATGTAAAAGCAAGAAAAATAATCTTAAATATAACGAAAATAACGAAAAACCATCAAAAGAAGCAACTGATGCGAAGTTTTTTTTTTTTTTACTTCTATTCACTTTTTGTTTTGTTTTTTTTTAATACTACCGTTGTTACCTTGATCGTCTGAATCTCTGAACATTGGCAGCGTAATATGAGTCTGTAAAAGGGCAATTCGGTGACGATGGGCCGACCACTTGTCCGATGATTAAGTTAGCAAAAGATGGAGAAGAAGAAAAAGAAAGTACGCGCAGTTGGAATTGCTTATCCTTCCCTCATGGGGGATCTTCCCGATTTATAGAAAGTGGTTCACGAATCTCTCATTGATTTTTGGAAAGAAAATCTCTTAATCTTAGGGATAAAATATCTTCTTCCTTATAAAGGATTAATTCTTCCTTATCAAGGATTAATATTTTTGGGAAATAAGAGATTTGGAAACTGGGAAATCCGCTGATAAATATCTTTTGCGTATTTTTCGCTTTCGTATACTTATTTGTAATGAACTTCCCATAGGCGGTAGAATGGCCGGCCGGGGGACTTAAAATTCTAGACGGGCCGCTTGAAGCTAGTCCATGGGAAGGCATCCTGGCTTTCTTTAGGATTCTCCCGTCTCAGGTAAAAGTCCCTAGCTTTGATATGGTAAGTGGCTGTGGTCGTCACACACAGCCAAGCGCCTTCTAGTCTATTTAAGTAGTGGGCCTAAATATGGTACCCACAATGCCCCCCTTTTCCCCGGCTGGAATTTCGTGTTTTTTCAGTTAAGGAAAATACCGTGTTTTAAACCTTGGGTGCGGAAAGTTGAAAGGACTTGGAAAATCAATGCGCACATCGAACACGCCGGAAAGTGAAGCGTGTTTGGATATAAAGCACGTGGGAAGTGCACGTTTCCCAATATGTCTACGGTGCATTTATGTTCGACGACATTTAATGCAAACATTGATGTTTCCACTATATATGTGGATCTCGAGTGCGCTTTACTATTTCACAAAGCCTTTTGCCCTCGTTGTACTTTGTTTCTCCCGTGCTTCGCAAACTTTTTCTTTTAAGGGAACTACCTGAGGTCCCTCGATCATTTTCAATTTTCCAGAGTTTTCTAAATTCTTTGTTTGTATTGCCCTCAAGTAGTTTTTGTGTCTCTGCTTGTCGAGTATTTTGGGTTAAAAAGTCTCTGCTTCTCAGGGTGTGAACATCATTCATCGGTGGTGTTCTTAGGTTTCATCGCTAGCGGGTTGTTAGACCTCCAAAGGGGGATTTTTTGTCTTTTGGTTGATCCCCCTTTATCTATTTGTTTGCCTATAGAATGGCGAGAGGTCACGAAAAGGCTTGATCAAACATGGGGTGGTGAAGGGGACCACAGGAAGCGCCACGACAGGGGAGCCTGAGTCGCTGTATGTCTTGTATAGAAGACTTGGTCCTTCAGACAAGTCACACGCCATCAGATTGGAGATGTGTCAAGCGACAGCTGCCTTGACAATAGGGCGACGAATAATGCGATTATTTACCGAGACGGGTTTGCGTTGGACTTAGCCTCATTGTCCCTTCTTTGGTGAAGCAATTCCTATACTTCACTAGAGCACCTCTTGCACTTTCGTAATCCAGTCTCTTTAGGATTCATATAAATTCTGGTGTCTTCAAGAATTTCTCTACCAGGTTGGATGTTCGTTGGTAAAGATTTGTTTGTTACACTTTGAAGCTTGGGATTAGGAGCCGCCTATCTATATATCATTACTGGGCTACAATTTACTCTTAGGGCTCCCAAACTCCCCTAAGACCGAAGCGAAAGGGGTTGTTTTGGTTAAGGGTCCGTGGTACGAGATGTCGGGTTCTCCAAGGCTTCCCTTTGATCTGAATCAGTCTCTCTCATTCCTAGGTTTGTTTCAGCTTGGTGGGACTTGTACTCCCTTAAGTTGTCTATGTTTTTGACATGCCCTCATTTCTGGAATTTTGCTTGTTTTGACATGTTCTTCTTTTCTGAAATTTTTGGAGGTAGGATGGAGAGGCGGTCGTGGACTGGATGGAAGCCGGGTCTAGGGCATCAGGATGGCTTCTGGGATGCACTGGGGCGCGACCACGAGCTCCCTCATATCGTAAGAACTGTGGGAATTAGGTGACAACCCTTCCCACTTACATAGTTCAGTCATCCCCTGCCGGATTTACTTGATAGGAAGGCATTGGGAGCGGGCAAAACATCGTTGACCTCACAAAATTGATCCACAGTTTGCTCTGCACAAAGCGAGGTCGGCTCAGAAGCCTCAGTTGAGATTATCCACAGAAACCCGGCTACCTTTACTTTAACCGGGTAATCTGCTAGATGAATAAGATTCTCGTCTGCCCCTCGAGGTGAAAAGAAGAATAGGGAAAGATCATAGCTGATTAACGGGTTAAGAACTGTGGATTGGGTGGATCAAAGCGGCCCCGGTGACCGGTGAGAAAGGGAGGAGACGATATGTCTGGGTCTCTCTCTTGGATTCTTTGCTTGTGAGATGTGCAAAAACGAATGCGCCAAATAACAGAGAGACTACCCAAACTACGAAAGTATCTGCGGAAAGCGCCTAAGCGATGCAGCCCCGAGATGAAGAGAGCTTAGAGGCCAAATAATAATTGTTGTAAGAATCCCCAAAAGAGCCTCAGATGTCTACTTGGCATTGAAGAGGTATCGCCGGGGATTCTTCACGGAGGCTTATGCATCGGCGGAGGATGAGATTCGGCTGAGAGACCTCCCAACCTTGATATGCGTAAGCGAAACTCTCTCTATAAGGAAACGACCGTTATCGCTTGCTCTCTACTAAACGATTCAACCTAAATAATTAAGTAGTCCCATGAATAGGTACCTTGATGAAATGATCTTGGACTGATCAAACAATGGATGGATCTGCCCCCAACGAACATGGCGCCCGGGTTCGAATGTTGCGATCGATCATCATCGCTAGAACCCCTTTAATTAGAGGGCTAACCGGCCTTGATATCGTGAGCTCTACCCCACCCGTCATCGAATACCCGGTGGTGGCATGAGTGTTATTGTGCCAGATAAAAGTCTTGCGGCGTGTGTGCAGGGGCGGGATGCATATTCATAACCCATGACTTCAGGAGCGGGTGGACTAGTATGACGAGTTCTAATTGTTTGTTGTGATGTCCCACTCTACAGATTTCTTCGCGCGGCGCCCTCATTTCTCAGTACAATCGACTATCGAACATGGCACGTCGGGATAAGGGCTTCACCTCGATTTCAGACGATCTTCGAGGAGCTATGACGCTATGCTCAGTCTGCGGCCTCCAAACAATGGGCCTTGGAAGATGGCCTGGAAGCAGAAAGCTGAAGAGCGAGCTAACGATACAAGGCTGGAAGGCCAAGGAGGGCATAGAGAGTATTGCGATGGTGGAAGGAAGGAGGAAGCCAGGCGCGGAGCTCGGGTTGCGGTTGGGTTTGCCATTGCCGCGGAGTGGCGCGTGGCGTGACGAAGGAGAATTTAGTTAAAGATGCGAGAGAATACAGTGTTTCTTAGAAGGGGCAGAGCCATAAGTGTTTGAAATTTGCCGCAGGAGGTTAAAACAAACTTCCCTTATGTTGGATATCGGGGCGGCTAAGGATGAAGTGTCTTCCCTCAAATCCCAGGCAGGAAAGGACAAGGAGGCCATGAAGGAGGACTACCAAAAGGCCTTAGAGCTGATCTTCTCCTATGGTTACGGGTGTTGTGCTTTCAAACACAATATCTATGGAGACCAGCCAGAGGTTCCATATGGGTTGCTCGACTCCTTCGACCTGCTCCTGGTTCTTCGTTGAACCCCGAGTGCCCCACGGCCTTAGCCCAGATTAAGGCCCGACAATAAGGTGTGCGAGAGAAAGATAATGAGAAGGCAGAAAAGGAACCCAGGAGGAGCGCTCTGCTAAGGACTTTCTTTGGAACATCTGGAGCTCTCCGCTTCCCCTTTTATGACTCAAGTGATCGGCCCTAGTTTGGCCTTTGAATATATGTAATTTTCTAATCGCGTTCACGCATTTATAAATGCAAATTTTAGTTTATGCAATTGATTTTATGCATTTGCTAACTCCTTTCATGAATGCAACTAGGATGGTTAGACCGGGGATATCAATGTTAAGTTTTTTATGAGCTAGAAGCTGGTAGGGTTTGCACGTAGATTGACGGGTAAGGTGTCATTCTCGAGGCCTTGGCTCTGCCATGAGCTAAGGCCAGCTGTGATGGCAGGCACAATGCCGTCGTTAAAGACATCTAGCCTTTTGAAAAGTGTCAACAGGGCTATGGGCCATACGGTCTTTTGAAGTGCCCGATAATTTGTGAGCCACATCCCGGTCTTTGAAGTGCACGGCTTGTCTTGTGAGCCACATTTGGTCTTTTTAGAGGGTTCAGCAACTAGAGACAGTCACCGGTCTTTTGAAAGTGCCGACCAAGCCATGAGAGCCACATCTGAATCTTTTGAATGTGCAGACAAACCATGAGCCACATCCCCAGATGTTCTGAAAGTGTCAATGAGTATAGGCCAATCTAGTCTTTTAAAAGTGCCGTGTTTGTGAGCCACATTTGATCTTGCAAAGAGAGTGCCAGAGCTATAAACCACACTCTAGTCTTTGAAAGTGTCGAAAACTAAGACCATAGATCTCTTGAAATGGGGTTATTCCAGGTGAAGGAAATACGCCTTTAAGGAGCACTTTATTGGTAATATTCCAAGGCTTGAAAAAAATGCTGAAATTTTATTGATGACCCCTTAAAGAAAGCTTTGCGATATTACTTTAAGGTCATAACGCATTCCACATTATAGGGATGGGTGCCTCATGATTTATTTAATGCGTGCGGTAGGCGGCCCCACTCTTACGATCACATATTGCCCCTCCCAATTTGGTTGGAATTTTCCAGCCACTAGGTCAGCCGTGTTTTCAAAGACCCTTCTCAAGACTAAGTCTCCGGCTAGGAATGCACGCGGCTTTACATGCCCGTTATATAGGTTTGTCAGTCTTTGTTGGTACGATGCTATACGCATAGTTGCAGCTTCATGGAGCTCGTCTGTCATATCTAAGTCTTTGGTGACGGCTTCAGTATTGGCTTTTTCAGGGATTTCAGTTCGAAGTGTGGGTATACCAATCTCCGTAGGAATTATTGCCTCCATCCCATAGGTAAGGGTGAATGGCGATATCCGAGTTGGCTTCCGGCTAGTTGTTCTATAGGCCCAAAGAACTCCGGGTAGCTCTTCTACTCATTTTCCATAGGCTGAATGTAGCACTTTCAAGCAATAAGAGAGTTTTGTTCGATCTTCCACGCTACAGCCATTGTTCTATCGTTACCATAGAGTTGAATGTGGACTTTCTAATTTTCAGCTTATGGCGAAATTTCTATATGCTTTGTAATCAAACTATGACCATTGTCAATTGTCGATTGAGGTATTAGAGCCCAGTGAGACGATATTCTTCCACACAAATTGGATGACGCTCCTGTCTTTGATGGAGGCGAAGGCCTCTCAACCTCTATCTACATTCTCGATGATGCATTAAGCGACCCAACGGTAACTTTTTTATGAGCTAGTGCGTGAAGCTGATGGTCCTGTATCAATTCCCCCAACTGAGTAAGAGACGAGGGGCTCGTGATGGTGGATTAGATCTTAAGCCGGCGTCCTTGGGATTGGGGCTTGACTTTGTGCATTGATGGCACTTTTCGACATAGCGGCTACATACGCTCTCATAGTTGGCTATGTACTGTGTAAAGGCTCTGTGAACAAAGTTCTAACACTTTGGATGACTTCCGCATATCCGCAATGGAGTTAACGATTTTATATTGTCACTGTTGAGGGGTGGGACACTTAAAAGTGACAGACCTCTAAGACGGGAGGTTAGTTGACAACTCGTCAACTCAAGGAATACCTGGGATATCGCATATCAAAATACCACCATATCGATGATCAGATGTTTGGGATCCATTCATTCTGCTATATTTTAGAAAAAATATAAATTTATCAAAAACAATTTATAAGAGTTAGAGTTATAACTCTTTTATATTACATAGTAAAAATATAAGTTTTTTTACAAAAAGGTTTCTCAAAAGCCACATTTGGCTTTCTTCATTTGCAGTCCCGGATAAGTGCATTTGTACCTGCTTTACATTACAGAAAGGGTCCCACGATGGGGTGAGCATGCGAGTAAAGATAGATATGGAGGGTGTATAAGGCAGGTGCGCGTGCGATGTCATGTTCACATAATTAAATACACTCATCAACATTCCACCGAAGAATATGCCAATTCTACATGGAATCCTACATGCCATGAAACGAGATGAGACTCATCACGCCCATGTCCCAGTCCCCACCAATTTCACACATGCTTATGCTAAGTGAAAAACCGCTTGCTCCGATGACATCCAATGATCATTTTCAAACCACAATTTCATTTGTTTAAGTAAACCAAAATCTTTTTTCGATGATACATCATAATGATCATTTTATATTCAAAATCCATGCGCCTTTACGTAGCTGATTTTGTGTCTCAATCGTGGTCTCGTTGCACCTGCACACTTTTACGGCCTTTCAATCGTGGGACTATGTTTTGGACACACTGGCGGTTTCACCCGAGTGACTCATCCCTTCTCGGCGATACGGAACATATTTTCATTCTCATGTATAAAACCGTGCGACTTTGTTAGACATTGTCCCATTTAACAGAGCCCACCCAATCAAACACCAATGTAGTGTCGATTCATTAATCATGCACTCACACCTATTTAATGCGATGAAACTCGTGCATGCAATGTAATATGCCATTGCCTATTCAGACCATGTCCATTGATGAATGCGACATGGACAATTTTATCAAACATGCATGTCACCACGCACATGTCAAAGTACGATATCTTAAACATGCATATGATTTCCTATGACACTCATTCATGTCAATGTATCACACAAGCACATATCAACATCACATACAAATCATTACTTAGTCAAGTAATGAAGCACTTTATCCTCTAGGCTAAATTTCAACATAACATGTCCACAAAATAGCCTACAACATGCCATGTAATGGTCATGTCTAGACATACAATTTATCACATGTCAATATATTATTACACATATCAACATTTCATCAAACAAGCATGTCATGCCATACAATTAGTACACTTGGTGTTATGATCAAAATTTCGGCAATTATGTGAGCACCAAATTCCAATAAATGGAATATGAATGGATTCTATACTCAAAGAGCTTTTCATAAAGTCCGAAACCGCTGAATCGAGCTCGACGAAAGATATGGTCATCCGAAGTCGAGTATTACTGTGAGCCACACTATTGCGCCAATCCACGCAATAGCGTGCCCGAGGGTTGTAGGAGCATTTTGGCAACTCCCGTAAATGCAATTTTCAACCAAAATTCACTCCGATAGCAGATCTTTAAATCGGCTACAAACCCATCCCATACCATTAACATGGCATAACATGGTTCTAAAGTCAACCCAAAAAAAATAGCCCAAAGGCTAAAAGTAAACCAAAGTAGGAAGAACCCCTACCTCTTGAAGCGTAGCCCCTCAGCCACTTCCTGCATTTTACTCCTCGGGTTCAACGAGTTCTCGACCATCGGAACACCACAATGAACTAAGGAAGAAACTGCCGCCTCCTTCCTCTTTTTCTTTTTCTTTTCCTTTTCCTTTTTTTTTTCTTTCTTTTCTTCTTTCTTTTCTCCTTTCCCTTTCTCTCCTTTTCTCCTCCTTCAAATTTACCTATTTTATACTACTACACCTTTCCATGCAAGGGACACATGGCTTTTCATGTGTCTTGTAAAGACATGCAAGTGGACGCATGGCTTGCTATGTGTCACCCGACACCCGATGTCTCGAAATACGTGAAATTTTGATTGTCTCAGAATCCAACGACATTCAACTAAGTAGCCAGATTTCGCGAGACGATTCCAACGATGAAGTCTGTTTCGTCATCCGAGATCTAGAAAATTTAAGGTTTTCAACCTGTACTACAACGACAAATAACCGTTTTGCCATTTTTCCCGAGTTTTACATAAGATAGGCCCATCCAGAGACCGCTTATATAATTGCCCATTTACAAGGGAAAACCTAGCCACCTGGACCTCAATCTTGTGGGCTTCACCCCTATTATCCAAAAACTCTCCCGAGATCAAATAATGCCATTATATGGTTGGGCCAAGAAGGGGATGCTTCACGATCCGACTCACCTATTCTGGCTGTAATAGACTCCATGTCGACCAGCAGTAGACGTGAAGGAACACCGCTTCTTTATCAGACGGATGTCGCCACCACCGCCAAAGCGCTTGCCTGCCAGTCTCGTGGGATATGTCTCAGCTCCAAGCTACAAACCCTCAGTCATTGCCCGACAAACTTGCATACTTCTGACCATGCTACTGTCTCGTTTTGTATTCTCCATTCACATGTCCCACTACCGCCTGGAGAGTCATCAAGGCATGATGAATTTTCTAAGGGATAAAACTTTCAAGGGAGGTCGACTGCCAGGGATCAGCTTCGTGATTCGGGCCTCACATTAGACGCGGGAAAGTCTAACCGCATGGCCTGTTCTATCCTTTCTCCGCCTAGCTCTAAGTTGAGTTTTCCACTCCAGCCTCCTGCCATGAAGCGTCATTCACACATGATCCACTAGCCAACGTTATCCGGGTCCATATTTGGTTAGGGTAGTTTTGCTAAAAAATCTGCCAATATCTACCCTTCAATGACAAGCGAGGTTTATACTGAATACCAAATTCACTTAGTTTAATTGCCCACCATGCCATCCTTCCTAATAAGTTAGGCTTGTGTAACTTGTGGACCCTACTCGATCCACGGGCCTGCGTGACTCGCTTTTAAACGAAAAGAAAATGTAGGTTGATTATCGAGTTTTGAAAAATCCGTCCCTGAGGAGGAACGGTTTTGCTTTGGAGTCACCACATACTTTTTATTTTTATTTTTATTTTAAATGGGGGAAATGAAGTAAGAACAAAAACTCCTCATTGACTTAAGTCAGGAAAAAGCGGTCTACAAAACTAGATTTCAGGGCCGGGGATCAGTTTACCCATTGGGAAGGTACCTCATGCGAGGTAGCACCCCTCTAGGCCCGGAACCCAGTCTATACTAGTGAATTAGGTATGTGGGAGCATATGGTTCAAAGATCAAACAGCCTCTTAGGCTACATAGATGACCGGAATTACACCAACCTACTCAGTATCTAACATAAACACTCAACCAATCAAAACAATGGGTGCGTACCTATGGTCCCTAGTCAAGCGCTGCATAAGAGGTCAGTCAACAAGCTCAAATGCACCACAAATGTCAAAGTCCAAACACCATGTACGCATATGAATACAATACTAACGCCTGCCACGCATTGAGTGTCCTTAGCCACGCTACCGCAGTGAATAGGTAGGGCAAATAATACATCATGCATTTAAAACCAAATATTAGATCTCATACCAAAAGAAGGGAAGTAGGCTGAAATGAGGTAAGTGGTTTGCTTGCTTTAGCACACATTCCTTTAAAATCCCACAAACCAAACCATACTTACCAATCCCACATTGCCCATGTAGCGCCCCCCGCTTCTCGTCCGACCTCGGGACACGGCCCAAACTCGATCCGGATGCTTAGATACCACTAAACTCGTGATCGCTCTCACATCCAAGACCCTGTCGAGCCCAACTCAAGACCAAGTGCTCCAGCTTAATGTGTCATATATAAATTTTTATTTTTTTTATTTTTTTATTTTTTTTATAAACTTATAAACTTTAAGCTTGTTATTCATATAATGTTAAACATTTAATCAGATATATTCTCAGAAAGTACGGACATAAAAATATATACAACCTATATATGGAAGTGTTCAACATTTACTATATTGTTATTGTTTACAAATAAAACAAAATTATATACAAAATAGACCAAAAGGCCTGGCACCTAGTGATGCGTGGCCTTTGATCGATGGGATTGTCCCGCCCTCCGGTTTCCTCTTTCGTACCTACACCCGATGAAAAACACCCGCATAAGTTTTACGCCATGGGAATTAATACATATGGATGACCTCTACCGAGGGGCACCACACTTCTATACAAATGCATATACTTATGACACATATAACAATTACATGTACTTATCATTTCTCATTTATATACTTTTCATGTCATCTTGTGCTTTATTTATTGTTCTTGTAACTGTATACTATCATCGCATAGCAGTGTTATGCTTCTCATATCATGTCATATATTCTTTACATTTCATTTGCATATACTTGTCCATTTCTTTTATGTTTCATGTCTGCAAATACCTTAGAAGCGGATACTAGAAATAATCAGATGCAATTAAAGGTACTATCACCTGCATTTATGCTGATCTCTATCTCGTATATACCCTAAGGTAGTCATCGGTCACTATATGAGACAATGACCTATTCCATGTAATATGTGACCCAAACTAGGGTCAGATATACCAAAGGTATCATCACCGATTGAGACAAGCGACTCATGCCAATGATCTAAACGTAGATCTATGTCATCGACTCAAACTGGCCCTCGATATCTGTGTAAAACCGTATGCTCAAACATCAGGTCCAACCCTATAGGCATGCCTATCTAACTCCCTACCAAGTTCTAAGGCATAATCCATGTATTTATGTTCAGCACATATCTCATATTCCCAAATAATTATGGCCTCATCCCGGTAATCATATAACATGTACAATCACTATTCTATCTTTGCATTTTTCATATATCTCATTATTTCAAAACATGAAATTAACTATGATTACCATGTAAGCTTACCTGCTTTTTCACATTATTTATGAACCTAATATGGGTTCCACTTTATCATGCTATATATGTCTAGATTCTGACCAATTGATTCTTCCATAGAGTTCCAAGAACACCTCAGCACCGAAAGTTCGACTTTAAGAAGTTATGGTCGTCCTGGGGGTCGATCGCATATATGACTAGCCGCAATCCCAGCTGAGTCATCTTGAAAACTCAGATTTCAGTAGGGTTGCGGTTCCCGGTCTCCTCCACAAAGATATATGAATCTTGACCTCAATGGGCTACACATAGCCCATGAAACACTCAGAAACGGAGTTCGGATCAGCAGTTATGACCTTCTAAAGTTGGAGGTCACACGGGGAATTAGCTAAGCTAACACGGCCGGCGACATCTGGCGAGGCTTGCATCTGGCCAGGCGGCGACTGGTGAGTGTACTGTCGAATTAAACGGACCATAACTTGGGCTGGTTTCGAGATTGAGAGGATTCAAAAGCCTAACATCAAGTTCACTGATGTGGCTACAATTTACTAGAAGGACTCAATGCCAAATTCCCTTTCTTTCTTACCCAAAAAACCAGTTCTAAGGTCCGGCTAATGCATATGATCAAAAATAGAGAAATTTTCCTTGGTTCAAGTACAGCCAAACCTTTCCTGGCTTTTACATATATAGGGTCTTAGAGCTCTTCTCAACTCAGCCTAACGAAATGAGTTTGGGAGTTTCAAACCTGACCAGCCACCTGAAATAGAGGTTCGAGCCATGTATCTATACTTTACATGCAAAAAAACTAGACAAATATCATACTCAAATTCCATACAAAACACTAGACTTCCATACTAGAATCCATACCTATGATCTTCTTTTTCCCTTCCTTATTTCTTCTCTTCTCTTCTTCTTCTCTCTTATCCGTTTTTGCTCTCTCTTTCTCCAAGACCAAAATGAGATATTTATTTTGGTCTTATCCTTAACTGATCTTATCCTTTTTGTTCACTTTGGTCCTCTAACTCTCTAATATTTGCCAATCAATTTATGATATTTTTACAATAGCCTCTCATCTTCTCTATTACTCTTAACTTATGCATATTCCTACTTTGGCATATGAGCTTATTAAATTATGACCCTTGGGTCCTGAATTGGTAAATTATTAATTTACCCTTAACTTTATTAATTAAGTTTCTTACTTCTTTTTTTTTGTATCTTTATTTTATTAGGAAAATATACTTTACTTACTTTTATTATACCCTAAACATGTTATAAATGGTATGGCATAATTTTGGGTGTTGCAACTCTCCCCACCCAAAAAGAATTTGCGTCTCGAAATTCATACGTTCGAGTTGCGAGATCTGCCCCATGCTCTCATAGTTTCTTCTAACTCCCCAAGTAGCTTCTTCTCTCACAGTGAATTGTTGCGGAGCATGCTACTACTTGATGCTTAAGTAGCCTTCTCTAAGTGGTGTTGCGGAGCATTTTCACTAACGGTGCGTTGTTACGCGGTGTTTCACCTCTCGAGCGAGAATGGCCTTTGGCTTCTCATCATATGACCCGTCCTCCTGTACTTGTATCTCTTGCTGGTGGCATCGTGACTCATTAGAAGCGCGGTATCTCAGGAAGCATCGACATGAGCTTACATCATGTAGTTTGGCCCGACTCGGAGGGTGCAATCGATAAGCCACGGGGCAATCGTTCCGAATCACGTGCAGCCTATGAACCTTGGGACCTGACTTGCGCTACGGCCCAAGCGGTAGAATTTTCCTCCTGATGATACCTTTAAGAAGACCTTATCCACTTCATATTCAATATCTCTCCTCTTTGGGACACATACGACTTTGTCTATCAGCCGTTTTAACCTTTTAAGATAACTGCACTTTCTCTTTTGTATCTTTCACTATGTAAGACGATCACTTTATGCTCATTTAACTCCATCCGGCCTGCAGAGTTCACATTAAAGGCCATCTAAGCCGTATGGTGCCATACAAATGTAATGACATTATAGGCAAATTCCATCAATGGAATATACATATCCCGACTTCAGAAAATTCCATGACCTGACCTCGAAGCATGTCTTGAGCACTTGAATCAATCTCTGCATTTGTCCATCATTTGCGGATGGAATGATATATAAACTTGACTTAGTGCCCACGCATTGGCTTATAATTCTTCGAACATGGTGTAATCGTGGATCTCTATCGAACCGGTAAATAACGATACACCATGCGATCTTACAATCTCTTCCATATAACTCAACTAGATCGACCCATAAAGATAGTCCATCAGCCAGGTATAAAATAAATTGACTTATCAGCTTATCAGCAATCACCAGACGAGTCGTATGTTTTTGTTGCGTGAGGGGAAAACCAGACACAAAATCCGCTGGTAATGTTATCCCACTTCCATTGAGGAATTGGAAGGATTCAATAGACACAGTGGAACTTGATGTTCGGCTTTGAGCTGCGACCACGTGGTATTTGAACAAATGCTCTGTCGCATCTTTTTCATTTCTCTGTCGCTGTTTCAAATCCTGATACATCTTATTACCTTCATGATGCATGGTAAATACCGTATTATGAGCCTCAAATAGCAATTTTTTCTTTAGCACACATAATCTGTTCTAGAAATACAAACTTCGGCTTCTTTCTCCACAAATAGGTCTTATCACCATCTCTAACCATATGACTTTTACGTAGCTCTTCATCATTTTTAAGCATATAATCATTTGCTTTAACCACAGGCTTTACTTTTAATTGAGCTAATATAGCTCCATCATCACATAATCTCATTCACTATGTTGGTAACATTACGACCATTGTCTTCATCTTAAAGCATCGATTTACTACATTAGCCTTTCTGGGTGGTAGTACATGATCTGATCATAATCCTTAAATAACTCTAACCACCTCCGCTGTCTCAAATTTAACTCTTTCTGCGTTAGCAAGTACTTGAGACTCTTATGATCGGTATAAATTCTACACTTTTACCCGTATAAGTAGTGTCACCATATTTTCAAAGCAAACACTATCGCAGCCAACTCTAGGTCATGAGTGGGGTAATTCTGTTCATGTGGCTTCAACTGTCTAGACGCATAAGCCACCACTTTCCCATCTTGCGTGCATACGGCATCCCGAATAATGCGAGGCATCAGCATACAGGTGTCATCTTTCTGGAAGTAGGTTGCATCAATGTGGTGTGACCAACATCACTTTCAAGCTGATTTTCAAAACTGTTTTGACATTTTTACGTCCCTCAAACTTTATTTGCTGCGGAAGTAGCGGTGACGGAGAAGCTATGGCAGAAAGCCTCTCCTGAATCTTCTATAATAACCATTAGGCGAAAATTCTCACCTCAATTACATTTCGGTGGTTTCCGCCTCTGCATGACCTCGTCTTTGTAGAGATTCGACTCTTATACCTCGGCGAGTTGATATGGCCTAGAGTTGAAACTGCTGGCCAAAAATCACATTTGCTGAGCTTAGCATATAACTTCTTTCTCTTAATGTCTCGAAGACTATCCTTAGATGTTGTTCATATTCTGGCCATCCTTAGAATACAGGGATGTCATCGATGAAAACTTCTGACAAATTGATCCACATAGGAAGCGGGAAAAACCTATTCATCAAGTCCATAAATCTTCTTGGAATGCCTTAGTTAGCCCAGATGGTATTTTGAACTCATAATGGCCATATCGGGTTCTAAATGGAGTCTTAGGCACATCACACTTCCTTTACTCTCAATGATAATGTATCCGGATCGCGGTAGATCTTGAAAAGACACCGCTCCTTTCAAGCGTCAAAAGATCTTGATTCTCGACGATTGGTACTTGTTTTCATTGTCACCTTGTTGATTCTCACAGATAATCAATGCACATCAGTGAAGTGCCATCTTTCTTTTTCCTGAACAAAGCAGTGCACCAGGGAAAACGCTTGGGTCGGTCGTCTTCATCAAAAGCTCTTGCAATTGACTTTTTAACTCTTTCGGCCTCATTTGGACCATCTGTCTGGTGCCACACCAGACATGAGTGTTCCCGGTCTGATTTCTATGGCTAAGTCCGCCTCTCTCTCTAGTGGAATGCAGTACTCTTGGGGAATATCTGGAAATTCCCTTACTGCGGAATCTTTTTCTACATCAGCAGCCTCTCTTGGAGTCAAGTATCACAGCGAATGTCTCACATCCTTTCTCATAAATCTCTGAAAACGCCAGTGGAGATCACATTGGACATTACACTTGAACGATGCTTTGTCTTATCACTTGATGCAGTCGAGCATCCGACACTACTATCTTTGACCCTGATCAACCAATGCTTTCGGTGTGATCAGCAAATCATTCCCGAGAATCAAGTCAAACTCTTCGGAATGGTAAAGGTTATCAAATAAAGTGGCTTCTCTTGTTTATCCATGGTAGGTGATTTCTATATTTGCTATTCACACTAACGTTGTGCCCCAATGGACTAGTCTGCTCATGTCTTTATGCTAATTCTCCATCGCTGGTACTTTGTCAAATACATGCTCCATGCACATATGAATAGGTAGATCCAGGATCAAATCAATGCATGCATCTCATATCAAAGAGAAAATATACCAGCTATAATATTAGGATCATTCTGATCCTCATGAGCTTCCATAGCATATGCCGTCTTTGGTGGCATAGACGCCGGATAATCCACTGTCTGCAGAAAGCCAGTGCCTCCTCGTCCTCATGTTGAGATGGGCCACTGCGACCGCACCTGCATCTAAAATTGACGGTGGTGCCACAGACGCCCTCACCCTTTATTACTCGCGAGGTTCTCTTACCCTTAAACTCATTGGAGACGATTTGCAGTAAATGTTCGAAGTGCTTCCATCGAGCACCTCTGTCAACAAATCTAAACTCCAAATGCCTTCTATGGGAGGGCGTGGAATTCTCCTGTCCAGTGCAGAGTACCTCCTGTCTTGGGTGCTACATTGAGACCTTGTCTTCTACTCTCGTGCGAGACTATATTACGATTAATTTGCAGGAGACTCCTAGCTCTTTTTCGGGAGGGCCAAACCTGCAAGCTTCTTATTTTGAGATCTTTCTTTCTTTGCTCGTTTCTAGTACTCTCACTTTCATTGTAGCTTAGACGAATGATAAATCTCGAGAGACCAAATGACCTTTAATGATCCAGTATATTATGAATACCAGAGCAACGCGTTTTTCTTTTTATTTTTTTTGCCTGAACAACTTGGCAGGACAATGCTACTGGCACGTCAAACCCCAGAAAGAACCTCAAACCTCGTGCAAAGGTGCATAACCCAGAATCAGGATCAAAACCTACTCTGTTGAAAGGGTGTGACAAGCACATTGGTAGCTAAGGATGAGCACATCATCTTACCTGAGGAGATAAAAGTGAAACGAATAGAGATGGTAAACTATACTCAAAGAGGCGGAGCGTGATTGTGAAGATGCAAAACGGAAGAGAAAAATGAGCGATGATGAGAAAGAGCAAGCGAAGAATAACCGCAATGCTCCACGGATTAATTCAATAAATAAAAAAGAGGCACGGCGGGCCCTGACCCGAGGTTAGAAAAAGTATGCGAGGTGAATAGGAAAGAATAGGCCATAATCGCAGTGTGAGGCTCAAAGGAATAGCAACCAGGATCATATCAATGTATGGGTGTGCGATAAAGGAATATGGTACTGAGTCATGGCCTGCCCCATCCTCGACCATGACCTCCACATAAAACTGCTAAATTGATCCATGTTGGCGGCTCCTTGGGCGGTTGCTGATCGAAGTCTGTCTGACGGGATGCTCATTCTTGAGTCAAATCTCTAGATGGCACGCCGGCTACCTCGAGTCGATTCCACAAACTTACCTCCCAAGATTCGTTGATGATCCTTGGACTTTGAGACTAGGTACGCCTTTTTTAAACTTCTAGGCTTTGCCTTTTCTGAATGCACGGTGAGTGCCTCTGATAGGCTGAACATGATCTAACGCCCTCGATCTCCTCTCATCAGTGTGATATGCAGACCACGACCCTTTCGGCCTCCGAATATCTCTTGCTCCCCAGTCTTTACTCTCAAAAATCTCATTTCAATCTCAGCAATTATACTTGCACCTCCATAGCATACACCAAAAGCGAGTAGCTCAGTAAATTACGAAAAAGATGTCTGATAAGCCCACAATGCGAAAGGCTTCGACCAATCCTAGAAGTCTACCAAACCATTCTGTAAAATCCTCTTGAATTCTTGTCGCGACCTCAAGCGCCCGTTGGTCCCATGGCACATATCACGGATGATTGATGATGTAGAATCTCTCTTGGACGTTGTATCTTTTCGCCTACGAAATGCGCTCTATCTAAGATCGACTCATGAGGACCCCATATCGGTAGATGATAATGCGATCTAATGAATTTGGCAACTACGGCCCTTTGTCCCGATCCGGCGCAAGTAGCTTTCACCCGCTTAGTGAAATAGTCGATGGAAACTAAAATGTACTCACTTAGCCCTTTGGAAGACAGTGAGATCTTCCCGATAATATCGATACCCCACATATTGAAATGGCGGGGATGTAAGTGCATGCAACTCATAGGTGGCACGTGTCAGTCTCCATGCATTTGACACTCGGTGAGTATCTGTACAAACTTGAAACGTCTGTCTCCATGGTCAACAAAAAGTAGCCAGTCCTCATGATCTTACGTGTTAGCATATGACCTCCCATGTGTGGGCCCGCAATCTGCATAGACCTCTCTCATTACTCGATCTGAAGCACGGGCAGACATAATAACAACGAATCTAAGGACCTCCTATAGAGGCGCCCCACAAATAAAAAATACGGTGTGCTTGTCTCAATGCTCTCTTATCCTTAGTCGTGACGGCTGAAATTAAGTGCCATATAGCAGCTACTTGGATATCATGATACCATAGCTGACTTATCACGATTCTACCAAATATCTCCAATCGAACAACGAGTATGTGGAGTGCGGACCTGGTCTCGTCCGGTAGTGGTCGCATAGTCCTCCTACGGGATTTCAATTCACGAAGCCCGAGGTGGCTAACCGCGTTAAGTCATAGCGACCGAGCCGGCGACCCAGATTGGTGGATCGGCGAAACCGGGGATGCCCATTTAATTCTTATTTTACATTTTATTAGGTTTTCTTTTCAAAGTGTCGCGACGAATCCGACGGGCAGAATGGTGGATCCGACGAGGGCGGTTTTACTGAAGCGTTTTTATTTATCTTATTAAAGCGTTTAATTAATTGTTTAGTCACGGAGCGGTTTCAGTTTGGGCAAGCCCACAATCATTTACAAATTTCAAGCGGTCGGTAGACCCCGTAAGCATTAACAAAATATTTCTGAAAAAGACATTCTATGCCCTTTCAAAATGATATATACAAAAATCAAGTTCGGGGTTTAACCCTTTTTGTTTTACAAAATACCACTTGTTGAGAATGTGCTAAGAAATGACGGGTATATGCTTATCTGTCATTACTCTCTCTATGACTGCATTTGCACGATCTTGTCTCCTTCTTGTCTGATGAAACTCGTGAATAGCCCCATCTGTCGCATTTCATCTTTATTAGTTTATCTGATTATTTTAATATTCAATGTAACAGCATGCATTTAACATTAAACCATGCACATTAATTCAACATATACTCCATGCTATTTATTTTATACTTTCAATTTCTAAATCATTTACCAAATCACATCATACAATTTCAATGCAATTCATTTCTGATTCAATTTATGAGATTTAAGCATATACATAAATCCCATTTATACTTCGTCAATGTTGGTTATTTGCATATTATTAATTCACGTTTAAACGATTAGTTTTAATGAATCCCGCCCTTATTATCATTCGATAATTTCAATTCACATTTACGGCAGTTCCGTTTGATGAATCCAGCCCGCCAGTATCAGAGTAGATGTCTTTATTTAATTGGATACCATCGCCTGGCGAATGTCGTTTGGTGCACCACGACATGTGGTATCAATTAAATGCCATACGCCATCATGACGGATGTCGATTGGTGCATCCCGCCAAGTGGGACATTTCTTCAGTATCGCCGCCGCCGCCGGGATCTTAGATTAGTGCATCCGTGAGAATGGACATTGGACAATTTAGGTGCCGTGGCGGATGTCGATTGGTGCATCGGATCGATGATTTCCATTACGTATCTCATTCAAAATTCGTTGGTTTTCAAATACCACATTTCAATTCCATATTCACTTTCGTATCGTCTTTTCAAAGATATACTCAATCTATGTACTCATTTCATATACTCATTCATATACTCATTCATGTACTTATTTCATATTTACTTGGTAAACTACCAAAATACTTGAAATAAGAATAAGTCGAGAAGAACAAACATGCAAAAACATGAAACGAGGAATAGAATTCGGTAGAACAAACCTAAAAGTCTTTGCACTTTGATTCCAATCCCTGAAATCTCAATCTCAGTTTGGCTTTTCCTCCTCGTCAGTCCCTCTTGGAGTTTGTCGAAACTCCCCGATTCCGGTCTCTACTTGCAGCTCTTCTCACGAGGAAGGACTTTCCCTCTTGCTTCGCACAGGACTATGGTCAGATCGTTAATCTGAGAAGAGAAGTGAGAGCTTCTCTTTCAAAATACCTCCATTTTCTTTGTTTTCCTTTTTTTATGGATCACTCTAAATCGTATTTTTAAAGGAGGAAACTTCCTCCACTTTCCTACACGCCACATGCCTTTCCTTGATTTTTTTTTCTTCTTTTCTTTATTTCTTTTTATATTTAGGTCCCTCCATTTCTCTATTATTCTTCATTTAAGTCTCTATTTTCACTTAGACATATAAATTTTTACAAATTGACCCTTAGGTCCCCGTTTTACAATTTCCATATTTTCTCTTTTCACTTGGGTTTATTTACGGATTGATAATCATTCATCGATATTATTAACGATTCAGAAAAATACCCGGGATTGGCGATATACGAGAAATATATAATAAATTTTATAATAAAAATTCGAGGTATTTTTGGTAGTTACATCGACAAGCGATTCTTTGCTGCAGACCAGGATGTATATATCTCGACTCATCATATCGCGGCCCGGCAAGTCCCCAGGTAAGCATGGTAGGCTTTGGCTTCTCATCTCGAGTCCTCCCGAATGCCACGAGTCTGTTTGAATAACCAAGTTGGAATCCATGGATCTCCATTTTGTCTAGTCCCAGTCAGATGAGTCTCACAGGCGTGTGAAGCCTCGTACTCCAACTATATTGTTGTCTGACCAATGATGATCGGAAGATATCCATGGGACTTATTTGGGAATATGATCACCTGTGGTGATATCGATAGGATACGATACCAAACCCCGGCAGTTGGTGGCACCATGAAGTACAATCATGCATCCTGCGTCTTGGTCAGCGAGAACAGAAGCTGCTCCTTCGAAATCATCGCCCGATAGATGCGTCGTCGGATCTTGAAAGAAGGCCGATGATGCATAGTACTTCCCTTTGCGATTTATGTGTCACATAATGAATATCAAACTGCATCGATAGAACGGCCCATCTGCGAGCGCGGTTAGAGACGAGCTGTCATTAATATCTCGGGATCGAAGCGTGAGACGAGAGTATGGAATTTTTGTGCACATAGTGTTTAAATCTCTTAGTGGCCCACGAGCTTGATGCTATGGCACTCAATCATGATGTATCCACACTCATATACGGCATCCTCTTACTCAAATAATAAATGGCTCGCTCCTTCCCTAGAATCATGTTTGGTAACATGCATCGAATCCATATGGTAGCCAATCTGAAGTAAAGAGGCGCCTGGTAGGGGCCTTAAAAGCTGGAGAAGAAAGGAGGCCTCCTTAGTCTTTAACATGTTGACAATCATCATTCAATTTGTAGGTTGATTCTTTCTTAGAGACGGAAGATAGGCTCGCATGTAATACGTTAATCCCAGCAACAATAAACGATTAAAGTGTCTCTGATACTACTAGAAAGCCCACTAATCTCCCTCTTAGTCCTCGGGCCGGGGCATGTATCGAAGTATGGCTCGAATCTTTTCCGAATCAACCTTTATACCTCGCTCGCTAACAGTATGACTGTGTTTCAGAGGTCACCCAAGGTGCACTTCTTGGGATTCAATCTCGGCTAGCGTAAAGTTCCTCTCGAAGAATCTATAATGTTCTTTGAAGTGATCGGCCTGTCTCGGGACTTCACTATCATGTCATCCCACATATACCTCGACATCATGCATCATATCATGGAATAAAGTAGTAGCGGCTCGATAAGTGGCTCCTGCATTCTTGACCAAATGGCATGACCAGATGCTTGATAAGTACCCAGCTCGATGATGAAGAAGTCTTCTCCGTATCTGCGGGCGATCAAAAATATGATTATACCCAGAAAACCCATCCATGAAGGACAACATAGGGTGCCCTACAGTACTGTCAACTAACATATCGATGTGTGGGAGGCGAAAATCATCCTTAGGGTTGGCCTTATTCAAATCTCAAAAGTCAACACAAACTCTAACCTTGCCATCCTTTTTGGGAATAGGGGGCGAGCAGTATCAGCCCTCGGGATACCGACTCTTCAGCGAGAAATCCAACGCGAGTTGCTTCTTAATCTCGTCCTTAACGCAGTAAACTCCATCCAGTGTAGTCTCCTCGATTTGGCAGCAGCAGGCGAGAATGGGCGGTGATCTTCAGTGCATAATGGGGTCGAGCACGGCATGTCCTCATCTGACCATGCAAATACATCGAAGTATGACACGAGTAGGTCGATCAATCTACTCCTCTCATCGGAGATAGGGAAGAGCCAATCTAATCTCCTTAGGCTGATTTAGTGCCCAAAAATATATCTGACTCTATCTTTACCGTAAAAAGGGTGCCTTTCCTATCCTCTGTAATAAAATCACACTCCTATCGACCAACCGTTGGGTCATCTGTGTCTCCCACATCATCAACATTGCATACATGTCTTTGTGGAGTCTTGCGTGGTGCAAATCAAAGGAAAATCTTGTGACCGCAACGAATGCTACAAGAAAATACTCATGTCATTATTACCATCGAAGGAAATGTCATCCAAAGCGGTAACAAACCTTGACATAGTGTCAAAGAAAAGGTAGGTCCATAAATTAGATATACGCCCGCGAAGCATTATCATGAGTAATATCAAGCAACAAGTCGAAATCACCATTAAACTCAAGCATAGAAATCCCAAACACATCAAAAGCGGATCGGGGCCTAGGTGAGGAAGCATCTAGAATGCGGCTAGTGTCGATCATGTCCATCGCGTCAATGCAAGCATCATAAAGTGTCACATCATTAGAATCAATCATAGAAACTCCCAATATGTTAAAAAAGCAAAATGGGGCCTGTAGTGTGTCGAGATACGACCGGTGGCGATCATGTCCATCTGGAGTCGTGTAAGTATCAAGAAGAGTCACTCCATCAGTATCATCCCCTAAATTCATAGGTAGATCATAGTCAAGGACCTCCTTAGGAAAGCACACGGAAAACACACTAGCTCGATCCCGTGATGGGGGTGCAACTATCAAGGCCTCGGGTGGCTATGTGGTCGCCAGAACTCAGAAACACATACGTCCTGGGGCTGCTAAATGCCACAGAATCTCAACCATCCCGAAACATGGTGAAGCTCATACGTGTGGGGTGCATGCTTTGATCCTATGGTAAAATAGTCAGCCAACTGAAAAGTGTATAGGCGAAAGGGATAATTGAATGGGACCCCGGACAAGTGAGCTCTCGCCCTATCTCAGCGCAACCACACCATGTGTCGTGCATCATCCTCGGAAGGAGTGTAACCCAATCCATATGGTATCTCGTGATCGGTGTGGAAGCCTTGAGCTCGGCCCTTCTTGGAGGCGACCCGATCCCAAGCCCGGGGGCCGCATAGGACATGCCTTTCATCATCGCGAGTACGAAGTCTTCTTTGTGGTGATCAAAGACATAGGTACCATCTCTCTTGTTGTCCTCTAAATTGACAGCACGGACTCGATCAAGCGAGCCAGGTCGAGTGCGAGTCGTCACCATTTGTGGTGATTTGTAACTAACGGCTCGAGAAGGGTAACAACATCTTTGTCAGATTGTATCATGATAATGTGCCCCTCATGTATGAACTTCACCTTCTTATGAAGTGAAGATGGTATAACACCCGCCTCATGAATCAAGGGCGCCCAGCGGCAAGGATGGCCAAGATCCTTAGGGCACGGAAAAACACAAAATATCGGCCAGGCCTATCATGAGCATGTATGGGAAGTACCCATGGTGTCCTCTGAGGTCGAGTCATAGCTTTGTGATGCAGTAATGTAGCCCTGAATCGGATGGTGAAAATCCCAAGCAATGGCGGTAACCCGATGAATGACGTTGGCCCGGAGCCAGATTGTATCTAGTAGAGACTGTCTGGCGCCTGCGACACGAAACGAAGAAACATTGATAGACAAGGGCGAACATGATGCGATCCCTCGGGTGAGTAAATCATCGTCGAGAAAACACTATGCATGTAGCCACACATCAGGTTGTTAGAAAGTGGTCAGTCCCCCGCAGAAGGTGGTAAGCGGTATCAACTCATCGGCCGAGCTCACATTCGATCGTCTCTATGTGTGTTGAATGAGGCGATAAGCTCCAGTAAATGCGGGCACGAGTGAGTGCGAACTAGCACAAAATCATCATCCTCCTTTGAATCTCATCTCACAGCATCGATGCCAACAAAGGTCTATCAACGGGTGGAAGTGCGAGCTACCCTCCTTCCGCCAGTGACTAATATGAACATCTACATGTCTTGGCGCATACTCCTCAGGGAACGGAATGAAGGGTGTCATGATGAGATCTTTATGGCTTATCTGCCCAGCGTCTTGTTGTCAAATCGGGAACATCATGCGGAATCAATCTAATGGCACGGAGATCTGCGACCATGGGTGTATCCTTAAAGTGTGAGTTACATACAAACGGGGTGGTGAGGAGCCTCTCCCGTCCATCCCATCGATCATGAATATCTAAATGCTCCCAGCTCAATCGAATGTATACCACCGAGGTGGGGTACATCTCTAGTTTCATGAGTGGGGCCCAGTGCATTGTCGGCTCCGGGCGTCCACGAATCAAACCAAACACGATCAATCGAGTCTTGGACCATGCCTCGATGCTACACAACTATACGTATCATGACCCTTTCTGCGATGATAGGCCACGGTGAAGATACGTGAATCAGGTGGGGTAGAGGCGTAGTGGTGTCTAGGTGGTAGTGGAACAATCAAACCCCCTTTAACCAATCTCTGAAATGCTCGGCTCAGTGGCATCCTGAGTTGTGTAAACTGCCTGGCCGGCCTCGGTGGAGGTGGTGCTCTATCTGCTTGATGGTGCTTATCTGGTGGCACCAGGCGCTCATCAGCACCTCACGGCTATAATTAGGCGGATGTAGATAAGTAGGCAGGCCTAAAAGGAGAAAAATTTGGTATGTCTTGATCTCTTTGTATCATACGGTAGGAGTGTGCGAAAACCTCCTCCAAAGCGGAGGTGGCGTGGGGACTTGTGTCTGTCATGCCAGTCGCACCAACATCGATGGTCTAGGTCGACCACTGGCTTCTTTCCCTTTGAGTGAAGGAAAGTCTACCCATAATCCTCTAGATATGCCCTCCTTAATGCCATAGGGCTGAACCAATGATCCAGTACGTACGTAGGAAGCCGCCCAGGATGCCTAGCAAGCGGGTGAAAGCTGCCTTGTAATCATCTTTGATACGATCACTCTTTGAAGTGCATCTATAATATGTGCTATCTTCTCCCTCGATGGGAGATGAATGAAGTGACCCCGACTAATCTAGCCTGCACGGGGGCCTCGACTCTATAGGGATCGTGCTACAATATTAAAAGAATCTTTGTCGATAAACTCCTGTCCCCGAATCAGCCATGTCCTAAGCCTCGAAGGGTTGATAAGGCAAACCAGCGGCGGCACCACTCAGGTGATAGAAGAATGATCATCTATGCCTCATCGATCTATGCCACGCATAACGATTAACTATACAAGCTGGCAGAGTGAATGCGGGGCACCCTATCCCCGTGTGCCTCGATATCAGGCATGCGGGCTGTTGCCAGAGGGCGGCGTTGGAAGATGCATCATGTCAGATCCCAACCTATAACCCCATCAGAAACATGCAGAGACCTGATCCTCTGCTCAATCTTATCGATACGGGCTTGGGTGTCATCAACAATCGGTGTAGGGGCCACAACAGAATGTGGTGTGGTCTCAGTTTGACCATGTAGAACAAAAGCTCCAACCCGCGGGGCTGATTGAAGAGGTGGTGGTGGTAGAGGTGGAACTGTATAGTCTGCTATGCGATTGGGTCAGTGGTGGTGGTGGTGAATTGGGGTGCGTGGAGTCATACGAGTGCTCCGAAATCGGCAATATCTAGGCACGTGCCCATCGATCCTCGTCCCGATCTATTATAGCATCGAAGTGTTGCCATGGTGTCGAGTAATCTCGGCCCATTTGGTCAGCGGTAGCGTGCGGGGTCATGTATCTCTGTGATCGATGTCTTTACTCTAGCGGTGTGTGTGGATCACGAACCTCCTAACCGGTCGCCTCTAATTCTGGTCCAAGCTCGAGAGCCTAGGTCGGTCTCGATCAACGATCTGAAAATGAGGGGTAGTCGATCCACTGTGACTATCAATCTTGAAATCAATCCAGTAAATGTATGACTAAAATCCTCCTAGAGAATGCACTAACAAGTGATGTTAACAGCTAAACTGATATATGGCTTCACAGGCAGGAGCGGGTTTCTGACATGGTAATACCTCAAGGGTAAGGTGGCTCTGAAGCTGATAAAAGAAAGAGGAAGTCTGAAGCTAGATGATTATACCCCCCAGGGCGGGATACATAACCTAAGATCTTAGCAGAAGATAAAATGAAACAGCGGCCCACGCATGTATCCATGAAATCAGCTCAGAGCTATACATGTCTTCATTGCTCGAGATATCGGAAGTCATCTCCGTAGTTCTCCCGACATCGATATAGCCCTTACGGCTAGACCCTGCTCCAAATCCTAACTTGGTGAAGCGAAACAATTGGGAATGACTCCCAGCGACGCCGGTAATTCGCGAGGAATGGTCGACCAAGACTGAGTGATTCGAAATAGGGGATATAGCGCACCCCACAAATACAAAATCAAGCGGTCATACGAGGAGAGGTAGCCATGCAACAAGCGGTCGTAATGTAAAGAGAAAGCCTACCATAGAATCTACATGCAATCCAACCATACATCTTGATGAAACATATAGTTAGGTACCCGATTAACCATGAAACTGACATGCACAGAATCCCACAAGTGAACACACAAGCAAAAAACAAACCACAAGTGTATGCGAATCTAATCGGGTAAGTGGTCATCAATCATTTGTGTAGCCTAAGAATCCGGCAACCGGAGAACCATGTGCTCGATATACTGACTCAAGTTCAAGCTTGACCCTCTTATGAAACCAGATATTCTGGGTTCACATCCCCAATGGAGTCGCGAACTTGTGGACCCTACCCAATTCATGGGCCTGCGCGACTCGCTTTTAAATGAAAAGAAAATGTAGGTTGATTTTCGAGTTTTGAAAAATCCGTCCCCGAGGAGGAACGATTTTGCTTTGGAGTCGTCACTTACTTTTTATTTTTTTTTTTTTTTTAAAATGGGGAAAATAAAGTAAGATCAAAGACCCTCATTTACTCAAGTCGGGGAAAAAACGGAGTCTACAAAACTGGAGTTAAGATTAGGGGATCGGGTTTACCGTGGAAGGTACCTCATGCAAGGTAGCACCCCTCTAGGCCAAGAACTCGGTCTATACTAGTGAATTGGGTATGTGGGAGCATATGGGTCAAATAGATGACTCGAATCACACCAACCTACTCAGTATCTAACATAAATACTCAACCAGTCAAAACAATGGGTGTGTACCTATGGTCCCTAGTCAAGCGCTGCATAAGAGGTAAGTCAACAAGCTCAAATGCACCACAAATGTCAAAGTCACGAACACCGTATGCAGCATGAATACCAAATACCAACGCGAAACACGTGCACGGGTCCTTAGCCATCTTATTTGCAGAATAGGTAGGGCAAATAATACATCATACATCATGTATTTAAAACCAAATATCGGATCCTATACCAAAGAGGGAGCGGGGCTGAAATGAGGTAAGTGGTTTGCTTGCTTTAGCACACATTCGCTAGATCACAAACGAACCATTGCCACCACCGTCCATTCCCCACTACCCCGCTGTTCAAACCAAAAGCGAACTTCCGGACCATGAAGCGACCTACAAATTCCTTGGAGCAAATGGGAGCAACGCCGTAATAGGTCGGGCTTGAAACATGCTAAAATGAGAGTACCATAGGTTGTCTTGCACAACCAGTTGAACCCATTCTCAACAAGTCATGACAATTAGAGAAAATTAAAAACTTTGTCGGAAAATTTCTCATCTGATAAAATTTAACAAACCATGATGCATGATTAGAGCAGGATGAGTGAGAACCAACTAAAACACGTGAAGTGTTCATGAGGTTGGACCCAGCCACCTAGCATTTTATTAAAATGAAGACCATGGGATTCACTGGTTACAAGCATGCAACCACCTAGATCCCTAGAGCCAAGCAGGAAATTCAGCTATCTAAATCCCATGAACCTAGCTACAAATTCAACTACATAAAGCCTCCGCATACAACCCTTTATTCCTAGAAAGTCATGTCATTCTCAAAACGTCCCAACACAAATTTCACAAAGGAATGAACCCAAATAACCATTCGCGAATGCAATGCCAAAGGAACAAACCAATCCCAAGGAGACAAAGACAACCTTGAAATCCACACACCTACATTAAGCTAATAATAGGAACACACTCATCCAACTCGATACCTGACCCAAGGCATTTGTTTAGAAAAGCCCGAACCTAATGAACCGGTTGTCGGTCTCTTCGCCCAGTTCATCCGGTTGAGAGAGATTCTCAAAAATTTTCAAGACCTTCCTCATAGAGTCAGGAATCCAACAAAACAAACAGAGTGCAATTCCGACTCCGAATGAGTGAGAATCAACACAAACAAAGCAAAGTACCCAAACTGCTATTTCAAAAAACTGAACCTAATGAACCGATTGGTTCGATTTCCCAACCGGTTCAGCCAGTTGAGGAAAAACCTCAAATTTGGTCAGAAAATTCCTTAAAGAATAAAGAAACTAACAAACTAAACAGTACATGATTCTCAGCTCGGATGAGTGAGAACCAACTGAAACAAACCGTTGTGTTTTCTAAAACCGGGGCTGCCAAGCAAAAACTATTGAACTGGCTCCCACGTATGAGCGTGAAAACCAGTTCAAATGGTTGAGGAAAATCCTCAAATTTGGTCAGAATATTCCTTAAAGAATAAGGAAACTAAAAAAACAAATCATGCGTGATCCTCAGCTCCGATGAGTGAGAACCAACTGAAACAATTCGTTGTGTTTTCTAAAACCGGGGCTACCCAGCAGAAACTGTTGAAATGGCTCCCACGTATGAGCATGAAAACCGTACCATTAAATTCAAAGGAATGACACCCATGGAAGTCCCCATAGTCATCATCACTGTGTAGACCTTGAAGGTCTCATGAGATAATCAAAATTAAATATGCATAGAAGGCTAATGAGCCTTCTTGCCATGGCTTAGCCCCCGTGGACCATTGCCTTACCACAAAGCGTGGCAGGCGGCCAAGAAAAAGATATATTTTATTCAAGGATCAGAGCATAGGGAAGAAGATATGAAATAGAGTGGAGCAAGGGTCTAGTTCTCACCTCTTCCACAAAACCCAGAAAAAAATCCAAGCTAAGCATCCGAAAAAAATCAGAAAATGTGCATCCGAGCCCGGAAAAAGTGCCAAAGGTTCTTTACACTCTGATCTTTCTCTCCTTTCATATTGATTCCCACCTCGGCTCGATCCCTTTGAGTATTTCCACCTTCAAACTACGGAAGAGCTTTCCAAGTAACCTTGAAACCACACTCCCAGTAACTCCATACTTTGATTCCGTGCGGGTTGGCTCCTTAAGTTTTGACTTGCTTCACCGCAAATATCCACATGGATTCATGGTGAAATTTGCATGTAACTCAAGACAAAGCCCAAAATGGACCCAAAATCACGCCCAAGGCCGTCTGGAGCATATGGGCATGATCCATTATGGGATTTAGGCTCCCGAAAATCACAAAAATCGGCGCTCCGCTGGGCGCGTGAGCTAGGTTGAACCAGATGCCAACCGGTCGAGCCGGTTGAGGAAAATTATGAAATTTTGACATAATGTTCTCTTTTGGGCATGCTTCATTGAGGTCAATATAATTTACACATCACAGCACTTACCCTTTCTTTGGAACCACACGTTGGTAGCCCGTTGAGTGCTTCACTTCTCTGATGAAACTTTTGCCCTCGACAAGTTGTCTGCCGTCTAAATGATTTGAAGCGTCTGGAACAAATGTCGCCGCTACGTCGCTGGCTGGTGGCGAGATAATATTTAGTTTGTGAGAGGCCCGCCGTCGAGGTTAATCCCAATCATATCTTGAGTAGGTATGGCGAAATACATCTATATTCTACAACGCGGTCGTGATTTGCTCCTTTCTTCATTGGACGGAAAGCTAATATAAGTGAACTTTCCCATTTCGTCCGCGTCGCTCGGGGATCCACAGCCAGCGGATCCTTCTCTTCCCCCCTGATCTGGGTGGCAAACTGTGATTGCTATGCGGGGGTTTGATCTTCGAGGGGAGGATTTTCCGTGTTATTCTCCCCTCTCTATTCCTGCATAGATAGCTAATAACACTGTCGTGCGGCAAACTGACTGCTTAAAAGGTCAACCGGCGTTAGTCAAATTGCTAATCGTTTGGTGGTAGGTTGAAAGGATAGCTTTCATCGAGTGCAACCAGGTTCACCCCATTATAGCGTTGTAAGGCCCCAAGTCTTCGACAATTGAGAACATAACTTGTTGAGTCATTGGCCCGGAAAAGCACCCCAAGGGAAGCTGAAATCACCTAGAGTTACGGTAGTTACACCATTAAAACGGAAGAGGATTCACCTGATTGAGTTTACCACACCTAAGGAAAGCTTCATCTACTTGAAGGCCGGTAATTGCAAAAAGTCTGCTTGGCCCATTTTGCCGGGATATATTAGTGCCTGTGCACATCGAGCGTTAATCTGAGGAGGGTGAGTGCTAGTGCATCATGTGGGGCTGATAGTGCAATTTGGCAATGGAGGAAGGATATGGAAGTTACATCCCCATTGAAACTAGTTTCTTCATGTCTTCCTTTCGCGTGGATAGCATTTATCTGGGCCTTAACTATGGCAGCTCTCAAGAGTTTCTTGATTTGCGGCTTATTGTCTTGATCGTCAAGCGGTCCACACAGTATATAGTTAATGTTGGTCTAGATCGGACTAAGTTTCGCGTCTGAGCTATAACTTTCTGTCCATGGCCTTCCCTGATTCAACCCCGTGGTCAATTTCTCTTATATACCTCTACTGAGGAGTGTCCCACTGATCGGCTTTTCCATCATAAACTTTGGAAGCCTGAGGCACCTTTAGGTCTCATGCAATGATCTATGATAATCTGCGGTTGTTTCTTTGGGAGGGATCTGTTTGGATCGGTGTTGGCCATTTAAACTCTGGCAAGTTGCGAATGATGGGCAACAGCCTTTCATAAGAGACGTTCAGGGGAGTGAATTACGGGAGCTCTCCCTTCTTTTGTGACTGATCACGGGAAAGCTTTTGATCTCTGCTTTGACCATCCTTGGATTCGGACGGCTTCTTCCCAGACGGCTTATTTCCTTCAATCGGATGGTTTGTAATCACAATAGTCTGGGTTGCTTCTTGGATATTGTCCTCCATCATTAAGTACCTATCATTCCACCTGTACAACTCTTCCATTGTCGCTGGCGGATGTTTCATCGATGTAGGTGCCAAGTCCATGAGGACATCCGGGTTTCGCGGGCGACTACGACGTGAGTCCACCTTATGTAGGTCTTTGATTTTGTTTTTGTTGTAATAAAAATGTAAATGTAATATTTTGAGATAGTGTAACTTGTGTAAATGGAAGTAGTTAAATTCTATGCATGAAATGGGCCCAATAATGCCAAAAAATCAAGTTGAAGATCCTACCTTTGTGTGGCGTCTTACTTTGCCCTTGATTAATGGAAGGCGTTATAGTTTAGTGGTATCGAGCCCGAGTTTATGCATTTGCGGGAATTATTAGGTTAAACGTGCCCACGTAGTATTGTGTTGGCTAATGCGTATCATATTCTTGTTTTTATTTTTATATAGTAGACTAAGATCGGGAACTACCTAAGGAACAACGGTAAGGAAAGTGCCAAAAGTGTTAACCACTAAGATTAGGTCCATCGACTCAGGTCCTTTCGAGGCCGGCTGGGGTGAACATGAGAGTTCTTGTCGTGTCGACAAGCATTGTTGAAATTTCTCGGGATATGGCGAGGTCTTCGATCGACTCACGGCCCCTAGAGCTCCGATTGATTCGGTAAGAAAGCATGGAGTAGAAGAATTCCATGGTACAAGTCTGGAAGAGTCAGATAAAGCTGAGTTTTGGCTGGAGAAACTACAAAGGGCTCTGGACGAAGTGAAATGTCCCCCTAATCAAATGGTCAAATGTGTGGTCTCACTTCTGCAAGGTGTAGCTTATGATTGGTGGAAGTTAGTTCTAAGAAATCCACTACTTCCAGACCTAATTACATGGGACTTCTTTGTCCAAGAGTTGCAAACGAAGTATGTCACCGATGATTACATATAGACCAAATGGAATCAATTCCTAAATCTGAAAGAGGGGTATTTGACAGTGGTGGAGTATGAGAAAGAGTTTAGCCACCTCAGTAAGTATGCACCAGAACCAGTTCTTACTGAAACCTTCCGATGTAGACAGTTTGAGGATGGACTAAAGGAGTCTATAAAAGGTACCTCACGGTTGTTACATCATTTCAAGTGGTGAATTTCTATCAGCTAGTGCAAGCGGCTATGAAAATTGAGAAATCTGAAATGATGAGTTGGGAAAGAAAAACAGAGAGAAAGTTCTCCAAGGGTAGTTCCTCCTCAGGTAAAAGAACTAGAGAGTCTCAAGTTGAATCAGTACATAGTTCAACTCTAGAGGTAGAAGCGGGGGACCTACGACGATGCGAGTTCAGATAGGGGCCTTGACAAAACAAGGGGAAAGACGAGATGCACTTTGCCATAACTATCTTTACGATACTTGCGGTGATAATTAGATTGTTTCGCTATGGAAGCATAGAACATCTTATAGTGAACTATCAGCGAGGATATGGAACTTCTAGAAATCCTCAAGTAGTAGGGGAGGATCATATGTACCTCATGGAGCTAATTGATAAGGAGTAGAGGGCCGAGGTAGTTTAGAGGCTATTTATTAAGAAGATGTATTACATGTGATCGTCGCCACTAACAGTCACGGAGTCCGGCTCGAGCCTATGCGATGAGGACTCGTGAAAATCAGGATGCACCAAGGGTTATAACTGGTATTTTCACTCTCTATGACATTGAAATGCATGCTTTGATAGATCCTAGTTCTACACATTCTTATGTCTGCACCGAGGACTTGTTTGATAAAATGCCATCAGTAGAGCAATTGGCATATGACATGCATGTCACTAGTCCCGTGGGGCATAGTGTCAGGGTCAACCGAGTGTATAAGAATTGTCCTCTAGTGATCCATGATAGAGAGTTCTCTGATGATCTAATTGCATTTCCTTTTCACGAGTTTGACTTGATATTGGGGATAGATTAGTTATCCAAACATCGGGCTATAGTTGATTGTAATAAGAAAACAGTAGTGCTTAAATGTTTTGACTGTCGAGAGTAATTGTACATTATCCAGATCACGGACCCGATTTCAAATGTAATTTTCGCTATGCAAGCCCGGCGTTTTCTTAGAAAAGGGTATGAAACCTTTTTGGAATTGGTGCTTGACTCTAAGAGGGGACAGGTAAATATGGAAGATATTCTAGTGATAAAGGAATTCCCTTATGTGTTTCCCAAGGAATTACCAAGTTTACCACCCGAGAGAGAAGTAGATACATTTATTGAAGTTTTACTTTGGAGCAGACTCTTATTTCCTGGGCACCTGCATTGTGGCTCTAAGCTGAACTAAAGAGTTGAAGATTCAACTACAAGGCTATTGAACAAGGGATTCATCACGACTAGTGTTTAAGCCCTAAGGTCGCGGTTTTTTGTTTTCAAAAGAAAGATGGCACTCACAGATGGGCTGATTATCGACAAATAGTAGTGTGAAAAATAAAGATATGTTGCCAAGAATATAAGATCTTTTCGATCAGTTGAAAGGAGCGAGTGTCTTTTCAAAAATAGACATACTATCGGGATATTATCAACTACGGGTAAAAGATGTTGATGTCCCGAAAACGGCCTTTAGAACTCAATATGGTCATTATAAGTTTTTAGTAATGTCATTTGGGTTGACTAATGCACCGGCCGCATTCATGGACTTGATGAATAGGGTATTCCACCCTTATTTAGACCAGTTTGTAGTGGTATTCATAGATGACATCCTAGTGTATTCCAAGGATGCACAAGAACATAAACAAATTTGAGGATAGTGTTGCAGATCCTGAGAGAAAAACAATTGTTTGCAAAATTCAGTAAGTGTGATTTTTGGATTAAGGAAGTGTCATTCCTAGGCCATATTGTGTCTGCAGAGGGTGTTAGAGTTGACCCTGCGAAGATTGAAGCGATTGTGAGTTGGAAACCGCCTCGAAATGTAATAGAGGTGAGAAGTTTCTTGAGTTTAGTTGGGTATTACCGACGGTTCGTAAAAGGATTCTTTGTCATAGCCTCTACACTTACTAAATTTTCAGGAAATGGTGAAGTTTGAATGGGATGACAAATGTCGATCAAGTTTGATCGATTAAAGAAAATCTTGGTTGAAGCATAATGTTGACTCAGCCTACTCTGGGTGAAGAGAATATGTCATGTATAGTAAAGTCTTCAAGAGTTGGTTTAGGATGTGTATTGATGTAAGATGGAAAAGTGGTATGCCTCGAGGCGGTTAGGCGCATGAGTATAAAATTATCCCACATGATCTGGAGTTAGTAGCGGAAGTGTTCGCTTTGAAAATATGGCGACCTGCTTATATGAAGTAAAATGAATGTTACATATCATAAGAGTCTTAAGTATCCTATTAACTTAGAAGGAATGAACTTGAGGAGGTAGCATCGATGCAACAGGTGTTCAAAGACTATGATTGCATAGTTGATTACCACCTAGGAAAAGCTAATGTGGTAGCCGACGCTTTAAGTAGAAAGACAATTTATGTTTTGTCCCTGAAACACTGTATATGGAGATTTACATCTGCTGGAGCCTTGTTAGCTCAATTAAAAGCTATGCCAGATTTGAAGCAAATGATTATAAATGCTCAGAAAAATGATGTCAAGTTCTGACAAAGTCTGATTAATTAAATGGAGACAAAGCTGATTATTCTATAAAAGATATGGAGTCTCTATTATAGAGCAGTTATGTGTCTTGAATGTCGAAATGAAAAATTGATGTATAGAAAGCCCGCAAATACCATATTCACCATGCATCACGGAGGTAACAAGATGCGAGATTTAAAACATTATTGGTGGAAGAGGATGAAAAGGATATAGGCGAGTATGTATCTAAATGTCACAACGTCAACAAGTAAAAAGTGAACATCAAGTACCGCTGGTATGTTTAAATCCATTCAATTCCTGATAAATGGAGCGGCAATTTTCGGATTTTGTGTCGAATTTTCCCCTACGCCCAAGAGCATGATTCAGTTTGAGTAATTGTCGATAGACTTACAGAGTCTGCTCACTTCTTACCAGTCCAGCTTGACTATTCCATAGATCGGTTAGTAGAGCTTTATGTGAGCTAGATTGTCCGGTGCATGGGATTACTTATCAATAATTGTGGTTGCGATCAGTTCGTCGAGTTTGGAAAATTAAGTCAACCTTAGGTACTCGACTAAATTTTAGTACAACATTCCATCCACAAACAAATGGACAATCTGAAAGAGTGATTCAAGTGTTAGAGGACATGCTTCAGGGTTGTGTGCTAGATTTTCCCGGAAGTTGGGATAGGTATATTCCCCTTATGGAATTTTCCTATAACAACAGTTATCAGATAAGAATTGGTATGGCCCCCTATGAAACCTTGTATGGGAGGAAATGTAGAACTCCTATCTGTTGGGTAGCTTTGAGCAGGCATAAAGTAATTGGTGGGACATAGTGAAAGACAAGAAGAAAAAGGTTCGGGTTATTGACAACGATTGAAAAGCTGCGAGTGATGAGTAAATGGTATCTTCGATTTAAAAGAAAGATATTGAATATGAAGTCGAACGAGTCTTCTTGAAAGTATCAGTGGAGGGAAAGATACTCGATTTGAAATAAAGAGCGAGTCAAGGTTTATCGGATCGATATGAAATTTTAGAAAGAATTAATTTAGTAAGCTTATCGTTTGGCCCTCCGCCCCGAGATTAGTAAATTACATAATGTAATTCATATGCCGATCTTGAAGATGCGTTTGATGAATCACACATCTTGCCCGTACAAGATATACAAGTGCAATCACACTTCTCTTATGATGAACAACCAAAATCCATTCTAGCTCGTGAAGTGAAACAATTGTGAAACAAACAAATCCCTCCGGTAAAAATACTTTGGCAACACCACGGTATAGTGGAAGCGACTTGGGAACCAGAATCGATAATATTGGCATAGCACGCATGACTCGCCAGGTTCAAGTATGAATTTCGAGGTGAAGCTTTTAAGGGAAGAATTTGTAACACCCCAAATTATACCCTAGTTGTAACGCTCCATCCCCTAGTCGGTGGTAGGTGAGGGGACGTCACACGGACCTGAGACTTTTAACCTGATTTTTCCAACATTGGTGGGCCCATTTCAATCATATAAATCATAATGACATGACTTGTAATACTACCACCGTAGTGGTGTTTAAATTGTCCTTTACATATATTGGAGTCTCATTTACTTGTACTTACACAAGTTCCACAATTACAATATTTTACATTTACATTTCAAAAACAAATTCATGGCCCTATATCATAAAGACTCCTAATGCTATGTTGGCCTTGGCAAATGTGGGATGTCTCTGACGACCTCTTCAGTACCTACACGGATAAAACACCTGTGCTAAGCTTATAGCTTAGTGGGAAAACATATAACATATATTAACACATGCGTGGTCTGATCACATTACCATATAACATAATTCATATATCAAAATATTCCACGTCTCGAAATAGGAGTTCATAACATAAATCTTGTAACATAAAAGGTACCCATGCAGAATCGCTCTGAGAACATAATTAAGATATGCCTTAGCATCAGAATATTCACATCTCCCGTAGGAGTTCATAACATAAATCTTGTAACATAATGTACCTGTAGGTACACTACAGAACATAACTGAGATATGTCTTAGCATCAGAACTTATTACTTTTGTTTTCATATAATTATTTCCATATATCATATTATTCATATACATAACATATAAGTGTTTTCCTGCATAGACCGATAACAATGAATGAGAGAGACATAACCTGATAATTTTGAAGGTGCAATCTGATGCTGGCAGGTGTCGAAGCCTGTGAGGGCGTGCACGCCTACGATAGCAAGTGTGTGCTATGTAGGAGTGTCTTAGCACTGAACAAACAGTGTCGAAGCACTAAACATAGACGTGTCTACCCACCTACTTGAAGTGTGTAGCCTATGCGGGTGTGTCGTAGCTATGGGCAGAAAATTCCAATTTAAAAAGAAGGGCAAAATCGTAATTTCGTTAAAAAAATCAAAATTTTTCTAGATCTTGGATGATGAAGCAGTTTTACCGTTGGAATCGTCTCGCTGAAATCTAGCTAACACATCGAGATTTCGGTGGAATTAGGGGCGGTCGAATTTACCGTTTTTCGAACTACCGATGTCGGGTCTTGAGTAAAGCGATATTGATGTGGCCAAAGTCGCGTATAACGTATCTTCGTGTGACATAAGTTTGTGTTGAAATGATGGGAACGGACGGCGAGATGTAGTGCCAAATGTCGAAAATCAAAGTTTAGGGACATAGATGTCATTTTGGAAACTTAAATGATAATGGACAAAATTCTCGAATGGTGTCATCTCTACAATGAAAAAGGCCAAAACGTGAAAGGGAGGAGATGGAGATTTCATTTTAGTGAGGAAAAGTGTGACTACTGCAGATTACAGGCGTCAGGCGTTGGTCGTTGGGACAAGAAGGAAAGTCGCTCTACGCATCGAGGCCTACGCGTGGGCTCCGATTTTGAGGAGTTTTGACAAAATCCGTGAGGTAGGGGTTTCATCCTACTTGTTTTACTCTTGATTTAAGAGCTTTGTTGATGTTTCGATTGGTTTAAAGGCCTTAGCGACCGTTTGTCAGTCAAAACTTGGGGCAAGGTGTGGAATTTTAGACCCATTGGACAATCCGTGGCTTGTAAGGCTGTTTGGGTGCTTATTTCATAGTTTATGGAAATAAATTGTATTGTGATGTGTATGAGGTAGTAATATGAATTCGGGTTTTCACGAATTAGGCAGATGTTTGGTGATTTCTTGGTGGCGAGTAAGCGGGGTTTGTTCATGTGAATAGTGTTCACAAGATATTTTTGTGAAATAATGTGTTTGGTTGAGTAATTCAAATCGAATTGCTCGTAGTTGTTAATTAAGCCCACACAGGCTAATTTTGGTGTAATGGATTGTGAAATTGCATAACATGTTTTATTAGTGATTAAATTATGTAAATGTATATCATGTTATATATATTTGCATGTGTTATATAGTGTATTGAAATTGGCGTCGTCTGCATTAACGTATGTCTTTGGGGCGCACAGAAACTTGATAGGAGTGAGTGCATGAGGTGTTGAGAAGGTATTTGAAGGGTTGGTAATAATAATAATTATCGGAGTGTGTCCATTACAAAATCGGGTAGTCGCATAAAATATCAATCGTCGAGTCGGCCCCGAATTGATATACATCGGAGGGGTTATCCACTAAATAGAACATCGGGTCGAGTCCATTTCCTTATATCGGAGGGTTGTCCACATTTAAAAACAAATACCTTTGTTTTGAAAATAATGTTTCTCATACATGGCAGAGCGAGTGTGAAGTCGGTGAGGACTCGGAAGTAGGTTGGTCATTTAGACATTCCAAGTAGGATCACGAATTTGCTTGAATGTGTGTTGTTTAAGCTGGAGCATTGCATATGCACTTAGGTGAGGATTAACCCATTTAGGGTGATTCGCTCTTGGCGATAGCTCACCTGTCGAGGAACATTTTTCGGTACGAGGGGAGCGTTCGAGGAGACGGCTCATCCCCGATTTAGAAGAAAGTCGGGTTGTGGCTTTGGTTTTATTAAGTACACATGTATTAGAACTCTATAAGTTTGATATATGATGTATAAGGATAATTTATTTCCTCTTTAAACTATTGTATGTAGTTGGGATTATTTGGATGAGTATTGGTTTATGGGCCCAAGTGGTCATTTTCACTCATATATATATTATATTGGATTGTTTAGGACAGGTTTGTATATAGGTAAAGCTCCCATTACAAAGGGGGCTGCCTTTCGATTTTCGTGAGATGTCGGGTCACGGAGCATTCCGCAGTGTTCCGTAGGTTGTGGTGATCGGCAGGCCACGAGGTTTTGAAATCAGTAGCCTTGAGTGAGTGCTTATTCATTATTAAATTAGGTCTTAGGCACGTAATTATATGTGTGGGCTTATTGTATTGTTCTTAATCACATTCTTGTATTTATATAGCAGCACACAAATAAGGAGCGAAAACAAAGTGCCTTGAAACGGGATCGGCCAAAGTGACGACATTTCACATATAACTTGTATCACAGTACGGACCCTTTCATTCAATTGTTGGGATCCACAAATTTAATCCAATTGATGGTTTCGAATTAACGAGAAGAAGGAACAAAGCATGACCCCCGGGCTTCCTTTGGCTTGAGCGCAGGCGAAACTGACCTTGTGAGGCAGCGAGACTAAAATTTAAGGCTTGGGGCTTGCCTAGGCGAAGCGAGATCGGGCTTGTACAGAAATTGGGGCTTTTTACCCTCTTTCACCGAAAATTTCCAACCAAAACAAAACAACCTCAATCAACTTCAAATTCCAACTCAAACCAACCAAAAACACTTTTATTAGAGTTTTCCTACCTGAGCCCTAAGCAAGGAAGGATTTGATAGTTTAAAGAAGAATTTCATACCTTGATTTCTTCTCTTCCTTCTCTTTACAAGAACTAGTAGAGCTCCAAAAGATGGAGAGATCAAACCAAAATTTGCCCTTCTCCCAACCGTATGCCCTATCTCTCTTTGAGCAAAAAATGGAGAACTTATCCATTCAATAGACAAGTTGTTTGTCTTAATGCCATTTGGCTCCAAGTTTGGCTTATTGCATTTTGGTCCTTCCTCTTTATTTCATTTGCAAGTCAACTTATTCAAATTCTATAATAACATATAATCTTTTTATCTTATGTCCCTTGGGTCCTTACTTTGTCAAATTACCATTTTGCCCTTTTCCCACTTAGCTCTTAATTTCCGAAAAATGCAAATCAAACTTATATTATCTGCTCAAGCATGTAATAAAACTCTTGAGTATAATTTGAGGTGTTCTGTTGCCTTGAGTTTTATAGCGTGTTTAAGTATAATAAATCGAATTGTAATTGTAGGAAATTTAATAGTTATGTGTGCAAAAGGGATATAATCGGAATTATTAAAGAAGTCAAAAGGATAATGGTAATTTGTCAAATTTGGGTCCATAGGGTCATTAAGGTAGGAAAGGTTATATAGTAGAATTTTGTTAAGTTGATTTGCAAATTGAATAAGGAGGAAGGACTAAAATGCAAAAAGGAAAAATTGAGCCAAATTACCTTAAGACAACATATTGTCTTTTAGAATGGGAATTCTCATTTTGGCTTTGAGAGCTAGGGCATCCAGTTGGAGAAGAATAACCAAGTTCTTTTGGTTTGTTTTTCTCCTTTTGTTTGGGGCTCTACTTGTACATGTAAAGAATAGAAGAAAATGAAGAAAATGAAAGCTAGGTTGAAGCCTTCAAGATAATCAAGGTTATGAAAAATCCTAACTCTCCCCATATTTGTGTTTTTGGTTGGTTTGAGTTGGGTTTAAGAGTTGTTTTGATCTAGTTTTGTTTTGGGTTGGAATTTATATGGTAAAAAGGGCTAAAAATGCAACATTTATGTACAAGTCCAACGCCCTTCGCCAAGGTGTCCACCTTATAGCTTATGTCTCTTAGCTAGGAAGGTACGTTCGCTTAGGCGGGCAGGGCTCCTATATGACCATTCTGCTTTGATTAGGCGAAGGTTTGCCTTCGTGATTTCCACTTCACCTAAGGCGAAGCTATACTTCCCCCTAGGCAAGCAAGTCTTACAGACAGGCTATGTTTTTACCTTCTTAGATTGCTTATTTTGCTTTCAGGAATTCTACAAGATCTAAGCAAATGGGAATTAGTGTAATCCTTAGAATTTAGTATGAATTCTTGCATTTTGGGTTACATAAACACGAATGGTATTAAGACCGATTATAACATCCCAACACATATAATTATATGCGCTTAAAATGGGATAGTGAATAAATAGGGTTTGTCTTGCCTACTCGCTCCTTGTTTCATCACACCGGCTTCTGTCTGTTTCATACTTACCCAATGCGTATGTTTAGTGCTATCGGCCTCCACAATTGTTGAAGCCATTAAGTGGATTCCGTTTACGGCCACTTCTCATTGCATGCTATCTTTGTACCTACAAGTACACATTAATGCAGTGTTCACGGTATTCATTTTCACTAGTATGTACGAGCTGACGTTTATATGATACCTTATCACGAATAATGAACCATATGAAAACAAAAACAACCAGCCCTGATGCTAAGGCATATCTCAGTTCTATTATGTAGTGTACCTACGGGTACCTTCTGTTATGAAATTCTGTTATGTACTCCTATGGGAGAGATGAATACTATGATATGTGAAATAATTGTCCATGCAAGTATACTATAACTGAGGATCATTATAAGTGGTCATATATGTTATTCTGTTTTCCCACTAAGTTTGAAGTTTAGCACGGGTGTTTCATCCATGTAAGTACTGAAGAGGTCGCAAGGGACATCCCGCATTCACCAAGGCCAACATAGCATTAGGAGTCCACCTTATGTGGGTCTTTGATTTTGTTTTTGTTGTAATAAAAATGTAAATGTAATATTGTGAGATAATGTAACTTGTGTAAATAGAAGTAGTTAAATTCTATGCATGAAATGGGCCCAATAATGCGGAAAATCAAGTTAAAGATCTACGCTCTGTGTATGGCATCCTCGCTGCCCGATTAAGGGAAGGAGTTACATAAACATTGACATGTCGACATGTCGTGGCCACTAGTTTTTGAAGAAGTTATCATTTTTGACCCATCTTTCAAGGCCCATTTTGAACTTATATAAAAACTCTTTATTTAGAGATATTAGGTTCGGGCACTTGAGGTGAGGGCTCCCTATTCTAGGGTTTTTCTCCTTGAGGAGCTTTGTTCATCTTTTAGGTTCGATTTCATAGATTTAGGAATTTTTGTGAAGAACTTGGTTTATGGTAGTTATTGTTGGGAAGCCTGACCTTATGAGTGTAGTTTCATCTTGGATGTAGTTTGAAGATATTTGGAGCTTAACCTCTGTTTTGTATTTCCATCTCTAATCCTTTTTCAATTTCTGCAGTTTTATGTTTGCCTTAAACATGATTTTGCTGATTTTGATGGTTGAAATGATAGGCTAAACATTTCGTAGGATTGGTTATCAGATTTGATGTTTGATTCATCTAATCTTTAGTTTTGTTTGATGATTTATGCTTGATTTGAAATATTTGGTGTTAAATCATAGGAAGATTATGATTTTGGTTAATTGATGCATGTTAAGAATTGGGTCTTCGATCCTTTTACTAGGGTATCCTTGGTGACGTTGAGATTACACCCTAAAATCTAGTTTTGATTTTCTTAAGGTGTGAATCAGCTAATTGGAATTCTAATTAACCTAGTTAAAAAAGTTTAGGGAATTAGAAATGTCTAGTACTAAATGGATTTCACTAGGAGGGGACACCAAATGTATTAAGTGAGGATTTTTAATACTTGTGTGACCAATATTAAAGGGCTTAGTCCCGAATGGTTATTGCAAAATTCTTTGACGATAGAGCTCAAAAATGCATTTGAAAAGTATCGCCCCTATCGACCTAGAAGAACGTAACTGTGAAAATGTGGATAGTGCGAGAAAATATAAGAGGGAACATGAAAGTGAGATCCTTATCTAAATCCTCAGGACCAATTCAGGTAAGTAATTCATTCGGTAGTGTCTCATATAGATGAACCATTAAGCATCATTGAAGATAACCAACCATAGTTCCTCTCTAAGTCGTTTTCTCCATGTTTTATTCAATTGCTCTAGTTTTCACAAATCACTCTCTGTTTTTGTTTAGTTTTATTTTTAATTACTTTTATAATTTCATCAAAACATTTAGGCGCTCAGATAGTGAACAAATCAAGTAGTCGGGCTACTCAATCCCCCATAAAACCTACAATCCTCGTGGGAACGATCTCGACTCATAATTAAAAACCACTTTATTACTTGTGACTCGTGCACTTGCAGGCTTAGGTTGCCTCATTTTTATATACACACATTGTAGAGACGGGGACTAACAAGTTTTTGGCGCTATGCCAGCAACCTAACACTCCTAAAAATAAATGAATAAATAAAATTTAAAATAGATAAAAATTATATATATTTAAATTATTTAATAGTATAGATTTATCAAATAATTTTTTTAAAATTAAACAAAAATAATATTTTAATTTGGGATTTATTTTTCATTTTCTTTCACTTATGTATTGTTAAAACTTGTGCTGTACCACCATTTCCCTTTTTTATGTTTCAATTCTCATTTCTTTTCCTCCATATTTTCTTTCACTTTTGAGTACATTAGCATAACATTTTATATGAAAATTGGATTTTATTAAATTTTCTTTGGTTTTGAGAAATGTCATGGGCCAACTCATACAGGCAGCGACGGGACTCATGCGGTAGTCTCACATTGGCCTTTTCAAGAGATCAAGCCTCTGCGCGTCATTAAGCTTTTATCTTGTGTTGATTGAGCACCGTCACGGCACGAGGCACCGTTTATTAGGTTGACGAAAACCGCCCCAACATAGTCAAGTACGAGCCCCAGTTCGGCCTCACAAGCTTAATCGGGTCGACTTGCCGAAATTCAGTAAAACTACGTACGTTCAGCCACATGCCTTTAGGCGCTATCTCACCATTCCACTCAAACCCGACTGTATGCTTGATGTTCATTTAGCCCTTCGGTCACAATGCACATACAATAAGTCTGTGATAGTAAGCATAATAATTTAATAATTTAAAAATATTTACCTAAAAAGTTATAACTAGTAAAATATTTAAAAGCATTTATAGGAAATGTATAATAACAATGTTTCTTGTAGTTAATGTTTTAGTTTAAGTAAATGATGTGCAAAACATCATATAATGTAATTCCTAAGTTTTCAATTTGAGATTTATATTTTTATTTCTAAGAAATTATTATATTAATTAATTAAAATCTTACTTAATGTTTTATTATCTAACTTCAACCAACAATCTTCATAGAAATAAATATATTTTAGAAAAATAAAAATATGTTATAAAAATATCATTAGAATAATTATTTTATTATTAAAATAATAAAATAATATGAAAAGATAATAGTATAATTACTGAAATAACAGGGAATATCATTACTAAAATATGGATCTCATTATCTTTATACCTAAAGATTTGAATAGGTAGATTTAGGGGATAAACAAGAAACCTTGTATATTTGTCCCAAAATCTTTATATATAAAGATAGAGTAAAAAAGTAAAGCATGGTTTGGTGGAGATGATGATGGTATAGGCAAATTTCATTTGCCTTATCATCGTTTTAGAAAGAGAAATAATAACATGTACGGGGTAGGAGTTAGGACAGAAAGATGATAGCGGATGCGATGCCGCTCACCACAAAACCCCACTTGATTTTAGCGCGAAAACAACGAGAACACAAAGAAACACTTCCAAATGTTCTGCTCATCATCCCATCTTCTTCTCCACAGATGCTTCTCCACATACACCATACCCCACTCTACCTCCATCGCAGTCCGTTCTTCTTCGAGCCTCCAAGAGATCCCCAAGTCTACGCCGGAATCCAAGGAACAGGGAGGACCGACTTCGCTGCTCTACTCCTCGACTCCTTTCCCTCCGATCAAAGCCGCTAAGAGGGTGGTGCTGGTGAGGCATGGCCAGAGCACGTGGAATGAGGAAGGTAGGATCAAGGGAGCTCAATTTTCTACTCTGTTCTCACCCAGAAGGTGAGGCTCAGGCCGGACACTCTCTTGGTCTTACTGACGATGCCTTCGATGTCTGTTTCTCCAGGTTCATTTTTCTTTCCAGATTCTATTATTTCCTTTTCTAAAACCACGAAAAGTGTTCTACTCGTTAATTTCTAACCAAACATGCCTTTTGTTTTGTTTCTTTGAAATTTCATTTCGGAATTGTTGTTTAGAACTAGAAAAATAGTAGTTTAGATCGAAAGTTGCTTCCCACTACCTGTCTCTCTATTTTTATCTGAGTTTTTTTTATGGAATTTAGAATGCCTATCTAACTTCTGATTTCTTTGAATTTAAGTTTGGAGCTTCAAAATATATGCCATATAGTTTTAGTTCCAAAACGTTCAATTGTGAAAATTACTGGAACAAATCAACATATTAATGTTTTTGGAAATATAATAATGTTCTGAAAATGCTGATTTGATTTTGGATAGCTGTTTCGTAAGCTTTTGACTGCTTAGAAACTCTAATTTATGAGGAAACTATTAATTTTTTGTCAATGAAATTTAATCCTTCGTGGCTTCTCAAGTACAGCTTCGTTTTTTTTTTATATATATATATATTTTTAGTCTGTTAACTGGAGCAGCAATTTTTTTTTTCTTTGTTTCTTGGCCCCTGATTGAGATCAGAAGACAGCGCTGAAGTATATGGGATACCCATAAGGAGAGATAATTACGAATACTTGACCTTCGGGAAATTGATCTTTATTCATTTCAAGTTAGTTTGATTACTTATTATTGTGTTTGTTTCATGGAAATGCGAATTTTTCTTGTTCTTTCTCTCTTTTTATTTTTATTTTTTTACGTTTCTTTTTTTCTTAATATGCTTAAGTCTGAAAGAGACAAATAGGTGGAAATATTTGCTTACACAGATGGTTGTGATCCTATTGATTGGCGTCAGGGCTCTTGAGCATGGGAAGATGAATTTGATATCGCTTTTCGTCAATGGCAGCTTGATGCTGCTAATTTCAATATTGATGGTCATTATCCAGTGAGGGAGTTGTGGGCACGTGCTAGAAGCTGCTGGACTAAGATCCTCTCTCATGAAAGCAAGTCAGTTCTTGTGGTTGCTCACAATGCCGTTAATCAGGCTCTCGTTGCAACGGCCATTGGTACTGTTTCCCATCTTATTGTTAATTTGGTTTCATATTATGTGAATTTTCCATTTTCAATTTTGTTTTTCCCCCTCCCTTGTAGTGTAGAGTTCCAGAACAAGTATTTCGGATTTTATAGAGTAACTGCGATGTTAAGTGTGCTGGATTTCATACACAAGCTGACGGTGGGCCTCCATATATTTGTCTTAATCGTTTAAATCAGGTATATGGTTTAATGCATAGAAATTTTAATACACAGAATTTTTGCATTATTTTTATTTGGTTCGTTTTTTCTGTATATCTGGGCTTTATCAATGATTTAAGGATGGTGTCCTGGAGGTCGAACCGTAGGGGACATTCAACCTCTGATTCATCTTTTTTTCTTTTTTCTTTTGATTAAAAGTTTGAATTTCTAATGCTTTAGTTGCTTCAGAGTCTCTCTTTGCTGGTTCCAAAAAAACTGTGTCCAAGTTTGACGAGAGCAGTTGACTGTAGGTCATCTCAAACAGTTATTTTCCTTTTGTGCTATTTTAATGTGCTTTTTGAGGTGCTTATTTGGGGATAATGTGATTTCTGGCAATCACTTAAGGGTCCTTTATTTCTGAGCTGGCTTATCAGCTTAGAATCCATTCAACAACTCAAACAAAAACCTTCCAAATTCCAATTGTCTAAACAGAAAGAAGAAAACTGCAAATATTTTCTGCCCTCAAATGGTAGTTTTTCTTTTCCACTCACATATGTGTGCAAAATTGATATAGTTGAATTCATTTAAAGAGCTGTACTACATCATTCTTTTTTTCATCATTCAGATTACCTAGGGTCATATTCTTCAATCTTCATTATATCAGAACCACTATTAATGTTTCTACTTTACAGAAAATAGATTGATTCATTAAGGTTTAAATACCTAATTTTGGTACCCAGCCAGGTTGATATTTCAGAGCATGCAGTTTAACCAGGCAAATTGGCAGATTAATGTGAATCAACTGTTATTTGGAGGGTGGTTTTTTAAGTTTTCAGTGCATACAAGTTTTTCCTATGATGAGAATCACTGAACTTTTTGAAATTGCTTTTAAGCCTATGGGCTATGTAATATTTGATTGTTGGAAGCTTCAGTAGCATGTCTTAGAGTATATTAGTCATAGACAGTTTGCATTGGACTATATGTTGTACTTTATTCAGATTAGGGTGATATATCAAAATCGTTAAAAATGGTGCCTCTAGATTAGGAACCTTTAAAATCTATGACACACAAGGTGAGTCTTGCTTAAAATCATGTTTCACGAAAATAAGCTTCACATCTATTATTGCAATCACTTTATAAAATGCGAAGAATTAGGATCTAATTCATCTTGTGTGTTTTGTATCTTTCTAACTATAGAATCGATAATAATCATTTGGAATGACTGATTCTAAGATTAGTTTTCCAAGTTTATTTTGAAGTTACCAAAATAACTATTTCAAATAGTCTACAGTTAAACACAATGAGTGGGATGCAAGCTATAATTTGAACATGTGAATATTATTCTTTCTTAGTACTTCCAGATGCCATTTATTGTCTTTAAGTCGTTTCGTGGCTCCATTGTTTTGCCCAGCCAACCATCTTGTGGAGTAATTTTGTTGTCATATAATTGGCATTGAACCATTGGTGCAGACCCCGAGTTCACCTCTTGCTGGTGGAAGTTCTGGAGGCAGAAAAACCAATAAGCGGATCATACTTGTCTGTCATGGATCACAGGCTAATACAGAGGTATGGAAATGCCGACATGGATGTGACATTCATTTTGTTTATAGTTTTTTGGTATTCATCTTCTTCATTTGACTGATTTGATCAGATGTGACTGGTTGGATCATCTATGGAAATTAATAAAGAAACAATGGTTTATGTTTCTTGCATTTCTGTTTGCAACTGTTGAAATTTTTTCCCACCAGTGGAGTCTTAGTTTTTGCTGTTTGATCAAAACAAATATATTGAGAATGGAAAAAGCATGATGGGGTGTAGAACCATACATTACACAGAAGTTGCTAAGTCACTTTGCAATACCAGGTATGAATATACAAGTTTCTGGAAACATTAATTTCAGGAATCATTCTTGCAGTCATCTTCTTCCTAAACTAAAAAACTAACTGTTATTTGGATGTTCAAGGACTGAACTTGATATGAGAGAACGACACTTGAATGTGCTGATGGTATGGTAGTGAGCATGAGAGGAGAAATATCCGTCTTCCACCTTACCAATCTTGAAAATCCGAAAGGAAGAAAGGGAAACTACAAAGAATAGTTGTGCAAATTAATAAATTTTATGATACATCAGATGCAACTTGTGTGCATAAAGGATTTTATAATAATCCAAAGTTACCAGTGTATGTACAAGTGAAGTTAGGAACTATCCAAGACTTATGGCGGTCTTGATATACAGCGGAATAGTTTTATGAACATTTGAAAATGATGAGTTGATCTTATTTATACTCTTATGACCCTGACATTCATGCCTATCATTAAGCAGATAGCTTTATGGTAGAACTACCCTGTATGAATATAGAAGGAAATTGCCAAGCATGAATGCTTGTGCTATCAAGTCTTTATATGAATATTTTTATTCCCTTTTTCCCTTTCCCTTTTGGAATCCTAATTTATGATTGCAATAAAGTAAAATAGCTGTTCAACATGCTTGCTAGAAAAGGAAATGCTCACAAAGATTCTGTTTGAACACCAGCGACAGTCTCCTTGATCTGTGCATTGCGGTTTGTCATTTTTCAAATCTAAGTGCTTTAAACATCATCCTTAATGTTCAACAGGTCAAGTTTCCCAACTTAGGTGACCAACCAATGAACATGCTTGGGGTTGCTCTGGAGTACAACATCTATATCATTTTGCATCTTATATTGTTTGTTGTAAAAGAAATATGATCTACTTTTCTTGTGCACATCACAATAGGCCCAAAAAACTGCAGAGCTACTTCTTGATTTGTCGGTAAACTGCATAATTACAAGCTCTAAGGCTGCCTCTGTTGAAACAGCGAATGCCATCTCCAGAGTAAGATCATCCTCAATGCTCTGATAACATAATGATTCATATCTTCTCTGTTGAAAAGTGTGTCAAATTCCACTGCCGCACTCTACTTACACCAACTGGTTGATTTGCTTATAGGTGCAAGAAGCTGCAGATTGCTTGGGGGCCGATTGTGTCCCTCGCTACGTAGAGATGAAGCAAATGCAGAACCTTGATGTTGAAAAAGTCCTTGGGCAATCAAAACAGGCGAGTATCTAGTACTAAATATTTGAGATTTTCCTCATGCTGTATTCAGTTGCCAAGGAAAGAACATAAAAGAACTTACAATATACATCACTTTTGTAACTTTTCAATTAATTTTCTCCACGTTTCTCTGGAAGCTAAATGGGGCATGTACTAAAGGAAAATGAATTATTTTTTTCTAGGCGCACAACTAGCCTTGAGTTTACAATAACCAAAATTGTGCTCATCTGGAAGATCAGAACCCCGCATGCTAGATTTTAGAGAATTGGGTCTCAAAAGTATCTGTGTCTGTCACCACTTTGCTATACTTACAATAACAAATGTGAAGTATGTTATTCATATTTAACCAAAATCTTACAAGTTTGAGCTTTTAGGAGAGTTGGTCGTTTGACATGGTATCAAAGCTTGGATTGGCAGAAGAAGATCATGGGTTCGAGATCTCTTTCTATAATTTGTATATTTGATCTTCATTTGTGTATTTGAAAGTCCATAGTAGAACTCCATTTGATTTGTTTGACTATCTAGGTGCGGGTACCACCTGTGTCTAAAAGTTTATTTCTCCATCACAGGAAGCAACGGAGGTTCCACAACAGCCTGGTTGGATAAATGGATTTGAGGATGGAGTAGTAATGACAGCATTGTGGGATCAATCAGGGAAGGCCTGGGAATCTCTGTTGGAAGAACTGTCAGATGAATCGGAAGAAGGAAAGATTGTTGTAGTAGTTGGCCATCCAGCGGTTCATATTGCACTAATTGGGCGGTGTCTAAATCACAGGTAAGGAATGGATGGGATCATTTCATCTTGTTCACAGGCAGCATCAGTGTTCTTGATTTCCCGGATGGACTGGCAGAAGAAGTGGTCCGCTGCATAAATTACCTGCCCATTTGGAAGATGGTCAATACCCATCACCAGATCAACATCTGATGATGAAGAGTTTTAGCTGCAACCTGCGTGTCCACTGTCATTAAGGAGAGATGGCTTTTCTCCTTAAAAATTATTTGAAAAAATATATAATAAAAAAAAAAAAAAACAATTGTAAGAAGTTTGTAAACTATAACTATGTATAGAGCTGTTTAGGAAATATACCTTTTTTGCCCATTAATAGGAATGTCAGGTGGGCTGTGAAATGAAATATTCTTAGTAAATGGAAATTAAATACCAATCTTTATTTTCTTCTAATCACAGTCTCTTATATATCAACAAGCGTTGTGGCATGTGGCTCATTTTGAGAGTAAAAGGGTCGGATAAATGCCGGAGCAGAGCCTTGTGGTATGGTTTATAAGAGTGTAGAGTGTTTTTATAAAATTGATATCGGTGTTATTTTAAATGCAGCACCTAGTTATCCCTATTTTAGACATAATGAAAGTTTGATTTACTGTTTCTGGATGTAGACACTGTCGAAGTAAAAAAATCCTGTGTCCTCTTCTAGCTTTCTATTTCTAATCATATTTGTTGCAAGAATCACAGCAACAATATGTATTGTAATTTATATGTTCAAGTTCTCTTTAGCCATTATATTTTACAATAAGATGTTGAGTGTTAGAATGCATCACAGTGCATCTGTAACATTACCCTTGGGTGATCACCACACTTGGAAAAAAAATGCCTCACTAAAACTATTATGAGAAAAACTTAGGAAAAAAAATACAGTATTCTTATAAATTTCAAATTAATCTTGATTTGTTATGTTCTTCTAATTAAAACTTTTACGAGTGAGAAACCAAACAACCTTTAATATGAAGAAAAGAGCAAAATAATAACAGCATTTTATGAAATTTTTTCTTCTTTTTAAATATTTTGTGATTAATGATCACAAGCTGTAGATCTTATTAACTCGTTTTAAAATTTACTTATTCACTTTTTATCACGATACTCCACTAAGATTCATGTGTATAAAAGAAATAATTGGAGTGATATATTTTTGGTCCTATCACGCTTAATGTAATTTTATTTTATTTATGCTATATATGTATACAATGTTGTGGCTTCAGTCAAACGATAATTTCATTTATAGAAAATAGAATATATATGATCGAGTATAATTTGAAAGGTACATAAATATATTGATGGAGAATCCATGGGGTAAAAACAGAAGCACGAAGAAAACTGAAAACCAAGAATCAAGGAGTCAAAGAAATAAGTAGAAGGTATGGTGTATATATTTATTGAAAGTAGGAAGAAAGATGTAAGAGATAAGATGCACAAATACCTTTGATATTTGGTCATATGTTTAATTTGACCTTTATAACTTTTTTTGGGTTCAATGTTATCTTAATGTTTGTTTCATAACTTAAATATGTATCCAATATCAATGGAGTGAACAAATGAGCAAATGGGCGTCTAACACCATTAACATGTTACCCACACGTGACATAATTTGTTATTGTTCAAGCCATTGATAGGTGACATGTCAGTGGCGTTAAATGTATGTTTACCCATATGTTCACATCGTTGACGATAAAGACATATTTGAGCTATATAATAAACATTAGAAGTAGCATTGGACTCAAAAGAGTTTAAGGACCAAGTTGAACACGTAGTCAAACATCAAACGTATTTGTGTACCTTATCTCAAAGATGTAGTTTTTTTATCTTGATATTTATTCAATTTGCATTACATCATAGTATTTTGTTCCTCATAAATTTGTTCTCATTGGAACTCGAATCTTGAACCTCGTCTATCTCTATGCCCGCCTAAGCTCTTAACCACTTGAGTGAAGTCTTATTAGCAAAGATATAGTTATTTTAACTCAAAGGTTCAATGAGGTGAACCGTAAATCCTTTGAATACACAAAGTGGATTTAAGAGTAATTTTTAGGGATGACAATGGGGTTAATTCGAGACAGGACTGTTAGATTAATTTATTATTCTATGGACTAAGTATAATTATATTACAATTTTAATTGTAATATTGTGCATGTTAAATATGGATTATTTATGAGATGGTTTAATATTATTTAGTTGGACTGTGGTTTTATCTTCTCACCTTTTGCTTTGGTAAACTGTTGTAGCTCAATTGTTCCATTTTTCTCTATATATATGAGTAAATAGAGCTCTATAATTGAATAAGAGTTTGGTATAACACACTTTGAGGGGAAGGAAAGATTCATCTTCAATCTTAACTTTTCTTTGATCTCATTCTTACAGATTTGGAAGACTAATGACAATCAATAATTTCGGATCTATGTCAGGTATGTTTTCTACATACTATGAATTCATATGTTTCTTTGTTCAATAAGAAGTTATTATTTTGTAATATATTTATTGGATTTTTTTATTGATTAATTGTTTTTAGATAATAATACCCTTGATCATACAAAATAATTTAGCAATTTATATGAGAGCCATTTTAATCCGCAATGAAACTGTCACATTTGCTTTTTTATATTTTCTGTGATTTGTTTGTTATTATCAAGGAAGAAAATGTCCGAAATTTCGGCCGAAATATCTGCGAAATTTCGGTTATCGGTGGAGTTCGATAAGATATCTCCACCGATAGTCGATTATGCCAAATTTCCCCGATTTATCCCTCCTTTTGTTCCTTAGCTGCAAAAATCTGACAAAAAAATGCTTTTGGGGGGGTTTCGAACCCACCATGCGCTAGTAAGCTTTATTTGACGAAGCTCGGTGTTGCATTTTATATATATGAGTAAATAGAGCTACATAATTGAATAAAGAGTTTGTGAGTACTCACTTGCTTTGAGGAAGGAAAGATTCATCTTCAATCTTAACTTTTCTTTGATCTCATTCTTACAGATTTGGAAGACTAATGACAATCAATAATTTCGGATCTATGTCAGGTATGTTTTCTACATACTATGAATTCATATGTTTCTTTGTTCAATAAAGTTATTATTTTGTAATATATTTATTGGATTTTTTTATTATTGATTAATTGTTTTTGAATCAATAAATACCCTTGATCATACAAAATAATTTAGCAATTTATATAGGGAGCATTTAATCACTTAATGTATCACATTGCTTTTTATATTTTTAATGATTTGTTTGTTATTATCAAGGAAGAAAATGTCAAAAATTTAGTAGAAATATGCATTTAGTTATCGGTCAGGTTCGATAAGATATCTCCAGATAGTCGATTATCTGCATTCACGATTCTCCATCCTTTTGTTCATGCATTTGCAAAAATCGACAAAAAATGCTTTTGGGGGTTTGAACCCACACCATCAAAGCTTTAATTAAGCTTGTTGACCCAACTCAATTGTTCCATTTTCTCTATATATATGATAAATAGAGCTCTATAATTGAATAAGAGTTTGGTATAACACACTTTGAGGAAGGAAAGATTCATCTTGATCTTAACTTTTCTTCGAATCTCGTTCTTTGGTTGGAAGGCTAATGACAATCAATAATTTCGGATCTATGTCGAATTTATGTTTTCTACATACTATAAGATTCATATGTTTCTCTGTTCAATAAAGTTATTATTTTGTAATATATTTATTGGATTTTTTTATTATTGATTAATTGTTTTTGAATTAATAAATACCCTTGATCATACAAAATAATTTAGCAATTTATATGAGAGCCATTTTAATCATAATCAAAATGTCACATTGCTTTTATATTTTTACGTGATTTGTTTGTTATTATCAAGGAAGAAAATGTCGAAATTTCGAGCCCGGAAATATCTGCGATTAGGTTATCGGTCGGAGTTCGATAAGATATCTCCAGATGTCCCGATATATCTTAAAATTTCCACTGATTTATTCCTCGGCTTTTTGTTCATAGGCTGCCAATCGGCGAAAATGCTTTTGGGGGGGTTTCGAACCCACCCATAACGCTTTTGGTAAGCCTATTTGACCAAAGCTCAATTGTTCCATTTTTCTCTATATATATGAGTAAATAGAGCTCTATAATTGAATAAGAGTTTGGTATAACACACTTTGAGGGGAAGGAAAGATTCGTAACAATCTTAACTTTCTTTGATCTCATTCTTGATTTGGAAAGTAATAATAATCGATAATTTCGGATCTATGTCGGTATGTTTCTACATACTATGAATTCATATGTTTCTTTGTTCGATAAAGTTATTATTTTGTAATATATTTATTGGATTTTTATTATTGATTAATTGTTTTGAATCAATAAATACCATGATCATACAAAATAATTTAGCAATTTATATGAGAACCATTTTAATCACTTATTAAATGTCACATTTGCTTTTTATATTTTTAATGATTTGTTTGTTATTATCAAGAGAAGAAAATAATAATTCTTGTGAAATATCTGTGAAATTTCGATTATCGGTGGAGTTAGATAAGATACTCTCCTGATAGTCGATATGTCAAATTTCCCGATTTATCCCTCCTTTTGTTCGCCAAGTACGCAAAGTAAGACAAAAGAATGCTTTTGGGGGTTTCGAACCTTAGCGTAATGTCAGGCCAACTAGCTCTCTAACATAGGAGCCAGCGATTACCTTATTATATATAGTCTGGCTTTTTTTATATTCTTTTATTATTTATTTGTTCATAATTCCTTCAATCTAATTATAATATTTTATTTTATTTTTATTTTACATTATAACTTATAATATTTTTAAATCAAATATTAATTTGAAAAAGAAATAAAATAAAATAATTTAAAATTTTAAAATTATAATATACAATATTTTGAATCTCCTCATTATCTATAATATTTATAATAATAGCAAAAACAAATAAATAATATCTCTTTAACATAATAATATCTAAATAATATATTAAATATAACATATTTAATTTAATAATTAAATAATCCATTTAATTTTAATCTATCTTAATTAAGATATGAATCATTTATCATAATATATATAATTAAAATATAAAAAAATTTAATCGAGCCCATATATTTTTGTAAAAGAAGAAATATCCGCTGATATTTTACCGATATTTAGATATTTTATAAAATCCAATTACCTATATATCCATATTTATCGATATTTTGACCCATAGTTATTGTGCCAATTTCGAAATCATGAGAATTGATTCATGTTTGATATCTCAAAATAGGATTTAAAAAATAATAATAATAATAATATAATCTCAACAATGACTTTGATTCCTACCCAGTTCTACGTCATCATCATGGTCTGTATCGTATGAAAGCGGGGAAATTTCTAGTATTAGCCTGTAATATAAAAATATTCCAGAATTAGTGTAGAATTCTTGGTCCTATCCAACATCGTGTACGAATTAGCATGACTAACATTAGGGAAGTTGTGGTCTCCTGAATTCTTAGAGTAAGTGGATCGTCGTGGCATTCACCAACAGCAACCTGCAAAACAAACACGAAGACGACGGTGGTCATCCGTCGCCCCTCCGATGGCAAAGTTAGCCTTTTTTTGGAAGACTTAGAGTTTTGAGCAATAGTAGTCTCAATTAGGAATCTCGTACCTTTTTTTGGTGTGACTTGCTTCTTTTTTATGGAGGGAGGAAAGAGGATCCGTCTTTTTTGGATAGTGGACGATTCCTTCCCATAATGTTAGGGGAAGATGGCTCTTATTTCGGGAAGGGTGACTTATTCTTCCCTCTACGTAACTACCTTCCGATCGACTGCTGAAGGACTCCTGGCCCTGTCGGAGGCAGGGGTCAGTTCATCAGGTGAACTCATGCTTTGGCAAATTAGGTCGGTTGCGAAACTTCGGCAGGAGAGTTGTAGATCTGGAGAAAAATAAGCAGGCTAAACAAGTCGGGCTATGGATGCGGCGCCGGGTGGGAGATCGGCCGGGGCGTTCCTAGGCCGGCTAGTGTGCGGGCCTAATCCTTGAAGTGCAGGGCGGAGGGTCATTTTGTGTTCTGTAGACGAGTTGCTGAGCACTCCCTTTAGGGCTCATGATCGGTAGAGATGACGGGGGTGCTGGGCTTGAATTGGTACTGGTATTTATTTCTGCTTGGGAGGAAGACCATCCAGGTGGGAAAAAGACAAGTTCTGACAGTCATATTATGGGGAACCATTTACATTAATCTTCCTTAATTTTCCAGCATCTTTAATTTATAACTTTTTGTATGCTTTGCATTAGATGCTATGGATCCATCTCGGATCGATCTGCGAGATATAGGAGCGACTATAAAGGCGAGGGATGACGGGTTCGTTATCTTTACTGGTTATCCGTATTCCTCCGTGAGAAGGACAATAGATCGTTGGTGGACACTTTGAAGTGAAGGGATTGCGGGATGAGGGACGGTTGTTATCGATAGTTGGGCGTGCCCTCCGGGTATGGGTCGGTCAGAGACTGCATGGCTTGAGCGGAGTCGGATATGTTTGGGGAGGTGTTTGGGTGGTTTTAAAACTTGAATGCGGCCTACGCATCAGGACACCCCCACCTTAATCTGCGGGGGTACCCCGAGCTCTCCGCCAGCTCGTCTCTCTTTTCCTTAGCAGCCGTGGCGTACGGGGGCTTTCTTCTTCCGTTCGGCCCCATCATCTTGTTTCTAGCGATGCGGGGCTTTACCTTCTCGTTATTAATCACAATCTTGGCCTCTCACGATGGCTTACATGTATTGGATTAGATGGATGCTTCATGCCGAATGTCTTGTATGTTAGAGATATCGTAAACATCGCTTGGTAACAAGCATTGCTTATGTAACGCCGAACACCTTTTTGGTGCAATTAATAAAATTGTAGTTTTTTTATCACTTTTGTGCCTTATTGCAATTGCGTATGGATATTCTATAATTCTATCTAATTGTGGTTATTTGGTCATTACTCTAAAATTGATTGAACAGTTTATCGCAGCGAGAGGAAACCTACGGGCTTGGCCATCGCAGTCCACGGTGCCGGAGTGCGACGAAGTAGTTGGTTGAATCTCGGCCCAGGGCGATCGGTCGTCGCCGCGTCAAATGTATTTCACAGGACCCTGAGGCGTCGATATATAGATAGGCATCATTAAGTCGTACCTTTTTCCTTTTCATGTCATTTTGGTTTATCTTCTTCCCTCTTGGCAACCAACCACTGCAAATAGGTCGGTTCTACCTTGCGTTCGTTCTAGAGTCATCATTGCAGGCATTCGCGCACTTCATCCCGCAGGTAACTATCATCGTTCCTTAATAGTTTTGGTTCTTGGTGGGCGACTGGTTTCGGTGTCTAAGGCTTGGAAGGGAGGAGGGGTGGACTAAAAGCTATCTGGCCCGAGCGGCCCTTACCTAGGCCTGGGGCATGCCTTTGTACCGATTAGGTGTATAGCTAGAGTCTAATATTTGTTTTTTCTTTTCCTTTTGATATGCTTGTAGAATGGTGAGGAGCCAGGAAGAAACTTCCACGAGTGGTCACCCCAACGGGCGCCCCCGAGCGACACCTTCTGCAAGTAGCATCATCTCGTCTTTGACGATGGAGGAATTAATGAGGTATTGTGAGGTGCCCGACAACATTAACTTTCGGTTGGTGGATAGGCCCGATGAGTCTACCTTGAGTGGAGAACACAACGGTGTGTTTTTGCGAGGAAGCATCTCGCGGTAGGGTTACTCCGTGCTAGTCATAGTCAAGCCGGTTTACATTTTACTCGGGCGCACGGGCCTTATCCGCAGCGTGATCGCATCCTGTCCGGTGGTTGCGTGCTGAACCTTCTCACCCGGCTATCACGTTGGTGGAGCTTTTTATTATTTACTTCCTGAACGTAGGGTTAAGTGGTCGGATGTCCATGTCGATTTTGAGCCCACGACTGCAAATTGTGAATGGGCTCCTCGACTCGCCTAAGACGGAGGCGAAAGGGGCGTTACTAGTGAGGGGTCCTTGGGATGAGACCCCGGGTTCCCTCGGGTTGCCTTTTAATGTTAACCGGTCTACGCGGCCCCGAAAACCCGAGTCCGTTGACCTGTTATTACAGATCTAGTGGATGTCGGGTTACCGCCGCAAAATGGGCGAGAAATCTCACTGTCTGAGCTACCAAATACAATACATGGCTTTGTCCCAAAGCAGTCCTAATATATCATCACATGAGTAAAGCGGCCACTTGGGCCATAGCAGTATAACAATATACGCGTAAAACATACCAACTATGTCCGATAGTTCTAGAGTTAATAATTTACTCTTATAACCACATATATCAAATTAGAAATTAATACATGTATAAAATCATCAGCCTGGCTTTGGCTTTCTTCACAACCTCAGTCTCTGGGACCAGCGTCCCCTCGCACGCTCCTGTACAGCAAAATAATATCCCTCGACAAGGTGAGCTAATGCTCGATAGTGGAATCGCCACTAAGTGGGCTACTTTCTACCTAAGTGCCGGTCTGATGTTCGAAATAACGCACATTCAAGCAAATGCATGATCCTCTTGAATGTCACAACTCATCATCCTCGTACCAGAGTCTCATGAGCTCCTCACACTCGCCTAAGCCTCGTATGAGAATTATTATTTGTTTGTTTGTGGACAACCCTCCGATGTGTATATATCAATTGGGCCGTCTCCGACGATTGATATTATTTGTGGACTAACCTCTGATGTATATCAATCGGGCCGTCTCAGGCAGTTGATATTTTAGTTTGGACTACCATCAGATAATTAACATTTTGAACAACCCTCGAACCATTTCCACTGGAGCTCATCCTCATGCACTCACTCCACATAGTCCTAGGGTGTTCAGTTTTTATATGAATAATGTATGCTGATTCAATCTCAGTCTAATTCACATGTAAATATATAAACATGCATATATTTACAAAACAATTAATTCACTTTCGATGTAATCATGCAAATTCTCATTTCATACATCAAATTAGCTCGCCCAGGTACAATGATCAAACACGAGCAATTCGACAGATCCTCGATCAAACACATTTCACACAAAAATATATTTTGAAGTCTTTGTTTGGGAATAGTAAAAGCCTCAGTTACTATTCACGAAAAATCACCAAATGTCATTCCTTGATGAACCCTTGATTCACGACCATTCGACCTAATCCAAACCAATACATGATTTAATACAAAATTTCAGATTTAACAACCCAGAATCAATGCATTGGCGATCCACGGTACATCCATTAAGTGTTCAAAAATTTATCAATTCGATTCTGAGTTTAGGGCCGTCAACGGCCCCTCACGCGGCCTCATTCGACTCAAACATCGGCAGAAATGCGAAAGGAGCCATTAGTAGGAGGAAACCCTACCTCGAGGAGTTTATCTAAGCTCCTTAAATCCGTGCGTCAGCGCCAGCGTAGAGCGAACTTTCGCCTTTGTCGAAGGCTACTTAGACGGTGGATCGCGCGATGTTTAGAGAAGAACGCTTCAAAAATGGCTCTTGCAGGACGTTTTTCTTATGATTTTCATTTTTGCTTATTTTGAGGTTAGAGACGGTACTATTCATTTTTTGGCATTATTCTCATTTAAACAAATTCTAAAATGACCATTATGTCCTTCTTTGACCAGTTTTGACATTCGGCACTATCTCGGCCGTCCATTTTCATCATTTCTCTACTCATACCACTTATGGCACATGAGTACTTGTTATATGTGACTTTTGTCGCGCCAATCGTTTCGACACACGAATAGTGATGCCTCGGCGATGCCGGTCGATTGTCTCGGGCCGATGAAGTCGGCGTGTTAGCTAGATTTCCACGAGAGGCGATTCAGCGGTGAAATCCGTTTTGTCATCGAGATCTGAGAATAAATTCGAATTTTAACGAAATTACAATTTTATAGCAAAGTACGATTTTGCCCTTTTAAAGTGGAATTTCTTGGGTCTTTCTGATCCGATCCTTCCAGTGCGTAGTTGTGTCGGTTCTAGTTTGTCAGCATATATCCCGACGTTATGATGTATTAACCGTTGGTTATTCATGCAGGAAAGGCTTGGAAGGAAGTCTGGTGAAATGGGTGGAGAGTCGAGCATTGAGAAGATCCGTCGACTTTGGAATTCGACGGGAGCGCGCTCTGAAGTCTGCTTGCAGAGGAAGAACATATCTGGTGAGGCCTTAGCCCAACTCCTTATGCCGCTTCCCGGTCATGCTCGGTCGTTGCCTTGAGCGTGTCGTGGAGGGAGCACTGTGATTGCAAATGCGGCGCCTAGTTCCCAGTGGCCTTCAGCTCTCTAGATCAGATAGTGAACATGAGTGGGTTGAGACTAGCCTTATCAAGGTCATCTGCTTCCCTCAAGCCGCGGGGAGTCTGGTTCGTGCCTATTACGCTCCTCGTCGAGGCTAGAAGAGGCGGATCCGACCTTCTCATCTGTATGAGTAGCCGGGGTTGCCCAGTGGTAAGGTTAAAGGAAAGAGCGGCTCGGGCGTCGGAAGCAGCCATTGGGGGTCAGTGTAGGAAATTTTATACCTTGGGTTCCTAACAACACGGGCCGGTCCCAGGTTTTGAGGAAGAAGAGCGATGGAAAATGATAAATTTGCTTGATCGCTATGCGGCTCATGAAGCGTGATGGTCAGTTAGCGAATCTGAGTGACGCCCTTGTCGATCTGCCGTGACGATCGGGTGCCGGGTGATCCCGACGCGTACGGCGGAAGTTACGAGGGGGACCGGGCAATCACCATCCGGCTCCCCGGTGGAACTGCAGTGGAGAGCGGCCGGACGAAGGCGGTTGATCGAAGAATCGAACAAGGGTGATTCGGCTGCGACCTCCGGTATTCGCCTTGGATCGGGCGAGGCAACCAAACAAATCGAAGTACATGCGGTCGGGCGCCCCAGTGACCCGGCCGAACGGGTGATAACCCATAACTACCTTCCTCGCGGTAGACCTCAGAAGTGGAATGTCGACCACGTGGGATGGAGGAGGTGAAGGATATACTATGCCGTTGGGGGCCCTTTCATCGCGGGCGTCGCGTGTCGGCTAGATAACGTACCCTTTTATATATCAGTGCGGTAGCCGCCCGGGCATGGGCATCATAAAGAGATTGTGGTGACCTCTCACTGCTTCTACCGAAGGGTTTTGCGGTCATCGATAGCGAGATCTGGTCAAAGCCGCGACCGTTCGGTCGGTCAGAGCTGGTAAGATAGGCGGAGTTCCGCGAATGGTTTAGCGTTATTGCTTATTTTCTTAGTTGCTAATAGATCGTAGGCTGGCATTCGCTGACATGGCTGGCTCTGAATCACAAGTTCGAGCTCAGGCGGGGGCCCGTGGGCGGCTGCGATTATTTGTTCGGCGGGTATGGTAGGAACGGAGATCTGAGCTCCTCAACCCAGGAAGCCGGCATGTCGTCGCATTTGGAGGCTAGAGAATTTCTTTGAGAGAGCTGCCGGTGAAATTTGAAGAGATGCGTGGCGACGTGCCATGAGCGCGATAAGCTAAAGTTAGCGGCCCGAGAGGCGGATTAATACCCAAGCACAAATAGAGTCGGAGCTTGCTCGGGTTCAAAGTGCCTTGGTGCTTACGGAAGAGGCTCGCCGGAGGGCGAAATTCTAACATGGAGCCGCTCGAGAGGCGTTGGCCGCAGGGGGATTCGTGCCTCGGTAGGGTGATTCGGAATCAACAATATTTGTATCCTTAGTTCCTCCCTCTTCTTGAGTAGTCGACTCACTGCGGCATAAGCGGTCAGGGTCGAACACGGGAATGGGTTTTCATCATGAATGATTTGCATCTCGGTGTTTGGAAAATGGTGAGAGCTTTTTTTAGATTTCAGTTTTTGTTAAAAGCGATTGGGGTTGTATGTTCAGCGGTAGTTGTAATAAGCAATGAAAGTGTGAAATGGCAACCTTGAAGGCTTGGAGTCACTAACGATAACATGGGTGTTAAAGTGTCTCGGGTTATATCCTCGCGTTAGAATTAAATGACTATAGTGAGAAATAAGCCTTAGGATCTTTGTTTAACTATAAAACCTAACCACTAGAACCCTCCTATTTGAGTCCACACAGGTATTATGCATTCACAGCCCCTTTCAGTTTGAAACCACTGACATTGACCTCATTCGAGTGGCTCGTAGGCGTCTAAGAATATCAGTCGTATCGATAAGTATGCATTGTACCTAAAGAAACATGGCATTGACCAAAGCAATGACATTAAATGGCATTAAACTCTAGATTAGAAGTTGGGGACCATAATACATCACAGCATTGGCTTGAGAACACTGCAATGACCCAAAGCCAAGTGCCATGACCTTATAACTTCAAAGGCATGAGGCTTAGCCGACATCCCTTGAGTTGTCATCCTCCAAGGGGTGTTTGGCGGCCTAGAAAATGAAAGAAGGAGAGAGAGAAACGAATAGAAACCCGAAAATGAAAATTCTGGAGATATTTACATAAATGAAAAGTTGCTTTCAAAAAGTTGCACAGGGTTCTGAAATGATGGGGGTTTATATAGTCCGCAAGTGTGAAAATCTGAGAAACTGCAAAATGGATCATACAAGGGACAAGGTGGTAATACACCAAAACGGGGTCGTTTGGGATCAATTACACAAACTTCACAGGGGCAGCAATTTCGCTATGCAGGAGAATTTCGCTAGCATAGCGAAAATTTCGCTAGCCTAGCGAAATTTCGCTAGCCTAGCGAAATTCTACAGAGATAGCGAAATTGAGAAATTTCGCTATCTACAGTGAATTTCGCTAGCTAGCGAAATTTCGCTAGCCTAGCGAAAAATATGAGAGATAGCGAAAATGGTGAATTTCATTTGGGCCACGAGTGAATTTCATTAGATAGCGAAAGAATTTATTTAGCCTAAATAATTTAAACTAACTAAGCGAAATTTCGTAGCCTAATGAAATTTCCCAATTAAGCTAGGATTGCGAGGAATTTTATGACCATAGCGAAAATTCTGCCCTCTGATCCATTCACCTTGCATCCCAGCTGCATCCTCTTTGCACTTCTTCTTCATCCCGGTTTGCCTTGATTCCACACTTTGAATTTTGATATTTTTGATGGCTAAAAATACCATGATTCCTCGGCATTCGATTTTATATCTTTCGTCATACTTGAACTAAATAGTAAGTACTCAAAACCTGCAAAATAACCAAAAACAAGCTCAGCTTGATATTAGTGGAACTAAATGGACACACATAGCGTCCAGTTGTTGTGATATGATTAGTGCATAAAAGCACCCAAAACCCTATCTGAATAGGGTTTAAGAATTGCACTTTTTGAGCCTTAATCACACCCCAACCAAATACGTTGCTAGTCCCTTAGCAATGCTAAAATAATCAGGACATGCATGTTGTGATTTTACAAAAAGTGTATACGGTTGAAAAGTGTATGTGTAATGTAATGCCTTTTAAAATGAATAGTGATATCTGTTCGAAAACCGTGCAGAGAACAGAAACCATATAAGATCAAGTTTTAGGTCGTCTCCCGGGTCAGGTTCTCAACTGAATTCCACAAAGTCTGTGGTTTCCTAATGTAAACGACGAGCCAATAAATTGCAAAATTATTCCCTCTTTGACCTAGCTCTTGCATGGCCTTAATTTGTTGAACGCCTAGATAGGAAAAGCTACACTCTTCTTTCTTTATTTGACTTCATTGTAAGGTGCAATGCTTAAAACTCGACTTCACCAAAGTCAGGTGCGGGGTCCATAGATGACTCCCGACCTTGATTAAGGTTTGGTGTCGAAGCGAAAGGATCCTTGACCACAAACTCTGAGCTTCACCGGACTCAGGAATGACTTGAGAATTGAGCACCTACAACTACGCTAAGCCCTACCCATTCACGTGCGAACCTTTAAGTCGATGACTCCCGACGATTAAGGTTTAGGGCATCGGGCTTTAAAGGCTTTAGCCGTATACCCACGCCGGACCCCGTGTTCGAGACTGAGAATGGCGTCACGACTTTTATTTTTCTTTTTCTTCTTTTCTTTTTCTTTTTGCTTTTTCTTTTCCTTTTTGGAAGACTACATTGGTCTTCGAATATGGGTAACACAAACCTATTATAAGTTATCAACAGATCCCAAGCGAAGCTTTGCAAGGTGAAAGAGTATATAAATTCACGACCCTAATGGTACAATCGTATGCGGTGTGTGAATTAACAAGAATATTCGGGTTGAAATACTCCAACATCTCAATTGACAAAAACTAAAATCATGCATGGAATTGTTCTAACATTAAGGTAACAACGGGGTTTTTCAATTCTCGATTAAATGCGATTCAATTGTTGATTAAACCCAATTCAATTGTTGATTAGGCCCGATTCAATTATCGATTGAAAACAAAAGTGGATCTACTTGATTGGAGGCACAAAGAATTGATGGCGAAAGTGTAATAAATTTGTACATAACAGCAGCAAAGCTTTTTAATATAACGAAATGGTTAATACATGAATCACCAAAAGCTAAACATACAAAAGTATCCTTGCCTACTATGGCTAATACATGAACCACACACACAAAATTAGTAGAGCGGAGTTGATAATGCGAAAACTATGCAAAAACATAACGAAGACACTCACTACCTACAACTTTTTCCTCCCGGTAAAAGCATAGACATGTAATAGGGATAAGGAAAGTTAGAGGCAGGGGCGTCTGACCTCAATCACGTGGTGGTGGTGGATCGTCGCGTGCTGCCGTGGCCCAGCATGTCTAGAGAGAATTTCTTGGTGCTAGCTGCTGGCTGGCTCATCGTGATCGGGGAACATGCGGAGGCAAGGTGACTCATGATCTGGCGGAGCATGGCGTGACCTTGCCCAAAAGTGGTCTCGGCTCGAGTCAATCTATGATCCATCGGCGCTGTGTAGATGCGCGAGCAGAGACAACATCGCATAACACCTGCTAGCTCCTAATTTTGACATGAATGTACTTTCCGGAGAATGATCTTTGTCTTTGTATAGCGATGGTAGGGAGTATCAAGCGGGCGTAGGCGGCAGGAGGAGGATGAGATGGAGAGATATATGCAGCCTTTGGGCTCCTCTCCATCTCGGGCTCAAAGCTGTGACTACCTCTCCTATGAGTCCCTGTACCTCCTGCGACAGGTACCTCCTCTGGTCTCTTCTTCGGAGAGAAAGAAATAGAGCATCACCATAGCTCTCTCGAAAATGGAGACACGAGGGCATCTAATCCTCGCTCAATCAGGCTCCTCTGGAAAGCCCGAGTGCTCGAGGACGGCTCGACGGTCGTGGCATCGGCAAGGGTAGACTCTGCAACAAGGCGGGCCGCTGCGTGGACCTTATCTTGAAGTGTAGTAGGGAGGTCATCCCACCCGACTGAGGGATTAGAACGAGTCCCTCGGGGGTCCGGTCTGGAGCCTCGGGTTGAGCTCCTCCTCTGGCTGAGACGTAGTGCTGCAGCGGGAAGAGGCTAGTCCTGAGCAGATGATCAATAAGGAGCATATGAGGCGGGGCTGCCTCCGGAATGTCTGAGTCGGCGGTGGTGTCTCGAGATCGGCTGCGGACCATCTCACTTGTGTGTCGGGTGAGGCCAGTCCACATAACCTCGGGAGTTGGCACCTTACAGTGGCGGGCCCAATCTGGTACTATATGCGCCGCTCGAACTCTGATCGTCGTCGATACTGGTCGGGCTCCAGCGGACTCGGCGCTCCCCGGGAGGTCATAGAATGGTAGGCTGTAAAACCACGGTAATCGAAGCTGCCTTGGCGTCGTGGATAAGCGTGATAGTGTGCTCGTCCCGGCCGCGTAGTCCACAGATGCGGGTCAACTGTGCTCCGGTAGCCCGGTCACGTCGTGAAATGCGACTCCCCATGAAAATCTCTCAGTGAAGCCCTACATTCCGGGATAGGGTGCTGAAACGAATAAGGGCCTCTGATCCTCGAGAGGCAGGGATAAGCTGTGGCGGTAGTCGCCTCTGGCTATTTGACGTGGAATTATTGTTGTGGCTTTGGGGATGAGGACTCGGTCTGAAGTGCGAGGCCGCTTGGAGGTCGGGCCACTAGATCTCCTACAATGGCATTGGCGAAGGGGCTCGAAGGGGGTCCCATCAGGGTGCAGGTATCTCTGATCCACGGGGCTCCTCGGGGCCCACGAGGACTAGCTCGAGATCTTGGAGGTGGGGTGGGGCACAACTCCTCCCTCTCGGGGTGCGAGATCGACCGAGGCTGGCGGGACCACCTGCGAGTGCCGAGCTCATGGCGCCAGTAGGAAGGACTGACAGGCGGGACTCGGGTGACCAAGAGTGGACCCGGGACGCGGCACGGGTGGGGCTGAGTCTGCTAAAAGAGATCCTTGCATGGCACGAGGGCGGCGACGTGACTGGGAAGGCGAGACACGGGTAGCGTCTTTGTAAAGAAGAGGCTGGGACAAGGCTCGGCCGGCTGAACTGAGGCCTGCGCTGCGGTGGCTGGTGGCGGCGGCGACGGCGGCTGGGAGGCGGCGGGGAAGCGGGGCGCGGCGTGAAACCGGGCTGGGCGGGCGGTGGCGGTGTAGCTCAGGGCGGCGGCGGCTCGTCTTGGCGGTGGGCGCGAAACGAGGCGACGGAAGTAGAAGCGGCGATGCTTTCAATTGGTGGGAGGAAAAAGATGAAGTGGTCAAAAGCCCCTCCCACTGGTTCATTTTACTCTTCATTGGGCGATCAGCTTGATCATTGGCACATTTCGCTTTAACGATGTCTGCTTGACCCTACTCCACACCAAAATCAAATTTTCAGCATTAAAATATTAATAATAATATTAAAAATAAAAATTATCATATTAAAATATATCTAAAATTTTAATATAAAAAAAATAATATTAAAACAAAATTGTTTAAAAGGGAAAGCTACTAAATCAGGAAACTTACTAAAAATAGCCAAAATTAAGGAAATTGACCAAATTAAAATAAAAAGCAAAAATTATTGAGCTGCAATTTGGTTTTTGAGAACACCAAATCAGCCCAATGTCACTGAATTACTCATGGAGGGTCAAGGAGGAGGATCTCCTCAACCCCCCGCAGTTGGTTCGGAAAGCAAAGCAAATGATGTTTGATTTCATGGTTGATTTTCTTCCCAGTATTGATTCTGAATCGAGCAATTGCCCCGCAGCGGGTTACCATGGCAATACTAAAACACCTTCTTCACCGGCCCGGCTATTTCCCCTCAAATCCCGAGATCATCCACCCCGCATTCCATCGCAACTGAACGCATTTCATCGTCACTTGATTTTCGTCACCGCCAGCCGTTCAAGTGAAATAGTGTCACCAATGTCGCTGTCACAACAAGTTGGGGGACGACCATTCGCGAATTGACATCGCATCGGAAGCGGCCGCAACGGCTTCCCGTGACAACGCGATACGATCGGGTCCATTCGCACCGTCGCAGATTGCACCACAAAATTCATCGATAGAATTACCTATCTACCAAGATATCTCAACTATTCCCTTAGGGAATTCGCGATCATCGATCGGCCAATGATGCGGCGATGCCGGGTAGGTTTGCCTCCCAAACCCAACCGCCACACACCTAGTACGCAAGAACACCGTCTCACCCAGCAACGCTTGTCTATGTCCCACCGATGAATCGAATGCAGATCTGATCTCAGATTGGATCCAAGTCTCGGCTTCTGATGACAAAACAACTGTCAATGCAAGTCATTTCCTTTCACGCCATCCTCATCAGATGAGATCCTGCAAAACTCGATAAAGTGTGGAACTTGCTCGATGATGTCCAAAAGAGGCATGTTGACCTTAACTCCGCTTGGGGACTTCAAGGATGCTCGCTTGGCCGGGTTGCCTTTCGCTTCTAGTGCCCGTGGAAATGGAAAGAGTCCTTCAGGAAAATATGTTCTGGCTCTAATTCTTCTCCTTTCCTGGTTTCCTCAATAGGTTTGGGCACTGGTTGATCAACCACTTTTCCACTCCTCAAGGTGATTATGGCCTTCACCTCATCCATTTCCGACGGTCGAATGAACCTACCTCATGGACTCCTTTCGATTTGGCAAATGTTTGGGAAGGGAACCTCTCTCCCGACTTCAAAATATTGTTGGATCTTGTATCAATACCGCAGTTGTCTATTTTCTCGACAGACGCTTCTCAAGCCCATCTATTCTCTCGTTCTGTGCTCTACGTGATCAACTTTCGCGGCTAATTGTGCATTGATCCCCTTTTTGTTCTTCCACAAAATTGCCTACCACCTTGCTCAGTTCAATACGGCTCGTTCCAGCAGAGAGGAGGATGATGACGGTCAGGGAGTCGAGATGAGAAATCAAATCATTTGTTCGCACTGGGGCAATATAGGCAGGGGGATTAGGTTTCCTGATAGGTTAGGGTGATTTTTCCAATTGGAATCAGAGGGTATTACTCATATGGGGGCATTAGGTCAAGGTGGCTTGTATCACCTACCAGATTTGCATATTCCGACATCAAATCCCCACCAAGGGGCACTCGGATGATGTTCTCCCCGGGATTGGCAAGGATTGACAACCTGGTGAATAAGGCTCGCCCTCGTGCGTTGTTTTCGCCACCGCTTGCACTTCATGGAGCCTCTTTCCTTCTAACCTCCACCTCTCTAGCTAGGGTCGTGATTTTCGCTTCATTTCTACGCCCTTCCTGAAGGTAAAAATTCCTCCCCTTTGGTGTGCTGAGGGCCTCATTTTCTCCACCTCTCTCTGGTTTGGCTCATCCCAACCCTTGGAAGTTTCAGCCACATAACTCAAGAAATCCATGGCCTCATCCGGGTTTTTGCTCAGAAAATCACCTCCACACATGGTTTCAAGAATTACTCACGGCAGGGGACATACCATTATAGAAATGATTCACTAACATCCGTGCATCAACCCATGATGTGGACAAGACCGATGGTATCCATGAATCTCTCCCAAAGATTGGTAGAATTTCTCATTGTCATGCGTCGAGTAAGTATAGATCTCGCCTTCAAACTCAAGGTCTGCGGGCACCGGCACCCCTTCAAAAATTCAGCTTGAAGATCTGCCCAACTTCTAATCGTTCTCGGCCTCAGTGAGTTGAGCCATATTTTGGCTTTGTCCTTGAGGGTCAACGGAAATGCCTTTAACTTCAACAAATCCACGTCTATCATACCTTCCTTAAAGGTTGGTGCAACTTCCTCAAAACCCTTATATGAGTGTATGGATTTTCATTTCCATACCATGAAACGTGGGGAGTAGGGCACTAGGTAGGGTCTCACAAAGCAACGCTACATCCCCAGAGGGGAGGTATGATGCGGTGTGTATATGATCCCCATCGACCAGATGTCGTTGATTCATGTGGGGTGCTGTCGACTTGCTGTTCCCTGTGCAGGATCCATTTGGTCACTATGCACAATCGATTTCACAACCTTGTTCAATCGGGTGCACCTACCTATGCACCCAATTCGATATCCTCTCATCTGAAGGTTTGATAAACACTGGCTACACAAAATGAGACACAACAAAGAGCACAAACAAGCTTGAAAAAAGGCTAATGTTTGTCCAAATAAAAACTCCGACCGTAAGAAAAAACAAAACAGCAAGGTGAATCAAGCAAGAGTGGAAACCTGCGCTACAAGAATGAAATTCAAAAAGGGTCTAAAAAGGTCACGTTAATTTGTAATGAGGATTACAAGTACACTTCAACTCATCATATGTAGTTTCGGGCACCATCCTTCGCAATCCGCGCCCATTTGATTCGTGCCACAGCAGGTGATTCTAATCAACAATAATTGTATCCCAGTTCCTCCCATCGGGCCGTAGTCAAGCTACCGCAAAGATAGCTGGCCTCAGTACGAACACGCAGGATGGGTTTTCATCCTATGAATGATTTGCATCGTTGTTTGGAAAATGAAGTAGCTTTTGTTTGATTTTCTGATTTTTGTTAAAAACAAAGGGGGTTGTATGTTCACCGACTCCGATCGTAATGGCTTAAATGAAAGTGTGAAATGGTAACCTCAAGGCTCGCCACCAGCTCGATAACACGGGTGTTAAAGTGTCCCCTGTTATATCCTCGTGATTGGGGTAAATGACCTATGTTTCAGCCAAAACCGATCTTTGTTTAACTATAAAACCTAACCCAGAACCACTCCTATTCGAGTCCACATGTGTATTATGCATTCACGTACCCCTTCGCTTGAAACCCTAGCATCAACCTCATTTTAAAGGGTCTGAGTGCTATCTGTTAATATCAAATAAGATCTATCAACAGCATGAGACTCAGACTTCTAAAGCATGGCAAGACACTAAAGCAATGACATTAAATGGCATTAAATCTCCTAGATTAGAAAGTCAGGACCATAAATACATCACCCAGAGTATCCAAACATGAGAACACTCCGCAATGTACTCCCAAAACCAAGCTAGCAACCTTCCTCTTCAAGGCTATGAGGCTTAAGCTGCGGTCCTGAGTCGTCATCCCCAAGGGGGTATTTATACCCTAGAAAATGAAAAAGAAAGAGGAGAGAGAAGAGAGCAAATGAAACCCAAAATGAAAGTCGCGGAGATATTTGCTACAAATGAAAAGTCGCTTCAAAAAGTTGCCTAGGGTTACAAAATGATGGGGGTTTATATAGTCCACCCAAAGTGTGAAAATACAAGAAAGCCTAAAATATTGGCTCATACAAGGGACAAGGTGGTAATACACCAAAACGGGGTCGTTTGGGATCAATTACACAAACTTCACAGGGGCAGCAATTTCGCTATGCAAGAGAATTTCGCTAGCCTAGCGAAATTTCGCTAGCCTAGCGAAATTCTATATGCTTAAATCGGTAAATTTCACATTCATATGAATTTCGCTAGCTAGCGAAATTTCGTTAGCCTAGCGAAAAATTTGAGAGATAGCGAATGGTGAATTTCGCAGCACGTTGAATTTCGCTTAGATACAAAAATTTCCTCGCTTAGCCTGTTGTATTTCATTGGCTAGATTTACAAATTCGCTATGATTGCGAAATTTTTGCAATCCTAGCGAAATTTTCGCAGCCCATACCGGCTCATTCCCGCCTCCCGATCCAAACACGGCATCCCACCGCATCCTCTGCACTTTTCTTCATCGCCTTGCCTTCAATTCCACACTCGAATTTGATATTTTCGATGGCTAAAATAACATGATTCCCCAAGATTCTACATATCTTTACGTCATACTTGAACTAAATGACTGAGGTACTCCAAAACCCCGCAAAATAAATCCAAAAACAAGCTCAAACGATATTAGTGGAAAACTAAATGTCCCGCACACATCAATCGGGCTTAATCGACATGATTACAGGCAAAAGCACCCAAACTTCCATCTCGAATAAGGTTCAAAATTGCACTTTTTGGGCACTAATTAGGAGGCTTGTAAGAAAGCAGAAGAAGAGAATGGTCATTCGCGTATGAAAACTGCTGGGTCATAGAGCCCTGTGGCTATAAAGATGACTTCGCCGCTCCGAGTAAGGTCACAGGGAGACTGACGAGGCCGACCACTCAAGCAAAATGATACGCCTTCAAATTATGGCACCGTCAGGTTGCACACAACATATGTGCAGGGAGTGAGCCCAAATCCTTCAGACGGATGTCGAATCCTTCACTTCGTCGGGCCGAGTTCTTCGCTAATCCTCGCGTCTCAGCGCTGCCGGCCGTCGCCTCGCTGATCCTATCATATGGGCGGAGCGCGGAGAATAGTCTAATACAATGTAAAAGGCAATTCTTCCAACTGATCTCCTACGAAAGGTGGTTTAAGTTCTCATTAAGCGACTTGTTTTATTTAGTGCTTAATTCAAACAATTTGCTTTTCTTTCTTACTTTGTTATTTTTGATCATTTTATGTCTTTTGGCACCGTACCATCCGAATTTCTACCCGTTTAATGTTTATTTCGAAAGTATGCTACCGCGTGAACCCCATATGCAGCCGCACTTGTAATTCACCAAATTTAACGCCGGGTCAAGGGTGTCAATGAACTACGCCACCCGACTTTGAATCGACTACCTAGATGTTATCTACGCCGGGTCGGGCAGTCGAATCGCGCCACCCAGACTTCGAATCGACCAGCCATATGTTATCTATGCCAGCTTCCGACAGTCTGAACTCGGTGTCACCCGGACTTCGATCACCAACTAGATGTTATCTATGTCGGGCCGCAAGTCGCTGAGTTGCCCCCAACTTCGACTTGGAACTGACTAAGGATGTTATCTATAATCGGGCCGCGTGTCATCAATGAACCATGCCACCCGACTTCGACTCGACCAACTGGGGATGTTATCTACGCCAGCAGTCAATGAGTTACACCACCCGGATTTTGAATCGACTCACAGATGTTATCTATACCGGCTCCAGCAGGTCGCTGAACCGGCGCCACCCGAATCCTTAGAATCGACCAACCAGACGTTATTTATGGGCAGTCGGGCGGTGTAAGTGAACCTGCGCCACCCGGATTGAATCACCGTGATAGATGTTATATATGTCGGCCCGGCAGTCGCTGAGTCGCCACCCGACTTTGGAATCGACCATCAGATGTTATTCATGTCGTCGCAAAGTCGCTGAACTCGCGCCACCCAGACTTTGAATTAACCGCTTATATGTTACCATGCCAGCCAGCGTCGCTGAACCCGCGCCACCTGTAATTTCGATCACCACCAGACGTTATCTATGCCGGCTCGCAAGTCGCGAGTTACGCCACCCGACTTTGAATCGACTAGCCAGATGTTATCTGCGCACGCAAGTTAGTGAACCGCGCCACCCGACTTTTTGGGACTCAATTCTAGATGTTATCTATGTCAGCAGTCGGAGTTACGCCAATTCGATCGCGGAATTTACCACCAGATGTTATCTATGTCGGGCCTGGGCAGGCCGCTGAACTCCACACACCGGGATTCTTTGAATTGACCTGCCACCTATATGTTATTTATGTCGCCTATGTAAGGAACCGGCGCCAATCTTACTTGGAATCGAATTCGCATAGATGTTATCCGTGTCATCGCAGCAGTCGTTAGTGACCCGCGCCACCCGACTTTTCTTGTGAACTGGACCAGCCAGATGTTATCTATGCCAGCCCGCGTGTTAGTGAACCACGCCACCCGACTTTGACTCTATGTCGGTGGGCAGGCCGCTGAGTCACGCCACCGGACTTCTCAATCACCAGCCAGATGTTATCTTGAGGCCGGGTCGGCAGCCGCTGAACTCGCCAACTGACTGGGAACTTGACCGCCTAGATGTTATCTATACGCCAGCAGTAAGTGAATCGCGCCACCCGACTCGGGAACTGACCGGGCCTAGATGCTACCTGGCGCGAGCCGGCAGTCAATGAACTAGGGGGCGAGGGGGTCTTTCTTCTTCTCGATTGTCTGCCGGCGCTGCTCCGCTCGTCGCTCCGTCTCTGGACGGGCCCTCGCGGCCTGCATTGTTGCTTGGGCGTTATCATAACAAATATGAGGCGCCCTCGATGTTATCTTCCAGCTAGAGATTTATCTCGCCCGCTTATTACCCTCCATAATCGCCTACGGCCAGGGATGAAAGACCAGGAAGAACTAGGGTGGTCACCCAAAGTTTTCAGTTTCGCAAGACCGCATCCATACCGGCACATCAACTGCCGGACCGCTTGTCCGAACCCGCGTAGTCCCTGATGACTCGCCCTCCCGTTCGAGGATGGACCTGGTGGAGTTTCATGTTCCATTTTTGTCTGACAGGGCACAAATATTTAGAGACAAACGCGGTCCATAGTTCTCCGAATGTGTTTATCGATCCCCAGCAGCCAGAAACCAAGCTGTGCCGCAAATTCTTGGCTATCGGGCCAAACACCTTACATAAGCGGAGTTTTCTACTATCCTTTAAGTACAGGATTATTGCTCGTTTTAGCAATATGTGATCGCATTGTGCTCATGCCGAGGGAACAATCATTTGCAGACGGGGCGGTCCCTAAAGCGGTACGTGACGCCAGATCTGAGGAGGCCCCGCCTGGGCCAAAAGATATTTATGAGTCGGGTGATGGCATACTGCTGTCCTGGGCTGGGTTCCCTTCACACCCGACGTCTTACAACACCTACACCCCATGATCTGATGTGGCCTTTTTCTGAGCGGGTCGCGCGCTGGATGGTGGAATGGTGTGAGCTGGGAACTTCCTGAGATAGCTCATCATCCGCCTAGATCAACATCGCCCAAGAACGACCTTTACTCCCTCTCTGGGCTGGCCTGGAAGGAGGGAACTGACGGAGGTCTCGCTGATCAAGTCGGTCTGGCCACATTCAACCGATCTGCGCTCATTTTCCTTCTTGCAACTTGGTCCCATTCAGCCTGCGGTAATCTCGCCCACCTGAGCCAGCCTGCCTTTCCATTGGCTCCACTTCATACAGGAGGAGTCATCTCAGTGGTTTATGTTCATCGGATCGTAGCCGCCACAGAATTCCACCAAGATTTGGGATGTCTGGGAATGGGGGCCAAAGCCAGAGATCGAGGTCACCTAGAGCTGGTGTGTACTCTAAGCTCTGCATCGCTCATTTTCAAGCCATGCTCACGTGACGGCGCCACCGTGGTCTCCTCGAATCTGCAGTCGTTGGATCGTCGTGGTATTCACCAATTAACAGCAACCTGAAAAACAAACACGAAGACGACGATGGTCATCTGTCGCCCCTCCGATGGCAAAGTTGGAAGACTTAGAGCTGAGTACGTAGTCTCGACAGGGTCTCGTAGACCATGCGACTTCTCTTATTGGCGAGGAAAGAAGATCCATTTTTTTGATACTGGACGATTCCTTCCATAATATTGGGAAGATAGTTTTATTTTTAGGTTGGTGACGGATTATTCTCTCCCCACGTAACTACCTTCCGACAGAACCGCCAAGAGGACTTTCTCCTATTTCCTGGTCAAAGGCGATGGGGCTTCGGGGCCTACGGTGAACCCATGCTTGTAGTGAGATTCCATGGCAACTTCACTGAGAGTTGCCACCCAGAAAATAAGCGCTTGAGCTTAACATATGCTCTCGTTATGGATACCCGAGCGCCGCGAGGACGCCGCATTCCTAGCTCTGGCCAGTGTCCAGCCTAACTCCCTGGGTACCCATGAGAGGGTCGACCGGCTCCTAAAGCCAGCTGGTGCTCACTCTTCTTCGAGGCTCTCGATCGGGCCTACTGGCCGTAAAATGGGTCAGCCCAAGGTACCCACAGGTTTGAAATCATTTTAAAGCTTAGTATTTATGGATCACCGATGCATCAATCAATCAAGTCATAGGAACAAAAGTTTTTTTTTAATTTGTTTATTCGAATGACAATCACGTCTTACGAGAGATGTGGGCTATCCTTTTTATTTTATTCATTGATGTAATTGCAATTAAAAAAAAAGTCATTTTGCCTTGTAATTTTTTTTTTTTTTTTTTATTTGTTTAATTGATGGACACTAATTCCAAATCCATGAAAATCGATTTCATGGTTTCTGTAAATCATCTTACTATTATTTGTTTGTTATATTGTTATGAAAGGATGATAGAATTTTCTTTCTTAGGTTCCTAAAACCAAAAGGTGATTATTTATTTTAAATAATTTATTTCTTAGTCTACTAATTGTCGAGACACAATATTGGTTTTCTTTTGTTTTTTAGACACTCTTTCTGATAAGCAAAAACAAGTGAAATTGAACTTACCCATGATTGTTATTATTTTAATGTTTTCCTTTTACCTAATTTTATAATTTTTTCACTAATTTTTACATATTGCTTTAATAATTTATGTTTATGTTATTTGTGATTACTTATAATATCATATTATGAATAAGATTATTATTGATATTATTGCACTTGGGTAAAAATTGAGAAATATCAACGTTTATTTGAACTCGTCTTTCATGAGTCTTAGCATGTCGGATATTCTTTGAATTGATGTTGCAACTGTAATTCTCCCATCTCACATCAATTTTGCTAAGATCTATACAGAGAGCGGTCGTTTTATCGATGACTGATTATTTGGTATGATACGGCTCGATAAGATATTTTTATGTCATAAACCGCGTAATTTTACTATCCTATCAACGGTAATTGATGCATTTGGTCGATTTCGTTGGTGAATTGATCTTTATGATGATGACTCTTTTATTAAAGACTTTAGCATTTCCACGACCACTTCTCGCGTCATTTTGGTATGTCAAGAACGGTTAATTTGTATGTCTTTGTTTTTTACATATTTTGATTAATCGTTTTCTCGTTTATTCTTTCGACTCTTAGCTTTCCTAGCTCACATCACGTGAACTTAATGAGACTAATTACAAGTAATCATAAATATCTCATGGTTTAATTTGACGATTATGAAGATGAATCCTGCCTGAAGTTAAAGCTCTTTCAAACCCACGCTTAAAAGTTCGCAACGAAAAATTCTATGAGGACTGGAGTATTTCAATAGTTGTTTGCCTGATGAACATGGAATTATAAGAAGGATTGCTTATGCAAGCATTCTCAAGATTGGAGAATGCAAGAGATTTCAGATGCTATTAGAAGAAATATAAATTTTTCTAAAGAACGGGAAATGAGCCATATATAATCTACTAGTGAATGTTTGTTTTGAATCCAATGTCATTGATGTGTCATCTCGATACTTGGTGGTTAGGATAGTGGTGTTAAAATCACGCTTGCAATTCTATGCAAGATGTGATAAGTAGGAAGAAGTCCAAATTAGTTTTGAGCGTGAAAAAGGAGACAAAGTACAAAAAAGTCCAAGTTGATTTTTTGGGAGTTGTTAGATTGCTATTCAATACATGAAATTTTTTAGAATTATAGGATGTGGCGTACATACCTTCGATTATGAGAAATTTGATATCATAACCTATTTTAAATAGACTTTGATATAGTTTTCTTTTTGGAACTGAAAAAGTTAAACCGTACCGAGATTCACTTTGATCGCATCTATACTTGTGGGGAGTCTTTATAGACAGAGTCAGTCTCCGCTTTGCCTTCTATTTCCATTTATCTCATCACATTATCGCTATGAGTCTAAACGTTTTGAGATATAATGAAAAGCTTTCTACTCTTTTCGCACAAGCTGTTGGTCATATTTAGACAATTGAGATTAATTAAAGATGATATTTTTCTAGATTCGATTTCGATTTTGATACTAAATAGATCGTGATCAGTTGTAAATCAAGGGCGTATGTTAGGAATGCAAGATTGATAGCCTGATTGAGTTGCTTAAGGTTGTCTATACTGCATATTTGTGGGCATTCACCTCTTGCAGCTATGGCATACAAATATTTCATCACGCCTATCATGATTATTCTATATGGTTTCTCATTAAGCTCATTCGTAAGAAGTCTGAATCTTTGGAGGGTTTCAAAGCTTTCAAAGCTAAAGTTGAGCTCCAACAAGAGAAGATGATCAAAGTGGTTCATTCTAACAGAGGGTGGTGAGTATTATGGTACATATGATGAGACGGGATGCAACTCTGGACCATTTTCGAGGTACCTTTAGGAATGTGGCATTGATGCTCAGTATACAATGCCTGGTACACCTCAATAAAATGGGATTGTGAAGAGGAGAAATCGCACACTTCTTGATATGGTGAGATGTATGCTTGTTAGTTCCTACCAATCGAAGTTCCCTTTTCGCGGTGAAGCCTTGAAAACTATAGCTTATATTTTGAATCAAGAACCTAATAAATTTGTTTCTAAGACTCCAAATGAGCTATGGTCACAAAAAAAAGCCTAATCTTCATCACTTCCATGTTTGGGGCTGCAAGGTGGGGTGACTGCATAACCCAGAATCCAAAGTGAAACTATCCAAAAACATTAGTGGCACTTATTATTATCAGGTCTAATTCAAGAGAGGTTCTGTGGCTCATTCATGCCCATATCACCAGAGTGACTATCGGATCAGCCATCTGGCCTTTAAGATGATCGCAGGTGTTTATGTTTATAGAAAATTATATGTTCAAGGAACAATCGTTTTATTCCTATGCTTCATTAAGCCCGCCTTCCGATCTCTAGCTATAAAACCCGAGAAAAATCGAATTTTTCCAAAAAATGGAAAACTAGAAATCGTCAATAGTATAGGCTTGAAAACCCAGAAATTTCGGCAAATCCTTGATGACCTAATGTGCCTTACTATTGGATCGGTCTCAATAAATCGAATTACCCGCACGAATTTCGCTGAATTCCGAGGTAGCCTGATTTTCACATGTTTTGGAGGTGATGGGGTGTCTAAAATTCCGCTGGCAACCACATTGCTTACTAAAATCCTCAAGTCAGGAATGACTTTGTTAAGTCTACGGGATATAATTTGAACTTGAAATTGAGATGGAATGAGTGCAGGTTCTACAAAATCTGACTCCAAATGAGGCGGGACACGTGGCAATTGAGGCCACAATAATTTAACTTAAACTTAAGTTAGAACAAAAAGAGGAATTAGGGCAAAAAGAGCCCATTTTCCTGATTTGATCGAGAGAGTGAGAGAAGAGAAGAAGAGGAGAGCCAAGAGCTTCCTTCCAAGATCTATGGAGTTCTATTGGTCGGTTTTCGTCGATCCAAGAACAAAAGTTCATCGCATCGATGAGGGGTACGCGTGGGTACCTAGAAAGAAGGATTTCGTCGAAAATCTAAGAAAGGAGATCTCGAGAAATCAAAGTTGTCGGGTTTAGGAAGCTTCCTACCCATGTGTCTACGCTCCAAGAGGTAAGAGATTCTTCCTACCTTGGCTTACTTCCCATCTTGTAATATCGAAAAATAGCTGCTTGTTTAAGGGCTTATTTAGAGAAGAAAACTGATTTCCTGCTTGCCGATGTTTCTTCACAAAGGTTGCATTTTAATCTTCTCATAGTATTGGTTCTTCGTTTAGAAGGGAAGGTTCTACTTGCTAAGGGGTCTCGCTCAGTGCATGTACGCCTGCTTAATTCGAGCATGTGAAATGGAACATTTTAGTCCGTCTGGCGAACCACTCTGCCTAGGTGCGGTGCGGCTACGCCTGGGTGAGCCCTGTGGACTGCTTTGAGTCTGCGTTTGGCGGCTGCTTGTTTCACGGCCTCAGGTTCGGTTTCAGGATTGTTTATGTTTTCGCTTTCGAGGGCCATTGTATGACCTGCTTGAGTGTCACAGCCACTAAGAGGACATATATCGGATGTCAATGCGTGCTCCCAATATATTGACATGTGATGAGTTTATATGGGCAAATGGCCATGACATGACTCGAATGTGAGTGTGTCACTACTTGACAATGTGTTTGGATGTCAATATGAGTACTCTAACGTATTGACATGTGATGAATTGGTATGTGCAATGGCCATTACATGCCTTGATTGTGGCGCCTGGGTCGCTTGACTGGGTAGAATGACGGTTGTATGTGAATGTTGATATATGCTAGCATGGTATGAATAAAATGATGTACGGAAGCCATGCGGTGTGATGATTATCCATGACACCCTATGGTGTGGATCAGGTCGCCCACATAGCATTCATTATGCATGTGATATGATATAAATATGCAATGACATATTACATCGTGACATACCCGGGACATCGAATTAAATGGGGTGAGGTACGGTTGATGAATCGACACTCATTGCGTTAACAATTAGGTGTGTTACGTTAGTCGGGACAACGTCCAACAAAGTCGCATGCTAACAAAGTGGTAAAAATATGTGTCGAAGATAGCAAGTGTGGATAAATCCCTCTCCTCGAGGAAAGACCTGTCAATTATGGTCGACATAGTCCTAATTGGCGAAAGGTCGTAAAGTGTCTAGTTATAAGCTTACTTGCAGACACCAAAAAATCGCTACCCACAAAAAGGCACATGATTTTGAATATGCAATGATCATCAGGTATCATCCAAAAATCTTTCGCTTTATAAACAAATGAAATTTTGTTTTTGAAATGATCATCGATGTCATCCAGAATTGATGGTTATCACGCATGATCTTAGTATCAGGTGATGGAGCTCTGTGGCACTGTGGCATGGTATTATGATTAAGTCTCATCTCATTTCATGTCATGACATGTAGGATTCCATTTAGAATTGACATGTTCTTTATTTGAATGTTTATGTGATATGTTATGTGAACATTGTATGTGCACTTAGATGGGGAATAGCCCTTATAGGAGGTATTCTCTACTAGGCGTGGCTCACCCCTTTGCGGACAACATTTCGCGTGTGGTACACCGATGAACAAAGAGCCTGGCCAAGGCCATGATTGTGAAGAAGACGCATACGTGGGCCCTGATGAATCCTTTTCAGAAAAGTGCTTGGAACAAACTAGTTCTAACATGTATTTTATATATAAAAAGAATTGCAATTAAATTTTTCGACTGGCTGCCAATATAGCCTGGGTATGTAATAATGGTAAGAGCCGCGGATCTAACTCTTATGGACCCGCTTTAGCCAAGAGTTCAGATATTTAATCTTGGGCCATTATGAATGGATCCCGTGAAAAAGAGACGATCAAGGCGGTGTACCGAAAATCCAGTATCCACAAGTATTTGATACCAGTTTGGTATCAAGGCTTAGGTGCGCGATGACCTAAGGTAGTAATTCGTTAATCTAAGAATAACTGACCCCCTCAAGCCGGGGGCATCACACTAGCCCCGTTGTCGACCAGAAGATCCAAGAGCTACCATCGATGATGAACCAATCGAGGATGTAGATCTGGGGTGAGCTTACGATGTAGCTATGGATATACCCTCGAGGAGGTTAGAGAGGTGCATAGACCCGCACTCCCAGATGACTATTTTGTCTACTCAGGAGGCCGAGTATGACGTGGTGATGTATTAGATCCCACTACCGCATAAAGAAGTCAATGTTAGTTCTCAATCCAACTTTCTCTCGATCGATGCAATAAAAGACGAGATGACGTATGTCATGTATCAGCGTTTCAGATTTTCTAAACGGTCGCTGCACCTATTAGGTGCAAATGAGGATTCAAGACCAAGCACAATGCCAAGGGACAAGTAGAGAGATATAAAGCAATATTAGTGGCTAAGGGTTACAGTCAACGAGAAGGTATTGGTTTTAAGGAAACCTTCTCTCTATGTCCACTAAAGACTCTTTACACATTATTATGGCTATAGTTGCTCATTTTGATTTAGAGCTGCATCGATGGATGTGAGGACAACTTTTTTGAATAGAGACTTAGTTAAGGATGTTTACATGTCTCAAATCCCATTTGGTTTTCAGGAAGTCGTAAGGACCACATGGTTCAGAACCTGCAAATCCATTTATGGTTTAAAGCAAGCTTCTGCGCTCAGACTCAAGTGTGATGAAGTCATATCAACAATGGTTGTAAGAAGAACACTGCCGATCAATGCATATATACGGTTAATGGGAAAGCAAATACATATTCTCGTTTTATATGTTGATGATATTTTGATCGCAGCCCAATGATACCACTCGCTGATTGAGACAAAGCAATTATCATGATTCATTGATATGAAGGGTCTTAGGGAAGCATCTTATGTCTTAGGCATACAGATACTTCGCGATAAACCTAGTTCCATTATGAGATTGTCTCAATAGACGTATATTGAATGCATTCTGAAAAGGTTCAATATGCACTCATGTTCTTTTGGTAAGACACCAATTGTAAAGGGTGACAGATTTTCCAAAGGCCAATGTCCCCAAAATGATATTGAGAGAGATCAAATGAAAGCAATCTCTTATTCTTCAGTTGTGGGCAGCCTGATGTATGCTCAAGTATGCACACGTCCTGATATTGCTTTTTGCGGTCGGCAGAAAGGAGCAAGTACTGAGTGATCCTAGTCAAAGCCACTGAAAGAGACAAGTAAAGTTTCTTGGCGTATCTTCGGGGTACCAAGGATCTCATGTTGACATAACGTCGTACCGACACTCTTGGGGTGGTTAGTTTTAAAGGATTCCCGATTATGCAAGCCGTATGCGGATGATAAAAGTTCACTACGCATATATCTTTATGAATGACCTAAGTGCCTATTTTGTGGAAAGCAGTCAGTTTGACACTTACAACTCTTCTTACTACGGAGGCAAAAGTATGAATCGTTATGAGGCTACTTGTCATTCAATACAGTCATTGAATCTCTATTTAAATGAGGTTGCTTCACTGATTTTGTGACCGTTGAAATTGCTTCGTGATAATTTCGCTTGTATCTTTCTTAGAACACTAGAGCACTTCGCTTCCAAGCATATTAATGTGGGAAGCTTCGCAAAGAGAAGTTGTCGAGTCTCTCATTTAGTTGAGCACACGCCTGGCCGACTAGCATGTCAAGTGCACTCCACTAAACTTTACAAAAGCTTCTACCTAGTCATGGTGCTCAAGAACACATAACCCGTATTTATTTGTTAGAGCCCATAATCTTGCTTTAGTGGAAGTTTTGCCCTTTTCATGTATTTTGTGAGGAAAGCCCATGTTTTTCGTTTTACATGCACATTTTGACATTTGTCATTATCTTATGATTTTGTGTCATTTTGACCAAATGAATGACATAATAATGTTTTTTCCTTCTATTGAATCAATACTTTTGTCATTGAAATGCTTCTAGATCAGTAGCGTTTGATTATGTACGATTGATGCATCCTCTCGGTGTATTAATTGTATATGATTGGTTATGGTTATGTAAGTCTTTGTTTAAGCATTTGAATTATGATTTTGATTAGTAGCTGGGCTCGACATGTATGATTTATATCCTCCTGTGCTAATTGTATATGATCATATGACTATAAAATTTATCGTGGAAACATTTGAGTTAGCGATTATGCTGCTTGGCGAGAGAACGTTAGATTAATTTATTGACTCATGGACTAAGTATAATTATATTACAATTTTAATTGTAACATTGTACATGTTAATTATAAGCTATTTATGGGATGATTTAATATTAACTAGCTATGAGCCCATGGTTCTATCTTCTCCCTTGCTTTGGTAAGCCAATTGGACCAAAACCCAATTTTTCCTTTGTGTTCTCATGGTATATATGAGTAAATGTAGCCCTGTAGACCAAGAGCTGATAAAACACACTTTGAGGAGAAGCAAAGATTCATCTTCAACCCTAACTTTTCTTTGATTTCATCCCCTGTAGATTTGGGATATTAATGACAACCAACAATTCCGGATCTATGCTAGGTATTTTGTCTACACACTACGAATTGATATGCTTATTTGTTTAATAAAGCTTATTATTTCAGAATATATTTATCGGGTCCTTTCGATTTTTCGACTAATAAATACCATTGATTATGCAAAATAATTTAGAAATTGGACCCATATGTTTATCCTTGATTATTGATAAATTGTTTTTGGGATCAATAAATGTCTATTTACCCATATGTTCACCCCATTGGCGATGTTATTATTACCTGAGCCATGTAACAAACATTAAGTAAAGACGTGACCCAAAAGAGTTTAAGGATCAAGTTGGACACGTAGCCAAACATCAAAAGTATTTGTGTACCTTATCTCAAAGATGTTTTTTTTTTTGATATGATCATTTCAGATTACATCACATTATTTCTTTGTTTCATAAATTGCTCTATCGAACTCAAATCTCGAACTCTTCTATCTTTATACCCGTCTAAGCTCTTAACCATCAATTAAGTCTTATCGCATGTACGTAGCTTATTTTAACTCAAAGGTTCAATGAGGAATCATAAATGTTTAATACACAAAGTGGATTTAAGAGTAATTTTTAGCGATGAAAACGGGGCTAATTCGAGACAAGATGACCTCGTCCCAACTCTCACTTGATTAATTTTTATAATTCTTCATGGGAAAATGTGCAAAAAAACTCTCATGTTTTATAAAAACTTATCGACATTGACATTTTTGTCTAAAGAAACTCATTCGCTTATTCTTATAATCTAAATTAAATTTATTATCACATCATAATATTAAATGATTACATGGTTGGATATGATGTCCACATGACACCAACTCTCATTTCTTTCTTTCATCTCTTCCTCTCGTTTCTCTTCCTCGTATTTTCTCTCTCCTCTCTCTTCCCTCATATATTCTCCCTCCTCTCTCTTTCTATTCTCCCCTTAGACCCCCTACACAACCCCACCCATCTAACACTCGTTTCAAGCCATTTTTTTATTTTTTATTTTTATTTTTAACTATTAATTTTTTATTAAAATTTTATTTTAGTTTCTAAAATCTACTAAAGAAAAATTCAAAATTCGTTATAAGAAAATTATTCGTTATTTAAAATGCAATTAAAATTTTATTTTAATTTTTAAAATTACTAAATAAAAATTCAAAATTTATTTTTCTTAAAATATAAATAAATTATTAATTATTTTAAAATTATTTACAAAAATTATTTTAGTTTTATGTGGAGTTATTTCATTAAAATAAATTATATTTAATTAAAAATATTTTAATATACTTAATATAAAAAATATTTTTATAATACTAATAATATAATAAATAAATGTTAAAATTTTAAATAATATTTTAAAATAAATTTTATTTATTAAAGAAAAATCACCCATTGATATTTATCAAAATTTGTATTAGCTTAATACATTAAAATATGTTAGTTTTTAAATAAAAATATTAAATATTAACACTCATCCATTTAAAATAGATTATTTTTTAAATAAAAATATTAAATATTTAATATAAATATTAAAAATCATCCATTTGAAATAATATTTAATATTAAAATATTATTTGAAACTCATCATGTAATGCCCTAAAATACTATACGCTTCGCACATGTCATAGAAAGCTAAATAAATTTGGTAAAATGTCAGTAATTTAAGGTCATAAATGAATAATGTAATTGTCAAAATGTAAATGAAGTGAAAATGAAATGAAAATAAAAGTGAAATGAAGTGTTAAATGGCAAAATGAGAAAAGTGATTTAATGACAAGGCAAAACAAGGCCTTATGAAGAATTAAGACTTAAGACCACCCCATTCTGTAAAATTCCATTTCTCACATTAGCAAAAAGGGGAAAGAGGGAGAAAGGCTGTGGCACATCCGGTTGGGAGAAAGGGCAAGGATTTGTGATTTCTTCTCCATGTAATCAAGTGGACAAGTTGATCGCAAGAAGTATGCTAAAGAATGAAAGAGAATCAAGATTTAAGGTATGAAAAACCAACCCTAACCCCTTTCTACTTGTGTTTGGGTTTAATAAAACCCTAAATCTGGTATAAAAGTGTTCTTGGATGCCATTAGTTCGGGCTTTAAGGTTGTTTGGTATTGTTTTGATTATTGATTGATTTCCTGGTGAATTGTTGTAAAGGATAATGTTGTGTTTTTCAAAAGAAATGCTGTCAAAAATTACAAACCCCCTCGCCTGCTTTGGGCTATAGGTTAAGTTATAATCATCCAAATGAAGTGATTCTAATTGGTAAATAACCATAAGAGATAGGGCTACAAATGTATAGAAGGGAAAATGAGAAAATTGTAGCTCTAAGGCTCCCAAATATGGGCTTATAGGTGAGTTCGAGTAGCTCACGAGTATGCTCTATTTTGGGTGTTGTTGTGGTGTTTTGGCCATAAAATGAGTTTCACTTATCCAATTTGAGTGATTCAAAATTCTAGGTAAACTAGACTTCTAGGTGAATAATTTATTTGAAGGAGGTGTATGCAAATTGTAACCTCAAAGTGCCTTAACTCACAAAGGAGTTATGTGTGTGATTCTGCTTTGCAAATTGCAGTAGTTTGCATTTAAAATGCAAATAACTCGAAGTTTGAAGCATCCAAATCGGACGATTCCAATTGAGAAGAAACCCAGAACCATAGCTTCAAATGAGGAAGGAAACATTACCAATTTATGGAGTTAAGACCCCAGTAGGAAATATAGGAATAACAGTAGCGATCCAATGAGCCTAATCCACTAAGATTAAAATGTCGTAACTTGAGTTTGGGACTGTTTTGGCTAAGTGTGTTTTGGAATTTATGAGAATATATTGTTGGGATGATTAAAGGTCTTGGGAAGGAATATATGGTCTTGAGAATATTAAATTTTCTGTTGGACAAATTAATTTGGGAATTTATTTGATTTTAGAAAGTGTTTTGTTACAAGCTGTCAAAGTGGACAAGTTAGGGTTTTGGGATGTTAAAGTTAAAAACTGAACCAATTGGTTTATAATCTGATTTTGGGTGCTTGGGGGTTGGTTAGACCTTGGTATAAGCTAATCAAATCAATGTTTGAAGTTAATTTTGGACAACATTAGGATTGGTTTTGGTGAGACGTTTTAAAGGTACTGTTGTTTAAAAAAAAACAGCATGTTTTGTCTTATTTGTGTTATGTGGTTGAGGGCCTTAGAGAAGGAATTTTAAATTGAAAATTTTCAGATATGTCATTGGATATATAAAGGACTAAAGTGGAGAGTCATGCACTTTGGAAGACCGCTTTTGAATAATTTTTTTGGGTAATAAAGTCCAGAGAGTACAAAACTGGAAAATAATGGTCTGCAGATGTGGTGTTAGTGTCTGTTTGAGGTTTTTGACTTAATTTCCTTGGCGATTTGGCTTAACTGGATCAAGAGTACCGTTGAAATGACGGCGCCGTTATAAGTAAATTTTAGTATTTTGGTTATGTGATGGATTAAAGTTGGGAAACTAACAACCATACATGGCTTGTATCTTACCCTTACTTGCTAATGAGATTAAGAATACAATATTAAACTCCGAAAATCAACCATAACCAAAATCACTAGTACGTACGAATAATATTGTTCTTTAATTGTATTGGAATAGGGGATGACGAGGAGGAAAGCCCGAACTAAGATCGAGATTCCGAGGTTTGGAATCAAAGTGCAAAGCTTTTTAGGTTTGTTCTACACTTTTCTCTCATTATTTTGAATCTCTATCTCCAAAATGTTTGAATTGCATATTGAATTGTTTTAAATTGATTTGATGCAAACAAATTGTGAAATGAATTGCAAGTCGATTTAAGTTAAAAAATTTGAGAAATTGATTGATTGCGAAATGAATGACATGAAAATTGCATGAGTATTGAAATGATTTGTTTATATAAAAATACATACTATATTGTATTTTTCCTATAAATGATTTTGAATGCCCTTAATGTAAATGTTAACTGCTAAATTCGAGTTAAAGATAGATCTACACTTCAATAAGAGTCGAACAAATGTACTATCAGAAGATACCGATTCAGAGGCCTACAGGATGCATTTAGGTACACCAACCGAGTACATATTTTTATAAACTGTGTTTACACTTGGCCAGAACCTACGGATCAGGATTTATGATTCGTTATCCTATGCATCAAAGCATAGGTTAAATTCGATAAGAGCTTAAAATGCAAAATGATAATGAGAACAGAAAAGTGCATGTGATTTATGATCTGAATTGATTGTCACATGAAAATGCATAGTTTAAGATGATCAATGAATTGTAATCGATTAAATGGAAATATATGTCATACGATCCCGCCTAATCTCGATCATGATCCAATCCAAGTCCCGGCGCGATACTATCTATACTATATATTATACTCACTGTGACTGGACCTCATCGACCTATTCTTTCTCAGAGTCAGACTGGTATCTATCAGCACAAACAATTTAATAATAAAAATCATTTGTACATATACAAAGAACTACTTCACCGGAGTGGTGTCCTGTCACAATCTATACACATATACGTAGTCCCATCTACTTACATGTACAACTTCTATTACAAAACATCGTAGATCATGAAGCAATACGGTGAGCACCTATCTCCTAGCCTACCATGGCCGACGTGGAATGTCCCGTCTTCTATCTTTGTCTTCACTTCAGACCTACACCTGATCAACACCCGTGCTAAGCTTTACGCTTAGTGGGAACATAAGCATGGACAACCACCAATGGCGATCGCTACAAGCTTATACATATGCATTATATATATCTAAACATTTTTCTATAACGTAATTCCTTATCATCTGATATTCCTATTGCATGTCAAACATTTTCTATTACATGTTCTATATCTTTGGCATATCCTTTACTTATACTTTTTCTGTATTCCTATTTCGAGTACTTTACATATTCCTATACTTATCATGTCTCTAGTCTATGTCTTTCTTTCATCTTCGTTTCTATGTCTTTTATCGCATTCTGATTATTACGATATCATATCATTCCTTATATCTATCACAAATACTTCGCTATTTCTCGTCACTTGCTTATATCGTATACTTGATCTATTTCATCTTATTTCTGTATCATGTTCTAAGTAAGCCTATGCTTTCACAACTTATAATTTCATATAACCTATCTTATACTATCCGTATTATTTATCTACATTCTTATACTTTCTTATATATTGTTTTCATATGTCTTTAATTGCCTCTAGCCTTTTCATGTTGTAAGTCATGTCTCTATCTCTATGTCTGGGCATATGTTATATCTATACTTTTCTTATACATACATATTCATACTCAGATTTCATCGCGTACATTCAGATTCTATCTATCATATACTTTGTGCTTTCTCAGATAATTTCATTACTTTCTTATGTTCATATACTTATTTTCATATCAATTTATATCAGATCACTTGTTCTTGTAATTATCTCGTATTTCATCGCATAGCAAAGCTATGCTTCATATCGCTTCATATCTTCTATACATCATTTCCTTTTGCTTCATGTCCCGCAAATACCTTAGAAGCTGACATTTCAGGAAACTATGTGTACTCGAAGGTACTATCACCTGCATTTGAGACAAGGATCTCGTCTATGTGTACCAGTACTATCACGTACGAGACAAGATTTCTTGCCTATTGTGCACCCTCATGGCCACCCGATCCAAACGGATCTATAGCATCATCGACCCAAACTAGCCTCAATATCCGTTTCCACGAATACGCGCGAAGAATCAGATCTTCTCTATGCATGCCTATCTATCCCTCTACTGTGTTCTAAGGCATTAATCAGCCTTTATTACGTTTATGTACATATCTCATAAGCATGAATAACTATTATTATTATCATAAATCGCTATGATATATACTATCATCACTTTACTCCTCGTATCTGCTCTCATATCCTGTAGTTTCTCATATTACTCTGCCTCATATCTCTATAATACATATATTCATATCTTTTGCTATCATTTAGTTTTTGGTCTTCAGATCATATATGTAATCCTATCATATATCATGAATTGCATCTATGCACTCTCAGATTCAGATATTCATATATACTTTCTATATTCATATCCTTGTCATTGGTGCATTTCTATCATAACCCTTTATACGCTTCTATCATGATTTAGCTATGCTTGTACTTTCTATATTCCTATCATATGTATGCTTTCTATTCATCTATTCATATCGTGATACGCTTATATTCATACTTTCCTATACATGCTTCTACTATCGTAGATGCCTTATATCAGATTTCATGTACTTTTCCATTACTTACTCATGTCTTGACTATGTCTATCATTCAGACTAAAGGCTTCTTGTCATCTTTTGCTTATCTATATCTGCTCTTATCATTTATACATTTCTATCATGTGTGTTCCTAGCATGTTTCATCTTATTCCTCTTTCTTGTGATGTCTATCATATACCCATATAATCATATAATCCTATATTCATATCATTTACTTATTCCTATCATTTGTGTACTTTAGACTATCATATCTTATGACATATCCTATATTCATATCATATTCATATCATTTGACTTATACCTATCATATTCATGTTTTATGAACATATCTATACATATTGCATTTTCTATATTTTCCTTGTTTCATGGCTATTACATATAGCACTTCATATACTTATGAAGTATGATGTCTATGAGATCACACTCATTCATATTTTTCTTATTCCTCTATGAATCTATTTTACTTAGGAATTGGAATCAATCCAATCTGATCATCCAAACTAAAGTTACAGGTATTTTCATAAGTAACCAGTCATTTTACCGATTTTTCTTAGTGACATTTTGTATTTACCCATTTTCCGAGGTCTTAAATCTATTTGGACATCTAAATTTTATAATCATTTAAAGCTAAGGTGCTAAGGGTTCTATTCCAACCTGAATCACCCACCTCGAGCACCTATCCTGCCACGTCCAAACAACCCTACTTCTATGTTCAACAATCAACCAGAATTCCGCTTGCACACGGCCCACTTCTGAGTGAATTTTGGGCCACTTAGAGCTAGAATTTGACGATACCTATTTCCCATTAGGTTTGATTCTCCTTGAAGTCTATTTTAATCTGCCTGCTCAATCACTTCAACCCGACAAGAAACGAGTGACAAAGCATACAAAATACAAAAAACTCATTAAATCGGGGAAAGTTATAACAGGCACGCAGACACGCTGGCCAAACGACTGTATCCCAATACGTACTGCATATATTCAAAGTGTACCGGTACACATCACCCGGAAATTCCCAGAATGTGTCTTTTCTCACATTTTTCCATATTTTTGATCCCCAATCTAACTTCTATACTCTTCTTATATACACCTCAAGACCAAATTTCAAATTCATCTTACGATCTATTTCTACTCAATTTATCATTCAATCCTTCTTATTTCAAAGACCTATCATGAATTACTAAAAACCATTTTAATATGGGTTATGACCCATACACAAACAAAACATGATGTTTAGTTAGGGCTTCATTCTAAAACCCTAACTCAAAGACTCACTAACCAAATTTAATCCATCCTAAAAAGCAGAGGATTCTACGATTATCTTGCACTATACTTGGCTTTATCAACCCTATTTTCAAGAATCCGTTCGATACAATTCTATTAAAACCTAGCTCGTGAGATAAGCTAATAACCATAACAGCTTTAAAATTCCATGTGATCCATACCAAATCCAAAGTTCCATACCTTTGATCTTAGCCGCTTGACTTCCCTTCCTTCCTCTTTCCTTCTTCCTCTTCTTCTTCTCTTTCTCTCTTCTCTCCCTCTCTATACTTGCTGTCTCTCAAAAATGAGAGATCAATTTGCTCTATCTCATATTTTGTTGGGCGCCACGTTTCACAAATGACAAAAAAACTCATTTTTTTGCTTTTAACTTTTCATTTTTGCATCTTGGTCCCCCATTTCTTTCCTATTTACACCATAACTTATTCCTAAATTCTAGTTTGGCATATATCTTTTGGCTTTATTACTTTTGGGTCCTTAAGTGGTAAAAGACCATTTTACCCTTGCTCTCGAATCTCGGTCTCTGCTTTATTTTTCAAAATTCATATTTAGCTTTTTTAACATACCCTAAACAAAGCCTCCGAAACCGCAGCAGATATTTCAGGGGTGTTACAATATATTTATGTACTGATTAGCCGCACTGGTCACTAACAAAAAGTACGAAAACATTGGTTCCTATGAAATTGCATGATTTGATTTAAAACTAAAATAAAGAGAGATCAGATGTAACCACTAAGTACCAAAATGCTTTAGCGCCAGAGTTTTATTTACGCAAGGCGCACTCGCGATCGCGAACGAACGACAAGATCGGCGAACGATACCATCAAGAAAGCTCGAGTAAAGTATATACTTTGTCATACGCAGATCCATCCTACTTTTGAACAATTGATGTTTTGTGATCAAAAGAACCCCAAATGATTTGGATATTATTTTTGAATGGGCAACAACGACGTATCAGGAAACGATTCGTTAAACGATACGCTTACGCTCACCGAATCAAAATCGTTTCGCACATACTTGAAAGTGTTTATATGAATGGAATGTCGGGCCTAAATTATTGTTTTGTTTTTGTATATGTTTTGAGAATTAACTCCTACTTAGCAACCTCGACTCGATTCGCATCCACCAATCGGGTAGGGTCTGAATGGGGTGTTACACACAAGAGATTTAAAATTAAATCACTAAAATAATTTATTTAAAATAAAATAATCGAATAATTATTTATATTTAAAAATTAAGCTAATTTTTATTTCTAAGAGACTTAAAATTAAAATAAAAATTACGAATTTTATTTAGTAGATTTCAAATATATTATAATTTCTATAAAAATGAATAATTTCTTTATATTTTAAAATAAAATATAAATTTTTATTTAGTAGATTTTAAAAACTAAGATAAAATTCTAATAAAAAAATTAAGAATTAAAAAAGAAAAAAAATAGTTAGACAAGTGCTAGGGTTGGGATGGGGTGTTTGTGTCCAACCGGTGAGAAGGAGAGAAGAGAAAAAGAGAGAAGAGAAAAGAAAGTATAAAGAAAAGAGAAGATGAATGATAGAGCAGTCCCATGAATGTCACATCAATAGTTAAAAGTCATTTAAACATTGGTTAACAATTAAAAAAAAACAATTTTAACGGTATTAGTCATGGTAAGGGTTAATTTGAAGATGGAATGAACAAGGGAGTGAGTCCCACATGAATGTCACATCAATAGTTAAAAGTCATTTAAACATTGGTTAACAATTAAAAAAACAATTTTAAAGGTATTAGTCATGGTAAGGGTTAATTTGGGCTATATGAGTAAACTATAGGTATCTCTTTCGATAAAAAAAAAAGTTTAATCTTTCCAAAAAAAAAAAAAGTTTAAGGTTTAACTGAAATATTTGATTAAACACGAGGGAGTGTTTTTTTACATTTTTTTTTCTCAATTTCTCATACTTGTCCAGTTTTAAAAAATAAAAGGATGGAGAGGGTAAGGCGGTACAAGAAATTCTTGTACTGACAATTCATTTAACTATATTATTTTTTAAATTTTGTTTAAAATTTTGGAATTATATAAATCAATATATTTTATAAATAAATCTAATAATTTAATTTATTGAAAAGGAAGTTTTTTTGAAAAGAAAAATAGTTTTTTTTATTGTTATTATATATTAAAACATATATAAAATAATATTTTCTAAAATTATTTTTGTAAATATTCAAGGCAGAGTAAGAATAAGCAAACTTGGACATATCTTGGGTATGAAAAAAAATTTCGAACCATTAAAAACCTGATAAGCATAAATTTCCTAAACCTCATCTCCGCATACCCTTCATTTCCAATTCTAAATTGGCACATTCGAGATGATGACCTTACTTTTGGAGTTCAAATTCCAACCAATAATCTCAATTTTTAACTTCAAATCACTATTCATTATTCAAATATTTATTTATCAAATTATCATTTTTGCATGATATATTTAAATATTTTTGTTTTTATTTAAAACATAAATATGAAATTATATTGGGAATAAATAAAATTATAATAACAAAAAAATATATTAAAAAAGACAAAGATGTATTTGAAACTTAATAAATATTATATTACAGAGCATCAGTATTATATTATAAAATAAAACAACATTCATAAGTTCAAGTATAATAAAATTATATTAAGAAGAAAATGATAAAATATAATATAAAACTAATATCGGATGATATATCACTTTCATAATTTACATAATCACATATTCATTAAAATTATTAAAATTATCATCATTACGGATTTCACTTAATCCACTTCGCTTAATTACCGAATATTTTTCAAGAATCTTTATTTTTTTCACCTCAAATTATCGGGGACACTCGAACGGACCAGGGGTATATCATCGCATGTTTTTCCATAATTTCTTTTCTTTTCATGCTCCAACTCAGGCTTGTCGGCTCATTTTCACTCAGAACATCATCAACTAATAATGTTTCTCCAACTCTTAAGTCATTTCAGTAAATCATTTATCACTTTTCTTTTTTATTTTTTGAATATATCAATGATTTCATTATTTTTCTCATTCATTTTGGCAAGAGATGACTCTTCTCAGCTTCTAACCAATTTGGCAAATAAATTATTAAATTAGTTAATTAAAATCTTAATGTCTTATATTTACAATATAAATAAAAATGTATTATATCATTATCAAAAAATGATTTTAATAAAAAATTTAAATTATTCAAATTTATTAAAATCATTTTAGTATATTGTATATGAAAAATAATTTAAAATTAATAAAATAATAAATAATAAAAAAATTATTTTATTATTATAAAAATAAAAACAATAAGTAATGTAGTGATAATATTAAAATAATAGTAGAATAAGAAGTATTATTCATATATTCACCCTTCTTTGACAATGTGAATAGTGGAAATAGAGAATGGTTGAAGTATTTTTGAGTTTAAATCTATAAATATGAAAATAGAATAAAAACAAGAATGGTTAGGTTTACTAAGTGAGCTTTTCATCTGGTGACGGCTCGAGCCTCATTAAACCTTCGAGGTCGATCCGTCGGCCCGCACGACTTGCAACCCGCACTTAAAGGGTGGTTTTGAACCTCCAGTTGATCCATCGACCCCGCACGACCCCGCAACTCGCACAGCAGCACTGGCCCGCCTGGCCAGGCCGTAATCGCCTCTCGATGCCTAGTCGGCTTTCTTCTTAAGAAAAAGAAGAGATCAACTGTCATTGGCTATGATTACAGACCTTTCTTTCAATGAATTGCTTCTAAGATGCACATGATCACGATGACTTTCTCGTTGGGACGCATTACAACATCTTCCCAATTGATTAGGGAATCTCTTCTTCCTTATCGCTAACTAAATATTAGAGAATAATTAGGGAGCCGTAATCTCGTGATGCTTTCTTCCTTAATGCCAGATATCGATCGACTGAATGGGCTTATTTCTTATGTCACAACTAGTGGACAACGGATTTATCCTCACACTGTCCATTTCCATCGTACTTAGTTTCACCGCGCTCGAGACTCTTAGAGTAATCGACGCCGCCATGGGCCGAGTCCCTTAATGCGAGGGTTCTCCGCAAATACGAGGATGCCAACCCCGACGAGCCATCGATGGTTCGCTCGCGGCGCGAACGTGGCCTATGCAACCGACAGCACTATTATCAGCTTCTCACTCTTAGCCAAAGCGAAGCAGTGCGGCCGACCGCTTCGATTAAGCAACGAATTCCACGTACAAACAGTGGTTTGTCGGGTCTAGATCGCCGCCACAATCGCATTGCGGATAATGATGGCTTCTCTTCGACTTTCAAGGCTCATTCGTTTCAACCTGCGCTTCTGGGCGTTTTTTTAGAAGTATATCATGATTGATCAGATCGTTTTCCCCTATCCTCCAAACTTCTCTCCCAATGGTCTTGTATTTTTTCCTTCATATCTCTTTCTGCCCCGCTTAAAGTCAGACCCGACTGGGTTTATCGTTTCGACGCTCCTCTCAGTTAGGTACGCTCTTTCTTTTTCCTCTCTTATTCCTGATACTGTATTCCACCAGTTACGGGTTTTTCTCGAGCGTATTATGACTACATGGAGTTACTATTCGGACTTCAGGGTTGTTAGGGCTTGCTTGGCTGAGATTCCGCTTTATTCTTTCGATCTCCCTTTTCCTCGTCTAACCATGCGCGTGCCCTTGGGTCTCCGATTGTCCTCGTACTTTCTGTAGCATGAGGGTGATTCTTGTAGAACTTGATTTGGGCGAGATAGGTGAGAGGTCAAATCGTGGGACCGTGTTGTGTCGGCAGCCGAGTCACGTCGCGGGGACCTCTTCCCCGTTTGAAAAAGCGGGGCTTAGTCGATAAGATCGGAGAGTACGCTGTGGTTTTGGAAGACCTTCCTTTTTTGCTCTCTTATCTTCACGGTGTTCATGTTTGGTGCCACGATTTTCTCTGCTTCTTGCATCATCCAGTCGGCGTGGTTGCCTTCTTTGACGACCTTCGAGAGCGACCTCTCGCTTTCTGTGCATCCTTTAAAGCGTCTTGCGATTGTATGCGTCCCGCATCACGCAACTTTTCTCCCGATTTTGGGCGTTAGGTTGAATCTGCCGAGTCTTGGGAATAAAGGGTCTCGGGGTTCCAGCATAACTTTCATACCGGACTTTAGGTGTGAGGAGGCACGTAGAGGAGCTTTGTGTACATTCCAGCTTTTGTGCCAAGCTCATCATGTCCTGAATCTTTCGTCCTCCCACAGCTCTTCGGAAGGAATGGTATTTTTTTTTTTCTTCGGTATTAGTAATTGAGATGTTATAATCTTGTTGGCCAGGAAGATATCAGCATCTTGATTCATTTGTTTGGACTACCCAGGAACGTACTTGAGCTTGGATTAGTTGGTGGGTTTAGCAGAAAGTCATGAGGTGTTTCTAACTTTGCTTTAGGTTGCGCTGTGACCTTCGGTATTATGTATTCTCGACTCGGGGATGTGAGAGGTGACAGGAGATTGGTTAAATGTAGCTCATGTGGATGTGCCAGAGCTTATTGATGGGATGTTCCCCAGAAAAGCCTTACAGTGAAATCTTCTGGAGCCCTTACCAAGAAAGCCTTATGGTCTTGAAATTTTCTATAGGCCATAAAGCACTGAGGCCATCACCGATCTTCTATCATGAAACCTTCCCAGGAGGAGCTTCGTGAAGTCAGGGTGCGGCGAGAGAAAAGTGCCAGCGCGAATCCAGTGCCACGAGAGGCGGCCGTGCGGCTCGGAAAGCGAAGATCCCCGAGTTGGGGCGTCCTCCCTCGCCCATGTGAATACACTTTCGGACGAGGTCGTCGAGACGGTGAGATGCAGCACTCATCTGTGTTTGATTGTCCCGGGTGATAGGTGCATCTTCACTCTCCCTTGCCGTCTTTGCGACGGCAGAGGTCTGAAGATCAAGACACTCTCTGGATATCCTACCTATATATATTTGGGCTTTTTTCGGAGGCGAGCGTGGGGCTTTGCTTGAAGCGTGTTGCGAGAGGCGGGGAGGAAGCATCTCGAACATGAGAGGGATGAGGACTCATTTCTTGCGAATGCAGAGCTAGCTGTTGGGGCCTTGTCTTGTATCTGCGGGTTACGACCTTAGAAGGCGGATTCTATGTAATGCGTTGGGAGGCTCGGCCTTGTCGCAGAGGGCGGTTATGTGTCGGGCGCCTTCTTATCCATCTATCGTTGATTTCGATTGACCCTTACCTTTGTCTGGTTACAGTGTTCGTGAAAAGCACAGACGAGGGCTTGTTTCTACGAGGGGGTGCTAAGGCGTGCAGAAGAGTAGCAAGGCCGAGGTTGCCTCCTGTAACCTCGGGAGAGGCTTAGGCTCTGCAGGGGCTTAGGTGCAACACTTGGCGAGGATGTCGGTGAGTATCATCGGGCTTGGAAAGCATACCTCGACAGGCGAAATCGCGGGTGAAGAAGGAAAGAAGGCTGGAAGGATATGAGTGAGGGGCATAGATTTGTGGTAACGGATGGTCATGGATGAGCTCTGAGTGCTAGGGGAAGGAAGCTGGCGGGCGAAGTTAGTGGGATTAACCAGGAGAGTCTCGACAACAAATTGACGAAGAGGAAGAGCGCCCCGGTGTGCATGGGGATGTTGTGATCTCGAAACCGCGACATTGATAGTATGCCCGAGGTGCGAGGTCGAGGCTGCCAGTCAGGCTTTTGACGAAGAATGCCGCCAGGCTTGTTGATGATCTCCGGCGACGGGCCTTGGTTGTCGAATGAGGGGGTGATTGCGGAGGCGGTGAGGGACGGGCACGCATGTGTACCTTGCTGGGCCTTGGAATTTGAAAAACCACTTTTGCGTATGAGCTTAAGGTCTTCCCAAGTTTGAGCTTCAATTTTCTAGTTCCCACTAAGGACGAGGTAGGAGAATTTGACTCTAACGGGGAGGCTGGCCTTAGGGTGTCTTTGTTTTCAACTCTAGCTCATGCTGCTGGCGACCAGTGATTGTGAGCTACCTGGCTTCATTGCCCCAGATACTTGAGCTTTTTCTAGTCATCCTTCTTTGTTACCACCGTGATCATATGACTCTTGTATTGTGATTTGACTTGCTTATTGGCATGATATGTGTATTCACCTTTGAATCTTTTTTTCTTTCACGTTCCTTTATGGCTTGAGGAGCTTAGGCGTATGTGGCGAGACTACATGATTTTTGTTTGAAGGAGGTGAGGTCTACTACTGAAGCACTGTGTGGTGTGACTCTTAGAAACTAAAACTGGCTCTTTTGAATTAGGCTATGTGGTTCTTTTGAGTTAGAGCTCGTGGCTCTTCACTGCATCTGAAACTTGGGTGCTCCACCCTGTTAGAGATTGAAGCTAGTGGGTTTGCCTTGCACTAGTGATGGGCTCCTTAAAGCCTGGCAGCTCCATGGCTCTTTTGAGGCCCCGAACTACATGGCTCCTTTGGACTTTGTTTCCCATGGCTCTTTAATGTCAGAGTATTTTTCTTGCAGGCTCTTGTGGGAGTGGAGGCCTACGGGCACATTTTCCCATTTGTGGAGGCTGCTTAAAGCGAGCTGTAGCTCTTTTACAGGCCAGGCCTGGTGGCTCCTTTGGACTCACAGCTGCCGTGACTCTTTGCAATATCTCCCGAACTCTGGGCTCTTATTGAGGGTTGGCGCTGCACGACAGCCATTTCTGCGGGTCTTAAAATTGAGGCTCCCGTAGCTCTTTTAGTGAGGCTACATGGCTCGCTTTGGATTCTAAGCTACGTGACTCTTTTAATATCGAGTTCTGAAAATTTTTTCGTCTTCCTTCCCGCCCAGGAAAACCCCGTAGTTTTAATGTCGGTCTATGGAGAATCGGAATAGATTGCATGACTTCCCAAGTTAATCGAAATCTTTTTATAGATACTTGACCTTCCTTTGTGAGGATGTATGTTATATCTCGCCATCCATTTTCCTTATTTCGCCACGTCACAGGGTTCGGACATGACAGTAAACGGGGTTGATTGCCATTGTGAAGTGTCATTTTGATGGTCGTAGGCAAGCGTTGGTTACTAGTTGCTCTGCCATTTGTCGAATTGTGTGTGTTCAATTCCCTAGTCTTGCCATTTGATGGGTTGGGTCGAGAACTGGGTTGAGGAGGAGGAGGAGGGAGGAGGGGCGGCGTGTTTGGGGGTGCTTCAAGTCAAGCTTGGCCATGTTATGCCTCTCCTCCCCTCTTTTCTCTTTTTCCGGCTTCTTTTTTCTCTTTCTGGTGGTTTTTGCCTTGAGTGGTTGTTTGTTGATTGTAATTTTCTAAGATGTAGAGAGCGGTTTTTCCAATTGTAACTTTCTAGAATAACTGTAATTCTCTGAAATAAAAGTACAATCTTTTGGAAACACTTATTCTTGTCTGATGTTTCATGTAACCTCCTCGGGGCCCTTAGAGCCTTAGTTTAGATATGGCAAACTCTGGTTCTTTCTTTATGATTTCTGCGAGAGAAGTAAGCGGTAGAAAATAAACCGCAAAACACTATTATTTGAGCGAAGTGAGTTTCTTTTGGCTTTACATTAATAAGATACGATATGAGGGGTTTATGGGTAAAATGCTTGGGATCATTTGGGCATTCCGGGGGTGATCTGAGGTCTTTTCCTCTTCGTTTGAGAGGCTCGTGGTTGCAGTCGATTATCACGCGATACGATGTGGGATCCCTCATTTGGGTCTAAGTTTCGTGAGGTGGGGTCTTTCCTTGTTGGCGGGAGTTTTTTGAGCACTAGGTCTCAGGGCTTAAGGCACCAGGGCAGCGACCTTTACCGATCATGGTACCTTTGGGTTTTTAGTTAATGTATGTCTGAGTCGGTCGTTTGAGCTTGCTCTGGCTTCTCCTCTCGAGATCGAGTTTTAGCGAGAGACTCCTCATTGATAACTGTTCACGGAGGAGGAGGAACTGGAGCCACCAGGTGACTTGAGCCCGACCTGACGGGGGGCCTCTCTTTGCCTCGGCGGGTGCCAAATGCTAGGCGACATGGGGTTTGCAGTTGAACTTAGCGTGTAGTTACCTTGCATTATGAAGGTACACCTCGGGTATTCTACCCATTCTCCCTTTTGGTTTTCCAGCTTAGTCTTCAATGTTGCCTTGAGAGTCCTTATAGTAACTTCTGCTTGTCGGGTTGAATTTGACGGATGTGGTAGGGATGAATAGTGAATTCTTGATTGACTATTTGCAAAAGTTTTACAATTTCGGGTTGTCGGCCTTTCCGTTATGTATCAAATACCAATGCTTTTGGGATTAATTACACATATTATGGAATGTAAGCGAGGATTACATTCAACCTTTTCCACGATGATTATTACTAATGGCTCGACCTCTTGCCTACTTGGTAAAGTGGTCATGATGGTACGAACTTGTGACGGCCCCTCCCGATGGGTAAGGGGCTGTATCCCCAAGCCCACTATTGAAAGATGGGAGGCTGGAGTCGAGGTGGTGGCTCGGGATGGAGGTGGGAGATCTTGGCATGCTCTTGGCAGTTTTGCATTTTTTGACTGGGATTAAAGTGGCATCTTTGAGCATGGTGAATGAATAATACCCTTGCCTCGGGGTTTTTCCTGCAAGGTTCGAATCGGATATGGTTTCCATAAGCGCCTTTGTGCACACCTCTCTGTATATATGTCTTGTAGTTGGCATCTTCCTTTCCTATGCCATTTGTGAGGGAGGGGTCACGAAAAACCTCGTTTATAAGGATCCCATGAGCGAATCTAGTTGACCTTGCTCTTAGTTTAGATGCCTTATTGATAAACAGCAGTGTCTGTTTAGCAGTAGTCTAGATGGGGTCACGTCCGATGCAAATACTGATCATCATTGAAATTTCTTGGTTGATGTTTATGAGGGCACGAGAAGGTGCTCGACTAGTATCGCTATCCGAGGTCTTCCCTCGACACGTTGCTAACTTTCAGGCATCAGCACGTGATTCTACGCCCTTGGAATCTGTAAAACCGAACCAAGTACTGGGAAATTTTTGAATGGGTTCCGTGTGCCTTTTAGGTAAGGATCATTTTTTCACCCTCGCCGTGGGAATCTTATCTGCCGCCTGGCGAAGAATCCTTATCTTTGTACCTCTGGTTGATTAGCGCACGCACGCACCTCCATGGGTGCGGCGAGGTTAAGCTCGACAATGACGCGACTTCATATTGACCGTTATTGGAGGCTACGGAACGAATCGTGCATATTCCGTTGATCTATTCCCATCCCGGAGGTCATAATCAAACTTGCTTCTTGTGAGCATTGGCGGCCCCATCTACGAGACAACCTCTATAGATAAGTCGGAGTGAATGGGTGGTTTTGGTATAGGCGCTCTGTTGTGAAGAATTAGTGATGAAATCTACCAACACTTGTCCTTTGATAAGCTGTTCTTGGCTTGTACCTAATGGCGAACTCACTCCCACCTCATAGTCCATTTGGTCGCTTCTTAAGAGTTTAGTTTATCTGCGTATTTGCTTCATAGGAATATTACGTTGGAGTCTCGATGGTGTGAAACTTGGGAAGTATGTTCGAAGTCTTGGCGTGTGGTGCAATGCTAGAACTGGCTTTTTCCATCTTCGGATACCTCCCTCTCAAAGCCTCTAACATATGAGTAGACCTACTGCTGCGCCTATATCCCACTCTCTGACCAGGGCGACACTAGTCGAGAAATCGGAAAAGGCTAAGTAGAGCGTAAGGAGTTCCCCCTCGGAGGGCCTTACCAGAAAAAGGGGGGAGGGGGGAGGGGGAGCTTAAGTAGGTTTTTAGCGCTGAGAATGCCTCTTCATAGTGGGCATCCCAATGGAAGGCCTTTTTCAGAACTTGAAAGAAGGGCTGACACTTGTCACTGGATCTGGACACAAAGTGACTCAGCGCAGCTATTCTCCCGATCAGGCGCTGAATTTCTTTCTTCAACTGAATACAGTTATCTGTTTGGTGCCCATGATCTCTGTGGAACTTGTAGTACTTGGTTATGTCTCTTTTTGCTGGGTCCGTCTTCATCTGAGACGGCCACCTTAAAAACTTCTCATGTTGCACCTCGTATAAGACTCCGAGACACCGGTCGCCAAGGGTGAACCGGGCCGAGGTAGGTGCCGTGGCCGTAGCTTTGGCCGGTGGACTCCAAGCAAATCCTCGACGTTACCCTCTTATATTCGGGAGATCGATATTTGTCTTCTCTCTGCTCCTCCGTGAGACCCACTTCAGGTCTCTTCATCTTCTAGGGCTTCGATCCCGCTTTTTCTCTTCCTTGCTTTTCTCCTTTAACGCGGAAGAGCTTCCCCTCTTAGATATAAGGGCCTCATCCCCGTTGATGTATTTTTCTGCTTTGGCAAGCACCTTAGCCATGCTTGCCTGAGGGTTCTTCGAGATGGAGAACATTAGGTCTTTAGACTGTATGCCTAGCTCGACGATTAAGGCGGTGATGGCAAATTTCTCATCGGGGATGTCTACCTTTAATGACTGAAGTTGAACCTTGACCTTTAGGACTCACCTCCTCAGGCCTTGCTTACTTCAACAGTGTGGTAACTCGGCTTCCTGTATGTCCGGGCTCTGATGAAGTGGGATACTAAAGCGATGGAGAGCTCTTTGAAGGAGGAGATTAAGGTTAGCGGGAGCCTGTTGAACGAGGCCAATGTTAAGCCTTTTAGCGTGATGGCAAAGGCACTACATCACACAAGTGTGGTCCTCGTATTCAGGTAACTCCATCCGAGTCTCAGAGGGTGTTGGGAGGTGGTCTACGGACTTTTGTCCCGCGCCTCGGGACCAAAGATCCTCGCCAATTTCACCCTGGCAGGGAAGCGTAGTACTCCCCGCCATGAACGGATTCCGCTTGGTCGCATCAGAGCATCCATGGAGATCAGCCCGACTTTTTACGTACCTCCTTCCATGCGGGTCGAGCTCTGGCTGATGTCTCGAGAACCGCGTTCTGATCGTTCCCTTCCCCCCGTTGATAAGGGTCGCTCACTCCGCGATCCCGCCGCATATCCCCACTGTGACCATCTGGGGTATGTGGACTGCGCCCTCGTTCCGCTATTTTCTCCTCCTCTGTCAACGTCTCGGGGGCCGCCGAGGTGTTGCTGTTCCTCCTGTGGGATGGTATTACGGCCTTCACGGGCTTCTTATGCCTCATATGGGCGTTGCACCTGTCTAGTGAGTTTCGCCAACTCCCTTAGCAGACGCTGATTGATGAGACGGAGTGCCTCCATCTCGCTACGCCGTGGGCGCGGAAGAGCTTCGAGAGGGTCTCCGTTGTCTCGTCGTCAATGTCGCTTTGTCGGGCCCTACGCCCCCAGGCCGGCGCGACTCGCCATGTTTCTCAGTCGATACCATCGCCATCGGTAAATCGGGCTGATTTGTAAAGGAACAATCGTTCCCATAGACGATGCCAAACTGATGGTTCTTTTTCTATTAGTATAGGCCTGAGCCTATTGAAACCTCTGAGTCAATCTGTCGGGCCTACACGACTGTAACCCGCACGTAAAGGGTGGCTCTAACTTCAGCCGATCTGTCGCTTGTAATCGACTCGCAACCCGCTACTGTGAAGGGTGTCTCATTGCGCTTCTACCGCCTCCGATGCCTGTCATTTCTTTCTACGGAAGGGAAAGATATCAATTGTTAAATTGCCATGATTACAGATCTTCTTCGTGGAATCGTCAAGATTTATCACGGGTGATCAAGATGACTTTCCTCGTTGTATACGATACGTCTTCCCACCGGGTAGGAAATCATCTCTTCCTTATCGCTAGCCGAATATTAGAGGATAATTAAGGAGCCAGACCGCGATCCTTCTCCCTTAATGAGTAGACATCGGATCATGGAGATGCACGCTCCTTTCTTACATTACAACCTGCGACAAAATGGATTATCTCGTCACAACGCCCACCTGCCAGCTACCCATGAGCTCACGCCAGAGTGACCAGACATCACGGCCGAGTCCCCACGCTGGCGCCCTTCTCCGCCGGCCAGCCGAAGATGCCAATCCGCTTGCTTTATCGACGATTTGTTCCTCGAGCCTCCGTCCCGCCCATACAAACCAATTTTTTAGGCACTATCAGTTGAGATGCATAGGGGTGGGGGTAGGACGGTAACTCAACCAAATCCAGCTGGTTGTCGACCATGGTAATTTTGTGAAACGATTTAAATTTTAAAAGGATGTTTAGAAATAATTAGATATTTGATAAAATTCAAAACATGTAAAAAAATGAAAATCATTTGGAAATACACCAACACAAAAAGCTAAGTAATGAGACTTCGATGGATCGTCAAGCCTTGGTGAAACCTTGGTAAACCCCATAAGGACTTGGAGGAAAGGTTTTACAGAGGTTTAGGGCTTGAAAGCGAGCAAAATAGCAAGTGAGAGAGACATGGCAGCAAAGGCCAACTGGGAAGATCCACATTTGCAGAAGCATACGCTATCAGTAGAAGCTCCAGGGGCTCGTCCCCTTCCATTCCCCCAAATTTCATGCTTCGTCACACTCCAGTACCTCCTCCTCCTCGCTCTTCGTCTTCTTCAAGGTGAAGCCTTTTAAATGCTTTGGCCCAACCAACCATCTGCAACTGTCCCAACCCTGATCATTGTCTTCTGTTTCAGGGGCATGTCGCCACGACAATTGAGCTCCCTGCTTCCCGTTCACAGCGCAGTCGCGTCGGCTTGCCTTGTCTCCAACCTCTCCGCCGAACCCACAACTTCCATTCAAGGTTTTGCCCCTTTCTCTCCCTATATTCGTTTCCTAAAAGAAAGTAAATTTAGGGCAAAATAAACAACCGTTCCTTCAAGAATTCCCAAATCTTTCTCAGCCTCGTAATTTTCATGACTTTCTAACTCTTAATTTTGATGGCTTGCTCAGCTCCATTGTTTTTACTATTTCTTAATATTCTTAATTGTGTAACTTTGCGGGGGTTTTAATTGATTTCCGATATATAATTGATTAACATTTTCATGTTTTATGATCTTTCTTGTTATCCATTCTTCTTAAATTTTAAGAAAAGTAATTTCAAATGTCTCAAAATTTTTTTTCTATGGTATTTGCATTCTCACATTTAATTAAATAATTGGTTTTTTATTTTGTTTTATTTTTATAGTTAGTGGCAATGGCATCAACAGAAAACGCCCAAAAGAGGCACACGAAAGTACACAATGTATAGAATGGCTTCCTAAAAGCACAAAAAGGAGAAAGGAAAACAAAAATACTCCCTCCCTCAATTTGACCCCAAACAATATTAACTAAGGACATAGGCAAATAGTCTATAAACAATTTATACCAAGAAAACAAACTGCACTATAATTTGAATTTCAGCCTTTGTATGAAAAGCTCAATATTTTCAAAATGTCATCTATTTCTCTCTTTCCATATTGTCCAGTAGAGGTCTGAAGGTGCTACCTGCCAAACCTTTCTTTTACTTCTTCCAAAAGAAGGGCTATACCACCTTACAAGAGTCTAACTATACTCTATAGCATGGATCATACAGTGCATCCCAAATAGAGAGTAAAAAAGATCCTACATCATCCTTGCCTTTTCACAATACCGGAGGCACGATCAACTGACCCCTCATGATCAGAACAAGGAGTGTCTGTTTGTTAGAAATTATCCCCTTCTTTGTAAATTATTTAAGGTCAAAACCTTCCCCTATGTGTTGCTCTAGCAAAAAGGCTAACCTTAAATGGATTCCCACATGCCATACAACTCTTTGAGGGAAAGGCTCTACTCTTCTCACCTCTAGGACATTATAGAGAGACTCTATGGAGAAGGACCCGTAGTAAGCCACCTTCAATCCTAACTTGTTCTCTTCTCCCCCACCGCCTTGTCTAGAGAAAAAGCTCTCTACTTGCTCACTCTCCACTCATTGAGCGGCCTAGAGAAAATAGGATTCCAACCATCCCCTTCATTAGTAATGGTTCACCATTTTGCCACCTATGCATCTTTGGTGCTAGCTTAGTCATACAAAGAGGGGAATGCTTCACTCAAAAGGCTTATCTTTGTACTAAGTAGCTTTCCAAAATTTAATCCTCCTCTCATTACCTACCAAGTAGGAAATCCGGCAAGAAACACGCTCTAATAAATTCCTAATGACCTTCCAAACCCAAGACCATAGCTACCCCTCACTTCCTTTGAACACCGCCATCCTTCCAATTCTCCGGACTTGTCACGAGTCACAAATCTTTAGAAGGCTTCCCTTTCGATAGTAAATGCCAAACCCTCTTACAAAGGAAGGCCTTGTTAAGCAAAGGGAGGCGTCTAACTCTAAGACCTCTCACTCCCTTATTTTAACACATTATCTCCCATTTCCTTAGATGGAGTTTTCTTTAATGAGTCAAGCACTCCCCAAATGAAATCCCCCCGACCCTTTCTCCCAACCAGAGTTCCGCACTCTCCTCGGCATCCTAAACAAATATTCAAGCTAGCTAATATGCTTTTTACCTGTGTTAACCTAGCCACCTTGGATATATCATCGTTACATATTGCCAACAAAGCCTTTAACACTCCATCCCATGCCACCATTTGGGTTGTAACCGCCTTGAGTGGAGACTAATAAGTGGTTGGAAGAACACCCACTTCGAAGTAATTGATCGAGTCTTAAGTATTCACTATCATCATAAATGTTAACTCGATATTTTTTTTCCACAGATATTTGAGATCATATTCTTCTAAAAGGTTCATCATTTTTTACTTTTTGTTTTTCATAGTGACTGATATGTTGTCAACATACCAGAAGATTATACCTTCCTAGCTACTATTGATCTGCACCTTTTTGCATTTATGGGTGATGCACTCCATTAAAAATTTTCACTTAAAATACAGCAATATTATTAACAAAAGAGGAAAGAATGGGGACCCTCTATAGTTTACGGGTGGGGAACCCAAATTCTATACAAAGAGTAAAGGCTACACAAAAATCCTACTTCACCCCAAAAACAATCTAGAGAATGCACAAAAGAATCTAACAAAGAAATCCTTTCCCAAATCTAAAAGACCATCCCAAATAGAACAAGCTAATGAAAGAGTTCTTTAGCCTAGTAGAGGAGAGCAATAAATCTTCAAAGACTATCCAGTTCCTCTCCTTCTAGAAAGACTAGATGAGACTAAGAGGGTGCCGCTTTCACAACTTCTTTAGCTCTTTCCAGAAAAGCAGAAGCCATTCCAAAAGAAGATCCCATCACAGAAAAGAGCCGACCTGGAAACAAAGCCTGACTACATGAGGCCCTCCCCATGCACTCCCAAACCACAAGGCAATGATATAACTGTCAGATATTAAAATTCTTTCTTGTTTCCTTTTAGAATGGGTTTGGTCAGATATTAGTATGATTTTTTCTATAGATTTCAGGGATTAGGTAGGCACTATTAGGGCGTGGTAGCAAGTTTTTGTCTTGTATCTCCTTTTTTTGCTTTTGTTCTTTCTTTTATATATTGTATATGTTTTTTCAATACCCTTCTTATTTAGCTATCAAAAGAAAAAAACTAAAGAAAAAAAAAAAGAAAAGAAATCCAGCTTAGGCTCCTAAAAAGCTTTCCTGTAAGAGAAGTTTGAATGCCCTCTTCTAATGCAACTCTATTAATCTCTCGTACTAGATGTGCAACCCTGAAAAGTCTGTGGTAAGCGACATCTCCCATAGATCTCAACTCTCCTGAAATCAACACCTCACCTCTGTCATAGCTCCATTCCATACTCATTCGCGGACTGATGATGCTCGCCCCGCTTCCTCGGGAGCCGCCTTCTCAGAGGAATCACCACCAAATCAACTCCTAGTGGAAGCTCCCGCTATAGGAAATGCAGTGCGAGTCGGCCCCACCACCACCGTAATTTCCCGGCACCTTCTTTTCATCTTAATTAAAACTCGCCATTGTAGATTCTTTTACCCCACGCCTCATCCACCCCGTTATCACTCAACTTGTTTGAAAATCCCTCGTGCCAAAGGTGACAATGACGGTTTGTTATCCTCACACAAGCGTAAGTCAAGCTGAGCCCATTTTCTCTAAACAACCTGCTATTGGGTCCCATCCTAGGTTTGAGCTTCTTTCATTTTCTTTGATTAGCAAAAAAAGGGAAAAGAAGGGAAGAAAGAAAGAAAGAGACTATGAAAAGAACTTTGTTGAGTTTTCATACTATTCTATGTAATCTCTCTCGCTCTCTCACCCCTACTGTTGACATACTGTATATTGGAGAAGCTACAAAGACTTTGCGCCGTGAGTGAAAGCATGCAGTGGTAAGAATATGGGTGTAAGGTTTTTTTTCTCCCTCCCTCCTCCTCTCTCCCTTCCTCCCACTTAATTAGTCGATCTATTTCTTTCCCGATGGATGGCAAATGATCTGGGAATTTCCGGTGATCAATTTCGAAAAAAACCTTTGTTAGACAACTGGTTATGGAGATTGAGGGAGAAAGAGATAGATTTGGGATGAAAGTAGTAGTAGCTAAGAATGTGCATATGGTGAAAATTGGTCTCTTGGGGGGAAGGGAAACTTTGGGAGAGGGTCGGTCTTTGTGGAAATATCTTAGGAGGGATTGGATAACTTATCAAAAAAAAATTCTTAGGAGGGAATGGATTATTTCTCTGAAGCTTGACTCTTGTTGGATCAAGGAATGGGCTAATGAAAAATTTTATATAATGTTTTTTTTATATTAGTAATTTCATATAATGTTTGTTAAACAACAAACTCTCTGGAAAGGTCTTTTGAAAGCTTAGTGTCACGGGCCTACTAGTTCACACAACGAGGCGTTCCCATGCGACTCCGCCTAATATAATAGAAACTTTCATGAGACCCAATTGCCACACCACAACTGACGTCTATTGCCGTTGGTTTCGCCCTACCTTGGGCTCATCAGGAGAGTGGCTCTAGCTCCCCGACTAGCTTTTGCAGGGTAGGCCAACACCCTTCTTCATAGTCAAGTCCCAGACTAGTGATAGGCTCCCCAAACTTAATCGGGTTGGCATGCCTAAACTCTTAAGAAGCATCATCCATGATCCACTTGCACCCACCTTTGGAGCACTCTCACACCATTTCACTCAAACCCGTCAGCATGCTTGATCTTCATTAAGCTCTTTTACTACGGTCACAGACGCACACACAATAAGTCCATGACATTCCCCCCCACCCAATATCTTGCACGCCCTCGTGCAAGGCACCTTTCACCGATCAGCGCCTTTGAAGACTACTGCTCCCCACGAGCCATTATCCACTAAGGTTCGTGCTGATACCCTTAGGCCAAAGAGGACGTCCATCACCCGGATGCGGCATCACCTAGCCATGGAAGGAGCCCCACTCAACTTCCACCCCGAAAGCAGCACCTCGCTCGACTTTCACTCCTAGTAGGCGACCACCCTTTGCACACTACTAGACAACAACCGACACCTCATACGACCTGGAGGAACGCCCATCTATACATGCGCTCTCATCATTGCAGCTTCAACCACCACGACTTCATCAGTTATTGTGTATCTTTAGGAGAGAAATAGACTTTAGCCGTCAAGATCGTAATGTGTAAGGCAACACCCATACTACTGAGAGCTTTTGTTCGCTCCGATACCACTTCGTCACTGCGCGCATTCGCCAGCGGCGGTTTTACATTGACATTTTCATGAAACCCAACCTGCCACGCCACAACTTCATGTCCCTATGTTGACCGGTTTTGCCTTGCCTCGGGCTCATCACGAGAGCGTGACTCTAGCTCCCAACCAGTTTGTGTAGAGTAGGCCAACACCCTTCTTCATAGTCTAGCCCCAGGCTAGCGACAAGCTCCCCAAACTTAACCGGGTCGGCATGCTTGAACTCTGAAGAAGCATACCCACGATTCACTTGCACGCACCTCTGTAGCACTCTCACACCATTATGCTCAGACCCGTCAGCATGCTTGATCTTCATTAAGCTTTTCTGCTACGGTCACGGACGCACACACAATAAGTCCGTGACATTGGGCTCATAGGATTTGAGTTTAATACGAATATCATTTTTCACACCCTCCCTCACATATGGTCCCATACTTGCACATGGAGAGTCAAACAAACTAAATGGAGTCCACTATGTACTTTCAAATATGTGAATGAGGATCAAATATTCAAATCGCAGAGAGCCGAATACTGGAACTAAAGATTTCTTGTCAACCAAACTTTGATACCATGTTAAATGACCAATTCTCCTAAAAGTTCAAGCTTGTAGGATTTGGGTTTAATATGAATATCATGTTTCACAATGTTTGATGTGACAATATGCTTCTCAAGATCTGCTTCTTGTAGGGTTTTACCTATTTATCTTGCAATGAATAAGCAGCTTTGTTTGAGAATTATAGGTGCTCAGTGGGAAGTAGGTTTTGGAATCTAATCTTTTGAGATATTTTGTTGACGAAGACCTGGAGCTGGTTAAGATATTTGGGGGCTTGCTTTTATTGCTGTGATCATAAAGCATAGGGGAGTTTCATTAACTTGGAATGTAGCTAAGAAGGTTGTTGTGCAGTTAAATTTTTCAGTAGACCAAAAATTTCATTCCCAGTGTCAGTGGTGTGAGCATCTAATGCTGTCCCGAAGGTTACTGTTTTTTAATTTTTTACAGAAATATTTGTTAATTATGTTTATTATTTATTTTTATATGTATATAAGTGTGTATAGAAAGTTTCATTCATAAGTGTCTTAGCATAGAACTTGGAGCACAGCCACTCTATATAGGGAAAGATTCTTTTTTTTTTAATAGAATAATAGGGAAAGTTTCTTTATATAGATCAGCTGATGAAAGGGAGTACATTATAAGTCATTTGTGTATCTTTTGTAGTTTGTTTGTCTATAAAAAAGGAAAAATTGTAGTTTGTGAAGTGAATGGGAAGAAATGGTTAAACCATATCCCATCATGGTATGGTGGCTGGAATCCCTCAACTTGTTAGTTACAGTCTCTGATATTTCATAATGTGGTATTTTCCAGTTAAGGAGCTAGGATCTTCTGGACTTTGTTCCTTTTCTTTTAGGTATTTCATTGATATTTTCTTTTCTGGTTGAGGAGACCTCAAAGATTTGTGCAAGTGGAAGTCGAAAACTGTTTCCCTTATTTTGATGATGTAGCTGTCAGAACAGAGATTTTTGTTTTGCTAGGCAGGGTTATCAAAGAAGGGGCAACACCTGGTCATTTCTTGGCCATTAGACCAGGTGAAGCAAATTAAAAGCTTCAAATTCTTGAAGACCCAGGCAAGGCTGCTTGAAGAGGCAACGCTTTGGTCAATCGCTCTTGGAATAGTGCAAGGCATAGAGGCTATTGCCTCACTCATGAGTTAAGATTAAGCATGCTTAGATTGTAATTTCATTCATCTCACATTGGATTAAAAAAAGTTCAAGATGAAATATTATATTATCAATTATGAAGATAAATAAGATGGAGGGCTATCGATCTAGTCTTAATAGAAGTGATGGCAATCTTAATTTCAGTGATGACCATGATGATTACCAAAGCTTCTCTAGAATGGTCAATTTCTTATTTTCGTTTTTATTATGGTCTAGAGACATTTGAAAAATTGGAATATGCATTTAGATGGGAAGAATATCTTTGAACAATACGATGTTTCATTTGATGTGGGGTATAAACACTTTGAATATATATATATATATATATATATATTTTAGATATACGGAGCAAATATTATTAACACAAAAGAGGAGAGAGTCAGGTCAGTCTAAAGTATACATGGAGAAACATGGCCTGTACAAAAAAGGTGCCAAAAACCTACCACCCAATAGAAATTTAGATAATATACAAAAGAATCCTTTACAATAGAACACTCCTCCACCTCAATACACCTTCCCCAAGATACTAACATGCTAACAAAAGAGGTTATTAGTTTGGTTAGGGAAAAAAGCACATCATCAAAGACTATACGGTTCCTCTTCTTCTAGATTGCCCAAAGGAGGCAAATGGGTGTCACATCCACAACTTTCTTGGCCCTCTTCCTTATGGGGAAGTAGGTCCATCCCGAAAGCAGGTCCCAACTAAGAGAGGGCAACCTAGTCTAGGCTGAGATAGAGATAAGACCCTCCCACAAACCCCAAACCGAGGGACAATGGATTAAAATGGTGATTCAGCCTCTTCAGCTTTACCACACATAGGACACCTGCTGGATTAACTGAAATCCCTCTTTGAGATGCTCCAGATAAGCACTTTCCCATCAAACTTCCTGCCAAAAGAAACTCACTCTTAGAGATACACAACTATTGCATAATATATTCAGACTGTCTTATCAAAAAAACATATTCAGAGGAGCTGTCCTGCTGAATCGCTCCAATAAGAATTCACACATTTGCCTTAACGGTATACATTCCCTTCTTATCCCCTTCCAGAATAATCTGTCTTTTACCTCCTGCTGTTATTTATCAAACTCAAAAAATTCTGGACATCTTCAATTTCCGAGTCATTTAAAGGCCTAACAAAGCTGGGATTCCAGGCCCAGGTGTCCACTACCCTAGCCCCTTTTGTTCTAGGCTCTTAGCCTGGCTATACAAAGTGGGGAAGGTCTCACAAAGTGTACCCTCGCCACACCAATTGTCCTCTCCCAAAAAAAAATTCTGCTCCCAAAAACACTATCCAGCTTGAATAATTTTTTTTGTTTGGTTTTGATAGGCACTATCCAGCTTGAATAATTTTTAGTATTTTTTAAATTTTATAAGATATCCCGAGGGATGAAAAATATTAAATATTGATTGTTGAAGAAAACACTCATATTGGTTGAAATTGAATGGGTAAATATATGTATGCTTTTTTATTCCCTACTATAGCAAGGCTATTGCCTTGTTTTTCACCTATTGCCTTGGGCTAAAAGGGGTCTTATCGTCTTGACATCACCTTTTACTTCTGAGAAGATTGCTACTTGGTCTAGGGGATTATATGGGATGAATTCATCAGCATGATGGAGGTGGCTTCTCCCTTTATTTTTTTGGGTTGAGTTATTTAGGTACTTCATATGTAGTTTTTGTATGTCAGAGTAATGCCCTCCTAGTCTTTAGTGTATTAAACTAATTTTTCCCTTGCTAAACAGCCATTCTTTTACATCTGGACCGTGTTCTGACGCTGAGGTATGCAAACATGTCCTACCTACTGTTGGACCCTCCAAGAAACTAAATATATGGTTTTACATCTTAAGATTTGTTCCAATGAGCATTGATAAGACATTGTCCATGATTGAATTGTTTAAATTGGGTCTTTGATAATTTTTCTTCAAATTTAGTTGATAAACAAAACCTAACTGGTGGGATTTTCCCAAACTTTGTCAAATTGCGTTTCATCTCTTCCATTGGTACATGGCCAGAGATCTTGGTGTATTGGCTGGGCAACTCTTAGGCTATGGTTATTTTTGCCATCAGAAATAGAACTATGCCACAGAAGGTAGCATTTCTTCACCAGGAAATAAATAAATAAATATATAAATGGATCAGCTTTAAGCTATATGGCCTTTTATATGTTTAGAGGCATCTTATGCTCCTCAAGAAATTTTTTGTTGTTGCTGGAAAAAAAATGAGATTCTGGTATTAATTCAGTTTTCACTTGATGACAGGTAGATTTGCAACCATCTGAGTCCCATTCTAGAAGTGAATTTCAATTGGCTCCTCCTGCATTAGTGCTTCCTCTATGAAGAGATAGCGTTCTTTATTTAAAATTTGATTTGTTCTTTATGACAAATGGGAATTCATCTCTTCAAAGGTGTATTGCTCAGCATTTTGAATTTCTTCTACTCTATACAGGATTTGGTTTAATTTTGATATAAATGAAATAATGCTATTCTCTCTCTGTTCCCTGTAATATGATGTGAAAGCAAGTCTGTGTTAAGGCTTTGCTTCCCCAGTCGACAACTAAAATTAAACATGAGAGACTGTGATGGGTCAAATGTGCTATTGTGATGGTTACAATGTGGAGTGAGATTAGATTGTGTCAATGTGCTAATTGCACTTGGTTTCTAGAACGGAATTTTCTAAAAGCCTCTTTTTTCACATGCTTCTCGACACAATATAATGCCTAAAAAAATACATCCTGCTTTTATTTGTGACTTTTTTTTTTTGCATGGTTTAATATGTATGATTAACATGGCACCCTTTTGTTCAATTTGAAAAACCTTTTTGGTTGGGCAGTTAAGTTTCAAAGTATACCATTATTTGAGGGAGACGATAATGGTCCCTGTCCTGTCCTTCAATTGAAACATCTAAGTTGCTAGAGGTGTAACTGTTACCTAATGAAAGAAAGTTTGAATCATTCTCATAGAAGACAACTAACTACATCTCATATAGACGTGCAAGCTAACTCTGAGATGACATAAGGAACATAGATAGAAAAGTCGAGGGATTTAAATAGTCAAGCCATTAATCAATCTTATGGCTTCTGTTAATCAGGAATATAGCGCTAATAACTTGCAAGCAACAAAACTTTAAAATTCATAGTTGCTGTTTAATTTAATATCTTTGACTTGAGGGGGATAGTTCATTTATGGTGATGTAGGGCACTGCATTATTTTAATTTGTTCTTTTTTTTTTTTTTTTTAAATTCGGATTGGCTTTAAAGGAAGCTGAGATTGCACATGCTATCAGTAGATGAGATGTCTTGATTTTACATCTGATCACCAATACTTCACTCTGATCAAATCTCTAATAAGGTTTTAGTGAGTTATGCCTTTTGATACGATCTTTAATTTTCATAATACATTTTTGTCTCCATCTTCGAGTAAATTTCTTTGAAGTCATCTTCAGAGTTGTCTGAAGGTGCACCCTAGATTTCCTTGAAGGGTATAAATTGTTTAAACTTGAGAAAGGCAATTAGGAATTTTTATCTGTTCTTTGGAATCTGAAGATCGGTGCAGGGTCTGTTGGATCTGGTTTTTAAATTCTTTAACAGTTTTTGAAACTAAAAGAAACGCCGTGGGTGTTAAAAACTATTATTGTTATCTGAGTTTAGTGTTTTTTATGTTTTCATAACCAAAAAAAGGAAACTACATGCCTGTTTGGTTCTCGGTTATTGTTTTTTAAAACTGTTATTGAAAATAATTTTTAAAAACAAAGAGAACATTGTTTTGGTGTTTTCTGAAAAATGTTCTTGTTTATTTTCCGTGTTCTTTGTTTTTTTCAAAACAAAAAAAGGGAACCAAATGGGTTCTCCCTTTTTTTCTTGTTCTTATTGTTTTAGATAACAGAAACAATTTTAAAAAATAGGAGTCAAACATTGCCAAACATGTTTTTAATGTTTTTCTTGTTTTTGAGAAAAAAAAAACAATTTTTAAAAACTGTAACCAAACAAGCCCTTAGTTTCTCAAATCATTTAGCATCATATATACTCTTTAATACAGCAGAGTTCTGCGCCTCTTGTTCATCTTGGGAAATTGTTTAAATTTCATAGCAACCATATGTCTGGAACAACATTTGTTGACTATATATCATTGGCTGAGTGATTCTAAAACAGCCCTCTGAAATAGAATCCACAAACTAAATAGATTTTGATATGTATCTATATATATATATATATATATATTTATTTATTTATTGAGTCAGCACAATTAGACATTTGTTCTGGACAAGCAGGCACATTCTCTCCTGTCTAGTTTTCATTTGTTTACTAAACACTTTATATTCTCTTCAGCCTGCATTTTCTGGTTGAATTTGCAGCAACTGCCATATTTATATCTAAGAAACAGTGGGCTATGACTGTTTTACCTGGTCGATGAGCTGATACCATCACAAGTTGCAGTGATTGATGTCATTTTGCTGTTGCTTACCAAGCAGAATAGATTATTCTCTGGATGGCCTTACAGACAGGTAAAGAGGGTAGTACACAAGCTGTCTGAGTTCACTTCCACTTCATGAGGCATCTCTGAAGTTTTTAAACTAGTGGGTCATTTTCAAGATTTTTACTTTCTGGACATGTGAAAAGAGGAGTTCCATGGAATCTATCTAACACATCTGCCTAGAAAATAGTTTCTGGGCACTCTTTCTTTCTGGTCAATGAAAGGTGCTTCAAGGTCTTGTGGGTTGGTAGGGAATTTCTTGGTATTATCAATTATGCAAGGCCAAAAGAGTTGATTTTCCTTACTGGGATTCTGTTTTTCCACTGGATTCTTGCATTATTTCTTGTTGGATTAGGTACTTCCCAACTAATTACTTGGTTGAATGGACTTTCTTCTTAACCAATGGCTCTGATGGATTCAAAGAAGTTTGGAATCCATCTTTTCTACCAACCTAACTTTATTATAAAAAGTTCTCTCTATGAGATTATTATAGTAGGAAAATCTTAATGATACATGTATTATTTTTAGTTAGAATCAGTCAGAAATTTAGTGGGAAATTGGGTCCCATTACTGGAATGTGAGAAGGGTTCAATGGAAGGATGCCTAATCTGGAGAAGACTGCTGGTAAACCTGATGATGGGTCAATTTCTTGGAACATATATTTTTGGTGGGTCCTGAATCAAGAGACTGAATCCAAGAGTTGTAGTAGCAGACAATCATAACCCTTCACCTTTTTTGATCCACTTGAACAGATTTGTTCTGCGCTATTCAGTACTATCTGTTGGCCATTATGGAGGAAGAACATGCCCTTGGACCAGACCTTCTAGGGTCCATATACCCTAAACACTTATGCCCAAAGACTAAGTAATAATTCATCTATTGAATTGGTACATGCTTTTATGAGATTCTCCCACCCACCCCCTCTATCAAAACATTTCAAACCTCTTCTTTCTCTCTCTCTCTCATTACATCATGGGGGTATCTTCACATTTAACTAAATATCCCTTTTCTTTGCTAATCAGCGTAGATCACAGGCTTTCTTCCTCCCTTTCTTTTCATCCCTCCCTTTTGGCTTTATAGACTTAAAATCCCAGCCAGTTCTTTTTTTTTTCGTTCTCTCCCTCTTCATGCAGCTTTAATCCATGCCTGCTAGCTCTCACTTTCGTCCTTTTATTTACTCTATCTATATCTATGTATGTAATTCATTTATTGGTTTTGCTTCAATTAGGGCAAAACAAGGAGGGACAACTGACCTAAAGCTTGCAAAGGCTCATGGGAGGGGTTTCATTGAATTTAATGTGCCTTCTTCCCAACTGTATGATATGATGAGCTTGTATTGCAGGATGTAACAAATAGATCACTACTAGTTTAATAATTAAACTTGTTTTTTTTAGATTGTTAACATAAGGAGATAAAGAATACAAAGAAAAGTTTACACTAAATCACATTATTCCTTGCTTTTAATCATAGGTGTGTTAGAAGACAGGTAGTTGGTGGAATCTACAGATTGGTTTTTAATTTGTGGGGGTTTCACTATCAAATCATCTCAATGCCCATCTTATATAATCTTTTACTGAAAAATAACCCTGCCAGTACTTCCCATCCATGTCACCCAATTTATCCATTCATATTTCTCTATTTTACTTGTTATCAAAAGGTTTTCACCATGCCCATTAACCATTTTATCTTTAATGTAAAACCTCAAATCATAAATGTTTCCATCTTCTTGATTTCCCCCACAAAGGGGATTTATTGAAAGAGTTATTTAACCAACAAATTTCCTTAAACAAATTCAACCCATTAGAAAGCGTAAGTGGTTTGCCACTGACATATACAATTGTGAATTAGAAAAATTAAGGTCAATGCTCTCAAGTCACAAACATTTGCTAAACCAGCCCAGGTCAAATTCATTTTGTATACGTTTTTTAATATCATTTATTTTTATCCTTTTAACTTTTAAATATCTCAAGATGAACTAGCAGGAAGAGATAAAGAAAGAAACCTTGAAGGTTTCTATTTCAGTCTTCCATTCATTGGTACATACAAGATGCAGGTTTAAGGAAAGGAGAGGAGAACCATATTTAATACACATGGATGCCAGGAAACTGGGTTTCATTGCCTCCCATTTGAAGATTTCAATTTCTACCTTAAGAGATGTAAGAAGGAAAGGCAGTTCAAAGAAGCCCCGTCTTGACCCTGCCTTATTCAATTTCTTCATTTCCTCTCAGCAGAGGCTCCCAATTCCTCTAGTCCTTTAGCTCTCTCTCTCCCTCCCCTTCCCCCTCACTCTCTCCCTCTCTCTCTCTCCTGCAAATTCTCATATCTGTCCTTGGATTTTGTCCACAATGAGGAACATAGCTTCTTGTTTAGTGAACACTCTGTAAATGTATCAGAATCTTCTTGTTCAGCTATTCAAACAGTAGCGGCTTTCTCCAAAGCAATTCCTTCAATCCAAAATGCAGTCACCTGTGTCTACAAAATCCAGCCTCTCCACAAGAAACAGCTCCTGATCTGATCACCTGGTGCAGAACCAGCTAGGTCAAGGCCTAAGCATAAACCTGGGGGGATGACCCTTCAGCTGCTTTCAAACTCAACACAAATTCTCGCTTATTTAAGAAGAAAAAGGCAGCAAATTGTTGGAATCTGATAATTTGAAGATTGAAGTCTTTTGGGATCTCTCCATAATACAAATATAACACTGGCCCTGAACACCTATTGGAGGTTTATGTCATGGATTATGGTTGATTCAGAAATAGGCCTTCTTCTTGGTGACATGGCTGAAGAAGCTGCAACCAGGAAGCTCAAAAATGGCACCCCAGTTGCAAGAGCTTCCCTAGTTTCAAGGCGAGAGCATTGCTCCGGCAACACCCTTTATTCGACCAAGGCTCAATTCTGTGATACAGGGACTGCACTGACGTTTGATCATTAACTATGGAAAAATAGAAAGGTCTTAAGCATCCAGTTCTATCTGTTAGTATAGATAAGAAGATGTAATTCAAGGTAAAAGAGGCTGCAATTGGAATTTCCGGGAGCAACCAGACACTCTTTGTTGATGGTTGCTGGTTGATCTAATGGGATGTTCATGACTAGTTTCTTCAATCCAGCGTCCGGTTATGCCGTGTTCATGTTTCGGACAGAAGTGGGATGGACGGCGATTTAGTTAGAGGAGAGATTGTTGCGAAGGCCCGGACAGACTTGAATTCTCTTTGTTGATCTATGCCTGTAAGGCTTATATAAAGAAACACATTTTTCCTGTTTGATTGTTTTGGATTCCTTCTCTCTGTTCTCTAATTCTATCTCCATCAAATTTTCCATTCTTCTTGAAAAGAAACATTTGTTTTTATCTTTTAAATCATGAATAAAGAAAAATAACATGGGGTGGAGACTCCAGCTTGCATGGTGATCAATAAATAGAACACTGGTTTGCTGTCTCTTTGACTCAGAATGGAGCTGAAAGTTTTCAAATCAAGGGGTCTCTGATTTTAGAGTTCTTGCAAGTTTGTAAATGAAGATGATTCTGTTATAAGATTCATAACACCCAAAAAGATGAACAAAAGCCCATATGAGCTTTTCTAGATTTTGACAGAGAATGGAGATTTCCAAATGTGCTTTTATGAAATTTGAAAGGTTTCGATGAGGATTGCTTTAAGCCTTGGGGCACAATAAAGTGGGAGAATCTCTTGATTGAATATGATCAATGCATTTGAACCTCACAAAACTCTGTTTGTTATTTATTTATTTCTGTTTCTTTTCCTTTGATTTTGTTAGAAATCTTCCCTCTGCAATAAACATATATTAGGGGTATCTGGGGAAATCTCACGCATTAAGCAGCTACTGCAGATCACATGATTGAATTCATGCATCCTCCTCCATACATGTTGAGGAAAATAAAAGGGTTTTTGAAATAAAGATTCAAAACCAAAGCATCTTTTTATCAGGAAAAGTACAATGCCTAAAAGTGACAAGTAGTTTTCAAATCTGGAAGCTGCTGCTTTCAGATCCATGTCTAGTAATTTTCAGATTTCCACATAACTTTTCTTGCAACTTTCTTTTGAATGTGGAAGCTTAAGTATAAGCATTAACTGTTAAGCTTCAAGTTTGTCAATTACAGTAGGCAAAATTTGTTTCCAGATGAATGTGTGGTCAGTGAACTCCTGCTTCCATTCCTATTTCTTTCGTTAAGGAATTTGGTATTACTCATCTCTTCCCCATTGTTTGATGGTGTAGTGGTAGATTCCAAATTTCCTTTTTGCTGCATGGTCTTTCTCACTGGCCCCACCTGGCCAGTGTTGGTAACAACCTACGCCCCACAATGGTAATGGTAAGTAGTGATGTTACACAACTAGAGCACAATTGTCTTCTTGGCTTGGCTTTGTTGCCAGAGCACTGAAACACCAAGTTGAGGACAGGACATGCAATATCTCTATTCAACTTGTGGAACATTAAACATGTCTCTTGGCTTGAAGCTTGATGATCAAGTACTGAACCCATTTTCCTTTTCAACTTGGAAGACATTTAATGCATGCCTGCCTTCTTTTACTTTGACGGAACATCGAAGGCACCATTGGTCTCTTTCACAAGATCAGTCTGCATGTTCCTTAACTTCATTTACAGTACTTGGGGAACAAACAGCTGGTGGTTTAGAAACTCATTTTCATATTTGATCCAAAACTGTTTGTGGATGGTGGAATAGAAAAACGGAACTCCAGACGGCCTAATGCATAAACAATGTATCCTCGAGTAGAAAATTTTTTCCCAGCATGCACTAGTAGTACAATAATGTAACACGGTCTTGCATAGTAAGAGTGTTACATTATGTTTCAATCTGTACATTAGGAAGAATACTAGTGCATGTTGAAAGAATTTTCTACTCAAGGATACATTTATTTTAAATGCATTAGGCTGTCTCGGGTTCTCTTTTCTACCTTAACTCCGTTACGTTCCAGTGCATACAAACATAATTGTGGATAAACCTTTGTTAGCTTGAGAGTACTTGCTTTACTTTCTTGCACCATACCTCGGGTTGTATTGCCATAGTGAATGGGGTCATAGAATCTTCATTTGTTTGATTCAGAGGATTTACTTTTCTGAGAGTTTTTTTGTTTTATTACAACAGACCCAAGCGCTTAATTCCTTTACTGTCTGGCATATTTTCTTTCTGTGTCGTTATTTAGTGGAGTAAGTTGGAAGATCCTCCATTTTTTTTCTTCAACCTTTCATTTTCTTCCATCTTGATGGCTAGCTACTACTAGGAGGTGTATAGATACCAACTTTTTGTTAGATGAAGACTGATGGCCTCAAGTCTACCCATTTTGTTTGGCAATCTTTCCAAGACTTTTACTTTTACCAAGCCTTTGAAATTGGTGTTTAGAAAATTTCCACTTTGGTGAGCATTTTGTTCAACCGTTTGTGGTTGACAATGACAAGGGTTTGTTCTTGGTATTACAAATTTCGAGAGGTTATGTTTCAAGTTACTTTTGATGCAGAAGAGACAGTTTCAGTCATGGGTTTTAGAGCTAATGGGCTTTGTTTGGGCCCATTAAAGTAACTGATGAGCGCAGGTCAAACCAAATTCTCCCATTCCACTTGGGCATATCATGATTTATTTTGTTTTGTTTTCTAAAACTTCGTTATGGGTCCCATTTCGATTTATTTGAAAAATTAGGATTAAAACATCCCAAACCAAGATTAGATCTTCTAATTTAAAAAACATTTGATAAAAAATGTAAAATATTTGATAAAGTCTCACAAATCTTAGGAACGACCTTAATCAACATTAGGTGTTATTATGTGTGTTAACGATTTCGTATTTAAGGTTTGCGAGGGTTATGCCCAAAGTTTGTTGAATTCTTATCAAATATTTTACTTCTTATAAAATATTTTTAAAATCCGAGGACACAAACTTGGTTTGAGTTGTTCATATTTTTTAAATAAGTGAAATGGAGAATCCCAAACTAAGCGCCGTTTTCTAAAGCATGCTTAGTAATTATAATTTGGGAATTGTTTTGTAAAACTTAAGTTTTTGAGCTTAAATTTTACTCAAACTACCCTTCTTCACATAGTGAGTTATTTTCTTGGAAAAAAATAATCAGCCCCGAGGGTATCTTGGGTATTATTGACTTGATGACCAAAGACTAAGAAGAAAAAAGTTAACGAAAAATGGTCATATTAGACAGGTAACTAAAAAAAGTGACCTGTTTCCTTTAAATAGAATACTTAATATAAATTAACTTTAGAAAATATTAATACTTTTAGAAATAAAAATCTCCATACCCTAACCATACTTTCCACATCTTGCCTAAACTAAAATTATTGTTTCATGATAAGAGAACATAGTTAGCCATTATTGCTTGTTGCTGAAGATAAACATGAAAATGAAATAGGAAACTTTAAATTATTGATACTTTCAAAATTGAACATGGATTCCTAATGTTTCCTTGATCCATTATCATAAAATGACTGATGGCTGGAAGACTATCTTTTTCCTTATGTCTTATTTAGCCTTGATAATGCGAGGTTTGGATAAGTTATTTTCTGGCTTATAGTACTCCTTGTTTTATTTACTCTACAAGTGTCCATATCTTTTTTGTTTTCATTCAAACAATAAATGATATTTGAGAATTTTGGGTTCTAAATTTCTTACAAATTTAAGTTAAATTAATTATTTGGAAAAGAAACAAAGTCTCCCATCACTTTTTTTATCACGCTTAGTTACGTCCGTCATAAAAAAAAAAGAAGTGATATGATCGCACTCATTTATAAAACCGTGACTAATACTTTTCTACAACGCCAAAGAGGTAAGGTTTTCAGGTTACTAATAGGACATACATGATTTAAAGTGTGTCCGATTTTTAATGGAGTTCGATTTTTTCCTAAACTTCAAGACGGGTTCAAGTATTATTATATTCCATTAGCCCCAA